>JAVJGI010000065.1:6642743-6674334 GCA_035590275.1 Ibycter americanus | reverse complement strand
GGCCCCGGCCCGGGCCTGTCAGCGCGGCAGCTGCGGGCGGGGGGACGGCGCGGCAGCACGCTGCCCCGGGCCGCCGAGCCTGAGAATGAGGAAAACTGGGTGTTTTTGAAGGAAGAGGCAAATGGAAGAAACTGTTAGTCGCTGCAAAGCGAGGTCTCTGTCTCGCGGGTCCATGGGGGCTTAATTCGTGAGAGGTTGGGGGCCATGAACTGCATGGGGGGCCGTTAGCTGTGTGAGGGGCCATCTGAGGGGCCGTTAGCTGTGTGAGGGGCCGTTAGCCATGTCAGGGGACATGAACCATGTAAGAGGACATGAACCGTGTGAGTGGCCATGAACCGTGTGAGGGGCCGTTAGCCATGTCGGGACATGAACCGTGTGAGGGGCTGTTAGCTGTGTGAGGGGACAAGAACTGTATGAGGGGCTGTTAGCCGTGTGAGGGGCCGTTAGCCATGTCAGGGGACATGAACCGTGTGAGGGGCTGTTAGCCGTGTGAGGGGACATGAACCATGTGAGGGGCTGTTAGCCATGTCAGGGGACAAGAACCGTGTGAGCGCTCGGAAGGCTGGCATACAAGCATCCAAAAGCTGCAGCATGGCAGACGGCTCGGTTCATCCCTGCTGCACACAGCTATCCCTGGGATGCATTAACTTACAGGCCTATAAACGCACTTCAGAGAAGCATATGTTTGTGTGGTCTGTTGTGTTTGGGTTCTTTTTAAGACAAGATCATAGCATGATTTCAAACAGTTATGTGCTAATCTAAAGATTTTACTCCACTCTGCTCTGTGTTGGGGCTATTTCACACAAACACGGAGCTTTTAAGGGGTGAGTTGCTGTTCAAACCAAAGAATGATGTCTCATTTACGGGCGGTGGCCACTGTGCCAGTATTGTCACACTCTGCACCTAACAACAAGCCTTGGAGAGGAAAATACAAATGACCTACCAAACATCTTAATCAAGGGTCATTATCAGCACAAGAGCTGTTTCTGCAAGCTAGATCATTAAAGCAGGGTGATATCCTCAAAGCCCAGTCCAAGCAGGGGAAGCAGCACTTTGATGCTGGTGTGGGAACCAGAGGCAGCGCTGTGATTTTTACAGTGCCTTTCATCTCCCTCTTTTGTAGGAACATTCTTATAAATCAGCTTGTCAAATACAATTTCCCTACACTGGCATGAATTGCAGATATAAGCCCTGGTCCTCCCTTGGTATTTTCCCCAACAGGTGTAATCTGAGGAAACGTGATTTTAATTAGCTTGATTGGCTTTTTAAAAATATGCATGTATTCTGTAAATACCGTCAACAGCTTACATCTGTATAGCTATATAGTTACATTACATATCTAACCCTCTTCTTATACACCTATACACATACATACATACACAATGAAAACACTAACGACGGAATCTCACCTTTGCTGTTCTCCTGATAAGTATGTGATTATCAAGAATTGTTTGTTACGTTAAGATATTCAATTCCTTTTTACCCTGAAGCTTTCTAACAGATTTGCTGTACTCAGCAAGTGCAGCCAGTTCTGGACTTGAGAGCGACCAGTTACAATTAAAAAGGTTGGCAGGATGAGGACAGCATGTGTCTTTCTCCCCTGCTTCATCAACTTACTTGGGGTACAGCACAAACGATTCTGACCTTTTCCCATTAAATTCTGATAATTTATTCAGCCTTCAGGTTGCAGGCAACCATAAACACATCCCTGTCCCAGGAGCTCGCTATTAAAGGGATCATTCTCTGAGTTTAGAAACAAGGAAAACGGCTAAAGGAGAGTTTCTCCTATGAGTATTGGTATTCTGTATCAGGTTAGCCAGCTCCAACAAGCTGAGCTTTATTTATTTACTCACTTAGTTGCTGTGATTAGTCAAACTACCCCAGCCACATTAACCCATGTGTAATTGGAGAGAGGCTACACCTTAGATGAATTTGGCTCCTTTTGTACATTCTTAAGGGGGTGATTGGAGCTGCAGTAAGAATTCGGCAATCAGGGTTCCAGCAGCTGTTAGCAACTTTCTGAGCAAACACCAACAGCCTGAAGGTAAAAGCAATACAGAGTAGCAGTTTCTAAATGTCCCATCTAATTGAGCAGGAATAATGAAAACAAAGAAGAAAAAAACCAAGCCCTCCAGCATGTAAACAAATAGTTCAGGTGCACCAATTCCTCATAGCATCAACAGACTTGCCATCGGAATAGCTCGGTGCTAATCTTGTCTTAGGCAAACACTTCTGAACCCTTCCCTTGGTGTGGGATGTAATTTTAGTGCTTCTCAGCCTTTTTCACCTGGAGTGCTAAAACAACCATGCTTGCCATGACCCACTGATTCCTCAGCATCTTCTGTTGACATGAGAGCTTGAAATCCAGGTGCCAGCACCTTTACCAACATGAGGTAAAGATGAGCTTGTGGTTGGGCCACAAAGGCTGGTTGGAGGGGATTGGGGGAAGGCAGATCCTTCAGAGAGTTGATGGGAAAGCCCAAGTGCAGAGGGAGGGTTTGAAACTGGGGCCGTGTCTTGTTTCTCATTTAACTTTGCCTCAGTCCCAGCTGGGGATCTGTGACCCTACAATCATCTCGTGTACCTGCTCAGGAAAGCAGGAATGAGGGACTGGCAGGAGTTTGTGTATCACCAGATGTCTTCATAAATGTAAGAGCCACTGGGGGCTAAATGCTTAAAAACTAAACTGTGTGGCCTTACTGTTTAGGAAACCTTGTCTGACTTGTAGTTTGAATCACCTTTTGGCCAATTTATTTGTATCTATTCATGTGCCAATGCAGACCTTCTTGTTTTGCCTCTTTCCCTGGTATTTAGCCCCCTCTTTCCTCATTCTGGCTCTCTGACCCATCCTTATGGGAAATTACGTGCTTTGCAGCTCCTCACTTCTTAAATAAGCCGCATGTGTTTTGTTGCCTCTTGCAATGTTGTGTTGTTTTGCACATCCTTAAAACTTCCTTTTTTAAATCCATTCCAGGCCAAATTCCTGGTTTGACCATGAGTGACGGAGCATTGCACACTAGACCAGGTGTGAGAGAACCTTACTAATGCCTCCCATTGGCATGAGCATCTCCTAGTCTCACTGGCAGCACAGGGCCATGCCATGCTTCCAGCCAGCCATGGGCACGAGTGCTGGGATGTGTACGTGTGGGAGACGCCTGAAAGGATGGGCTGCGTGGGAACATGGATGGATGTTCCCAGACGTGATTCATGGACAGCACATGTGCAAATCGCGGTGAAGGCAGACACACTTCATCTAGCATAACCCAGATGGGATGCAGCAAGACACAACTTGGGGGGAAGAGCACGTCTCAGGAAGCCCATCTCCAGGGTGTCCCCTGGGGTAACAAGATCCGCACTGGTGAACCACATTTTGCAGGGGGAAGAAGGATTTGTCCTCAGCTAAAATAGCCCTTTCCACAGAGTTTGCAGGGAGTGCACACTGGCTCATTGGCTCCCTAACCTCTGAAGGTGCTGCATTTCACTGCTGCTGGGTGGCACATAAAATGCCACTGCTGCAGCACCAGCTTCTGGCCAGCTGTACAGCACATGTCTGGCGGCCCTGAAACCGTCTGGGGCTGGATACTGGGTACATGTACACACATGCCTGCTCCCTCCCCAGCTGCAGAGTGGAAAATACCAGCATTCCAGGAGTTACCAGGCTTATCTGATTTGGGAGGAGGTCCACAGCTTGGCTATTTATATCCAGTTATTTGGGGACTTTGCAGCTGCATTTGGACTATAGAGTCCCTGTGGGGAAGAAAGAATTAAATTCAATTACCTTTCAAAATCTTGAGTGCAGCAAGGACAGCAAACATTTCTGCACAGTGTTTGTGCCTGGAATGGCATTAGTGAAACATCCCTCGGGTGCTGCTGCCCTTTGGTGGTGTCGTCAGATGGCTTCCCAGTTCCTATCCGTGCAAGCCACCACATCTGAGAGCCGAGCCATACGCTCAGTGCTGCGTGTGAAGTAGGAAGCTCTATACATAACTCGTAAAAACACCACTTGCAGAGGGCTGTTTCCATAGGCACCATGTAATTAAAAGCACATGGCTGTTTTTTACCCTTGGCTGTCTCATCAGGCAGAGAATGCTCCTAAAAAAACCATCAGAAAGCAAAGTTTTAAAGTGACAGAATACAGTACTTTGAACATGCGTGAGTGACATTCTTTAAAACAACTTTGCCCCTTTTAGGTCCTGACCTAATGGCAGAGGCCCGAGAGGACATCAGAGCATCCACAGCACAGGTAAAGGGCTACCTGGGCAAAGGCCATCCTGGCCAAAAGCCTCGCAGAGCCCCTCCTACCTTGCTCAATCCAGACGTCTCAATTCCGTGAGAGTTTTGCACAAGTTAAGGTGAAAGTTTCATTGTCCAAAGCTCTGCTCTGAGCTTTAACACAGAGAACAAGATGTTAGGAAAATGTCGAGGCAGACCTGCAGCACTGAGACAGCAGGTATCAAGCCCAGATTTCAACCATTCTGTAACAAAAACACTGAAGTTCCAGTTTTAGTAAAATCTAGATGCCCAGAAGCATCATTTATTGCAAATCAGTTAACCAAAAAAAATACATCATTTTTGCAAACTACAACTTTGCATGTAGATAACTTTATTACAGAAGATATCTTTTCTTAAACTACACTCTAGTTTATAAAACATAGGAAGATTCAACACCACGTGATGTTTTTATCACTCAGGCATGTCACAATAACAATGGTCTGAAATGTTAACTAAGATGAGTGCTCAGCAAGGCACCGTGCCTTGAGAAATATCCGTTTTATTTGGTGTTCTAACAAAAAGGAACGAGGAGAAGGACACCTTTTCTCAGGTTTTCTTGATTAAATGCTCTCTATTTGCCTGCCCCATACACATATCTAGACTTAGCGTGTCTGCTTGCCTTTGCACCCGAGTGAGTGATATTCCAACACCTCTATAAGGTGATAAATTTATGATATATTTAAGACTTGCTCATTTAGATTTTTGAAACAAAATCCACCTTTCTTAAAAAAAAACATATTTACAAACATTAAATCTGCCACAGGCTTATACTATATTTTACATGATACACAGAAAGAGTGTACATCAATATAAAAAAAGATGATCACTCCAGACTAATGAGAACAAAATGTTAACATTTCACAGCACAGACTCAGCTGTGCTGTCCTTCGCCCTCCTGTTTACCCAGTCCAGCATCCCACCAAAACCAGCAGTGCTTTCCACTGAGCACTCAGCAATTGCACGGCCAGAGGAGCTGGATACGGGCGAGCACTTCGTGGTGGCAGTGTTATAATGCTTTGTAATCTCACTCAGGTTGTCTGCATTAATAGACACGCCTTCTTTAAAATAGGCAGGCCATCCTTAAAATAAGGATGTGGTTTACAAGTTTATATTGGCATTTATTTCTTAAACAGTTACTCAAATGCAAACACAAAAACAAAAAACAGTAAAGATATTCAAAGTAAAATTAAGTCTCCGTTGTGTATAAACTCCACAGTTATGGGTTTGGTATATACTCCATAGTTACGGGCTTGCTCTCTTGAAAGTTTGGCAAATAGACTTCTTTTTGGTGGGGGACGGTATTCATGTTTTGTAGGTTGTTTGTTTTTTTAGCTTAGAACCTGTTCTTACAGGTCTATAATCCTGATTACTTTTTTTTTAAGATCATAAAAATCATTTAAATATATATATTTTTATATATATAAAAACAAGAGAGAACAAAAGTTTCTATTATCAAGGCAAATGTACAACTATATAATACTGAAATTTAAACAAAGATTCATGACTGGTACCATAAAATGTCCTCTCAGATATAATAACAAAGGAAACATTTTAAAGTACATTTCAAAAATCTGTCCACACTTAATTTTTTTCCCCCTAAGGAGTGGTATTTTTAGTCAATTTTTCCTTCTCCTTTTCTTTCTCACCTCTCTTTCTGAGTTGAAAGAGAAAAAAAATAAATTAATGGCATTTCAGAATCACAAATCGCTGCTTATAGCTTTACATAAACATTTCCTCTCAAATCAAACACAATGAACCCCCCCAAACAAAAGAGAATGTCCTATAAAAACCTAATTTTTTGATTTCTTGAAACACAACTGGTATCCCACATCGAGTTCTTAACAATAGAACATATAAATAAAAAGGCAGTGTTTTCATGTAAAATAAAAAGTACATAAATAAATACTAAAAAAAAGGAATTAATTTGTCTTTTTATTTTTTTTATAAAAACATATTTAAAAAGGATCCTTTAATAAAAGCATCCAATGTCCTTTTAAAAAAGATCTCCCTCAAGCTTCTAACTCCCACTGAGCGTCAGCGTCTCTGAAACACCGTCTTTTACTTGAAGGCTTCGGGGATGTGTCCCATCTGTGACTGCATACTCGTGGGAGGGCTGGAGATGCCCTCGGACCAGTCGGACACGTTGGAGTGAGGAGATGAGCTGGACCACTGGTCCGGTGACTCCGGAGACGGCGTTAGGAAAGGGTGGTCGGGCACCTGGAGCTGGTGGCTGGGGGTGTTGTCCAAGGGGGAGGAATAACTGTGCTGGGAAGGTGGAGTTAAAAACTGCGTGGTGGTCATGGGCTGGGCGAGGGAGGATGGCAGAGACGTGGGCAGCATCTGGGAATCTTGAGGCAGGATCGTGTGGACTGCCATGGTACTGCTGCTCACCGGCTGCATGTCGGGCTGGCTCAGCTCGGTACCAAGGAAATTCTGGCCAATGTGGCTGCTCCCACTGGAGCTGGGGTTGTGATGCTGCTGTGGTTGCTGCTGCTGTGGCTGCTGCTGCGGTTGCTGTGGCTGCTGCTGCGGCTGCATGTTTTGCTGCTGGAGCTGTTGCTGCTGCATCTGCTGTAGCTGCTGGCTCTGCATCAGGTGAGGCTGGGAAGCCAGCCGAGTGTTGGGCATGGCCTGGTAGCTCATCATCTGCGACAAGCTTGTGGTGGGCAAGCCGTTGTGCAGGGAGGTCATCATACCATGTTGAAGGTTTTGCGTCTGCTGATGCGCCCCTGGTTGCATGTTGCCTCTCATGGGGTTGTACTGATTCTGGACCATGCCGTTCTGCAGCCTGGTGAGCCAGTCACACTGCCCGTTCAGACCGGCCGCTCCACCGACAGAGAAATTCATCGGGGCGTTGCTCATCACTGTGCTGGGGCTGGAGACGGGGAGGTGAGAGAGACGCGGCGGCACCGAATCGAAGGCCATCCTGCTGGAGTTTCCCATGGCCATATCCTGCTTCCCCGCCATGTTGAGGTGGTTAATGCTCATGTGGGCATCAGGCATGCCTGGCAGATGATTCAGAGGCATGGAAGGCGACTGCTGAAATGGAGAGGTCATCAGTGGAGGAGAAGCGACATCTGACAGGTACCCATGGGGCGACTCCAGGGAGTCCACTGGAGACAACACACTGGAATTGTCCAGCAGACATCCTTTTCCATCTTGTGATTTTTTCCTCCGGGCTTTGAGGTCTTTGGCATCCTTGCCGTTGCAGCTCAAGCCCTTGGTACTCGGCTTCCTGGCCTTCTTGCCCTGGACGGCAGGTTTCAGGTTGCCAATGTAGCTGTTGGGAGAGCAGAGCGGTGGGGACAGCGTGGGTGCCCCCAGCGGGCCGTTGTGCAGTGGTGGGCTCCGCACCAGGTTGTACTCGTCCAGCAGCCTCACGATGTCATGGTGCATGCGCTCCTGGGCGATGTCCCGTGGGAGCCGGTCCATGTGGTCCGTGATGTCGCGGTTGGCAAAATGGTCCAGCAGGACCTTGGCGGTTTCGTAGCTCCCTTCTCTGGCTGCAAGGAACAGTGGGGTCTCCTCCTGGAAACCCAGCAAAGACGGTTAGGTTTAAGTTCACAGATTCTCCTGGCTAATGCTATCCTGAGCTCTATACCCAACACCATGCAGTTGGGTGGCAGAGACAGTAACCCTCTCTCCTCTGGTGAGGTTTTGCTGCTGCTTTCTCCTACGCTGCTAAGTGATGTCCTTATACTGAAATCAAACCAGGAACCCTACAAGTGACCCAGAACATGCAAGGCGATGGCCACACGAACACTGCATCATACTGCTCACCAGGCACTGCACATCCCCTCAGTATCACCCGTAGGACCAAATCCCACAATGCCTCTTTGAGCTAAATCCAACAACTTCATTCACAGCAGAACAACCGAATCAGAGTCTCACTGCCAAACTGTTGTTTTTTAAGCAAAAATTACCCTTTAACAGACTCCCCAAATGGTTCTTTCCTTGCCTACATCAGCCCAGGAGACCCCTACCTTATTGTTCTGCATATCCTTATTGGCACCATTCTTCAGGAGAACTACTGCGGCTTCGACATTATTCACAGCAGCTGCCCAGTGCAGTGCCGACTTGCCTACAGAGGAAGAACGTGAAATACAACACGCATTAGTGAGTGGTAAAAGTAACAGCAAGCAGTCCTTTCCTTCCACTTCTCAGGAAGCCTGTTTTAGTTGCCTGCAGTACCTAGATCATCCACAGCATTGACGTCTGCATGGCAGTTGATGAGATCGTCCAGCATGCCCTCCACAGCCAAGCGAGCGGCCAAGATCAGAGGAGTGGTCCCGTCATGCATTCGGGCGTCAAGATCTGTTGCCCTGTTCCTAATCAGGATCTGCCACAGCAAGGGTCAAAGTGCAGGAAACACAAACGTTAGGAGGGACAGACAGCAGACACTCCAGGTCTCAGGACCTACAACCCCCCTTCCAGAGGCTGGTCCCTCCAGTCCCCGCTCCCAGTCTGGGGATGCACATCTGAGGGCAGCTATGGGGTTGCTGCTTTGCTGTGCCCTGCCCTGAGACAACAGGGACTTCAGTTTTCAGGACTTTCACCCCACACCTCGCCAGGGCAAGCTGGAGACCCTGCAATAAGCTCAGCTGTGTGGCTGACTCAGCATGCAGCACCAGTATTTTCCCCCAGAAAACCCCAAGACTGGTGGCAAAAGGATCAATTACCTGGAAGACTCCTTGGGCATCGGCAGAGACGGCGGCGTGGAGGGGCGTCCTGCCCATGTTATCTTGGATGTTTGCATCAGCGCTAGCTTCCAGCAGGCGCTTGGCAGCATCCGAGCGGGAGTACCTGGCAGCCAGGTGAAGCGCCGTCTCGCCGGTGCGGTCAGTCTGGTTGTGTAAGCTGGCGCCTTGGTAAATGAAATCTGAAATGACGGCGGGAGCATCGTCTTCCTCTTCGCTATTGCCGGTCTCCAGCCCTCCTCCACTGCACGAGGCGATCATGAGGGGAGTGAAGCCATCTGGAAAGCACAGGGGAACTCAGTGAAAAAAGGCTTTTTACTCTTCTGTAATGCAGGCGGCTCAGCAAGATGCTCTGTCTGCGTTAGATGCTTATTCTCATGGGTGCATCAAGACTGAGCTCCTGACTGGTTCTAAACATCAAACATGAATATCCTTCCTCTGATATGGATCTGAAATTCCTTAGTGGTATCTCACCACTCACTGCTTTTCCTATTTCATCTGCTAGCTTGCACACTGTAACACGTAAGGTGCAATTTATAAAGAAGGTTGCTCAAAGCAAACTTGAGTATGGTACAGCGCAGTCTTAAGTATTTTCATTATTTTAGAGGACAATTTCACAGTCGTGGGGAAGACCAAATGTTTGCAATAATTTAAAAGCCTATTAACTATTAATATTAGCTAAAAACCTGAAAAGGAGATTGTGAAATGTGCTGTTTGGTGGAAGGAGAGGAATCTAAGGAGTGAAAGAGAGATAAACTGGATGATTTAAGAGGCACTTCTTCTGTACTCTCTAATTTCCACCTCTGATTAAACAAAAGAGATCTTATGGAAAGCAAAATGTGGTGGGGTGTATCTCTACATCACACACAATAGCAACCATGCGATGCAGAATGTCTAGCAGCGACTCCGTACTAGCGATAGAGACAGGCAGGGCTGCCTGGGACAGCTCATCTGCAAGGGGTAAGGGAGGATTTCAGGTTAGCTGACAGGCAGTACAGAATTGAAAGGAGTCCACCTTACCAGGACCTCTGACGTTGACATCCATACAGTCTGCATCGATTTCCCCCTGTGGTGGAGTAGGCGCCATGGAGGATATGCGCAGGTCAGCAGCATCCAGGTGCTGCTGGGTCCACTGCCTGTGATCTGTCTGATCGTCCGTGTCAGGCAGCATCGCCTGCTCCTCGAACTGAGGAATGACAGCAGGGAATGAGCACTGAGCAAAGCGCACAAGTCAGGGTGGGAGGAGGGGGTGAGCTCTAGCGTGGGAAGCTCTGCAAATCTCAAAGGTGTGTTTGTCACGCGCAGGTTTGCAAAGGAGCCAGCAGCAGCAATGCATAGTGCAGGATGGGTCCCTGCGGGTCCCTCTGCTCTGCCGCCTTCCGCAGCGCCCTGCTCCTTCCGTGACAAAACCCAGTGAGTGAGGACTTGCAGCACAGAAAGGGAATGTGGCAGTGAGCTTACCCTGAACTTCTTGGTGTCCAAGGTCTCCTCATCACCCCACTCATTTTGGTTGTCATCCATCAGTGTACCATCTGAAGCATTTTTGAGGGGTCTTTAAAAATAAAACAAAAAAATCAGCTCCTCTGCAGGAACTAGTCTGTGATGGACTGTGTTTATCTACACGCACAAACCGAAAGAAGAATCAACCAGGAAATTTCCAGGAGGTTCCTCTCAGGTTGCCTTTCATTTTTTACCAAATGCAAATGGATCACAAAGCATTTAAAAATCTCCTCCAGATGGGAACACTGTTTTCCCCATGCAGAACTTTAAGAAAACTCATTTTTCTCCTCCCCACTATGCCAGTACGATGCACTGGAGAACAGAACTCTGATGGGTTCTTGCAGAAGAGCCCCGAGCAGCCCTGCCGCACTGTGTTTAATGGTTAGCAAGCAAATTACTCACTTCAGTCCAACAGAATCCTCCCCAAGTGGTTCTCGTCGCTTCTTCTTGCTCGACTCTGTCACTTTGAAGCCTTCTGGGAACCAAAGCTGCCCATGCTCCCTGCGCCGCTTACGAGACACCAGTACTCCCACTCCAATGAAAGCAAGCAAGACCAGCGCAGCCACCACCACATACATAGGATACAGCTGGGAGTTCTTCGTGGGCTCAGCTGTTTCACCTACAAAACAGTGGGGCACAAAGAGATGCTGAGACATTAAGCTGCATAGCAAACCAGTGACAGAGTGGAAATGAAGGAAAATTAGTTAATAGAGGTACCTAAGTCTGATCTAAATCAGCCCCCCCAAAATAAGGTCATTTTATACGCTATTAATCAGAATTGCAAACTATCGGCAAATTCTCGGCTGCACAAGCCAGCCTGCATCAGGAGACAGCTTCACTTTTTTCTCCTTTAAGGAAAAGGATTAGCAAACTTCAAATCATTGCGCTTGCATTGAGCTGTTAAGACAAAAGGATTTAGGGGGGATTTTGAAGATACAAACTTCAACTCCTTGCATGTCACTGATTGATTGGAGCTGGTTGGGTTTTCTTTTTCTTTTATTTTTTTCTTTTTTTAATAACTTTTATTGTGATAATGATTTTGAAATAAACCTGGAATAAGCAAAAATAATAAATTGTTTTGCTTTTTTTTTTTTTAAGAACAGACTTAGAGAAAAAAAAAGATGCAAGTTTATAAAAAACAGACTGTGCTCAAATGCAGCCGGCTGACAGATAACTAAACATGGATAAGGCTGAGAAGTTTTGGCTGTCTCTCCTCCCCCCCAGTCAACCAGCTATACTTACTTTTAACGGCTTCTATTTTGTAGGGTATGTTCAGGTTGCCAAGGGAGGCCAAGGCACCCAGGAACGCCGCCACATCGGTTGCACTCTGGAAGCACTGCGAAGACGACTGGATACACTGGCGGTTATCAATTTCCAAGTAGACGATGGATCTGTGCAAGAGAAGAGTCAATGAGACGATGGATCTGTGTGGAGCAACGACCACACCGAGAGGACAGACGAGCCCTGTCTCCCTTCCCTCTTTAAGCCCCCATCAGTGGGAATTAGAAGGTGGGAACCCATCTCCTCACTTCCCTGTGGCCCAAGCCCTGCAGCTCACACTCATGGTCTATTGGATTTGCCTCAATGAATACCGTGAAATCTAACTCCATGTCTACAGGAATGGAAGGGAGTCTCTCCTTCACAATGTTTTAAAATTACTCAAACTCTACAATATCTTAAATAATGCTGTTTGGGAGCCTTCAGACCTTTTCACATCAGTTTTGCTGCTCTAACTCCTTTCCCTTTGGTGGCTTTTGATTGAGCCCACAGAGAGGGAGAAGGTCAGATCTGTATGTTTATATCAAAGATCTCCAAACACAGTTTGCAGTAATTGAGTTTTACAACAAAGCTCTAGAAAGCATTTCCCAGGGAGAAACTGAGGCTTAACTTAATGACTTCCTGAAGTCAGACAGTCAGTCAGGCCAACCTCTGCTTCCAGGTCCCACCCAGCCCAGCCCCGGCTCCCAACAATACACAGGACTCCTTCAATCGTGAGAGTCGGTGCAGCATTGTATCAGGGATTCCTGAGCGATCACTCGATTTTCCCACATGAGAGCAAAATCCGGTTTCTATTCACACAGAAAGCAACGTCTAAATACAATTATCTGGCCTACATCCTTCCCTTTATTGCGTGTTACTATTATCAACACAGAAAACAAATGCTGCTCAGTGAAAAAGGAACCCATCGGTCCCGCTTACCCTCTGATGTCCATCTGATCGAGCTCTCTCTTCTGCCTTCTGCCAGCCCTGGAGTAGAGGCTGCTTTTTACTTTGTTGATGATGGCACTAGACATATCTGACCAGTCCTCTGTTGACCTCTTGATGTAGTGCTTCTTCAGCTCCTCCTCATTGCCATAGTATGGAAAGATCATATACTCTCCCTTGGGGTTCTTCTTGAAGACCACGTTGGTGTGCAGCACGCGGCTCAGCTCCCGCAGGAAGTTGAAAGAGTTGTTCTTCAGGTTCTCCGGAGTGATCAGGACCACCACCACCAGCGTGCCATCTGCAAGCTTCTCTGGCATGTTGTTTGCACAGTCCAGACCATCCCATTCGCACTCAAAGTTATTGCAGCCCTGGTCACAGTGACCATCTGAGAAGTGATCTTTGCAGTACTGGTCATACAGAGGGCTGGGCAGAAGGAAAAGAAAGGCAGAGGAATGAATTAGACTAAGTACTGTGTGCATTACTTGTCTGCTGAGAAAATAAGTGGTGGTCCACAAGGACCTCTCTTTTGTATAAATATTCTTCATCCTGATAGACACTAAGCCAGTTTACACAGAAGGCAACTGTTTCATGCAGTGCTGTTGAAGCATTCACCTCTGCAGGTGAAAGATAGCCGCTGCTAAATTATAAGTTGCAATTTAGATGCCAGGAAAAGGGACAAATTACTGTGACTCAGAGAAGACATGGGGACACAGAAAAGTTACTCAGAGCTGGTGCAGGAATCTGGGATTCAAGTTCCTGCTGTTGTCAAAGGCAATGTTTGGTAAATGCCCAGATGTTAACATCATCATGTTTTCTGGCTGCTCTTCCATCTGGGGTCTCCCTATGCTGAAACTCACTGTTTTACTACTGGGAGTTGGAGAATTCACTTTTGTGGCATGATACAGGCAAGGACAGGGAAGCCATCTGGAATGAACCAAACCCAGAAAGCTCCCAAACATTTATAAACTCAGTAAGACAACAGGGAAGTGGGGTTGCTTGAGCTGCAGCCCCATAGGCAGCAGAACAGAATGCAGAGAGTGACCAACAGGTCTCCACTTAGGAGCTTTAGCAGATGCAACCAGGAAATACCCCCCGACGATCAGCACAGAGCTCATGGCTTTAAAACAAGAGGGTCAATGAGCAAGCCACTTACTTGCACTGCCCTTCGTATTTCTGGCAGTCAAATCCATCATACAGGCAGCCAGCGTTATTGCACTGAGAGTCACACTTGCCATCATTGAAGTACTTCCAGCACTGCAGAGACTGGGAGCAGTTCTTCCAAGGATCATTAAAATTGAGGGAACAGTCGCCCCCATCCCAGCCGCAGGCATGATTGTTGCATTTCCCATCGCAGATCTTGTTGCCGGCATACCCCGCGCAAACTGCAATCTCGCACTTCTCCTCAATTTTGGGTGGGATGATATCCTGCCCAATCCCACCTTGGAAATCAAAGTCAAGGATGTGGCAGTTGAGGCCGTTGAAGTTGGCAGGGCAGTTGCACCGGTAGTAGGGGGAGGCATCGCTGAAGAACTCGCAGGTGCCCCCATTGTAGCAGGGGTTGGATGTGCAGGGGCTGCTGGCCGGGTACTGGCACTCAGGACCCGTGAAGGCCGGCGTGCACATGCACTTGGAGCTCTTGTGGATGGAGATGCAGGTGCCACCATTCAGGCAGTGCAGGTTCCCACAGGTGCGGGAGTCGTTCTCGCAGGTGGCACCCACGAATCCCTGTGGAGGTGACAGCAACGAGGGAGTCAGAATCACTGATGCTGTCCTACGAGCAGCCTAACACACGTGTGTATTCTGGGAAACTCGGCACAGACCCAGTGAATCGAGCAGGTAATGGCTCTGGCACATCCTCCGAAACTAGTGATGGGCAAGAATCATCTAGAACGTAAACCCCTCTACAGCATCTCCCTTAAAATGAAGTGAGCTGTTCTCCATAGCTGCCTGGCTCCACCTTTACGTGGTGCAAATAATGGTCAACCAGGCAAGAGTCTGTTCTACAGAGTCGTGTATTGTACTGGCTGTGCCACCTCCTTCTCCCTGACCCTAACCCAGCCTCCTTGCAAGTGAGGAGGGTATGCATATACGGATATACCTCCCTCTGGTGAACACCCACAGCAAAGCATCTTCTCCTCCGCGCTTACCCCTGGCTATCCCAGCCAGGGAAGCCTCAGGGGCTAAACCCTTGACTGCACCTCTGCGCAAGGGGCTGACGCGCAGGGCCCGTGCAACATCCCACACAGAGCAGGAGAGGAGCAGGTACCTACCGGGGGGCATTTGCAGATGAAGCCACGGCCGGTGTTGCTGGCAACCGCGCACGTTCCACCGTTCCTGCAGGGTTTGCCTTTACATCCGTCCACCACGGTGTCACAGCGACGGCCTGCCGAGCGAGAGGAGCAGGTGAGGAGCAGAGGAAGGCGTGCGAGATGCTTGGGGTGGCTGGGGGGCTGCAGGGCTGGGTGCTGAGAGTAGGGGAGGTGCGGCGCTCACCTGCGTAGCCAGGTCGGCACTCGCATTTGTAGTCATTGACCCGCTGCACGCAGTTCTGGGTGCCGCGGGCATCGCAGGGGTTGGACAGGCACTCGTTGACGTCTCCCTCGCAGCGCTCCCCTACAAAGCCAGGGGGGCAGATGCAGCTGTAGCCACCTACCCGATCCGTGCACTTGCCATTGTTAAAGCACTTGGGCCCCAGGGTGACAGGATCAAAGAAAGGGCTGCAGTCATCCACATTGATCTCACAGTGCACCCCTAGAGAAATGGGGGAACAACCCACACAGCTCATCAAACAGTATCGGGGTGCCCGGTGGTCCCTTGTGTGAACCTTCCCTGCGAAGGGGCTGAGCCTGACCAATTCAATGGCAGTCTGAGCCGCCGCTCTGGCAGGAGGCACGCAGCACCGCGCAGCTCGCGTCCAAGGTTGCACGGCCTTGATGGCTAAGCTCGCAAGCAAACACAAACCTCTACCGTTGCATTTGCTTCTGCTAGCCCGAGCAGCTAATGAGCAGATAGCGAGGATATCTGCACTCAGCCCACTAATGCCCCAGCCTGGGGAATTAATTTACCTTGAGTTCCTCTGGGGCAGGAGCATTTGTAGGTATTGATGAGATCGATGCAGGTTCCTCCATTCTGGCATGGGTGGGACAAGCACTCATTGATCTCCTCTGAGCAGTTAACTCCATGATAACCAGCCACACACTGAAAGGAGGGAAGCAGGGAACTGTCAGAGAGGTTCACTCAATTCCCACGTGGCTGCAGGAACACAGCCAGCACCCCAGCCTTCAACTCGGGCGAGGGGCACGGAGCCAGCCTGCAGCTGGGGCAGCTCCCTGGGCGGCAGAAAGGCAGTAACTGGTGCTTTCTCCCTGTGCATTCCTGCCCTCCACGGCACCCACCTCGCAGGAATAGCCTCCCAGGTAGTCCGTGCAGGTGGCTCCGTTCTGGCAGGGGTTGGGGGAGCACTCATCCACCTGCTCCTCGCAGTAGCTGCCAGTGTAGCCGGCCTGGCAGCGACAGAAGTGAGTGTTGCCAGTGTCCACACAGAGCCCTGAATTCCTGCAGAGATGTGCTACATCGATACCTGCCGGGGAGAGCAGAGTGAGACACAGGGACCTCGGTGACACCCACGCACCGCAGGGCCATGTCCCGGCCACCACACATTCCTCTGGGGATCACAGCCAGGACCGCAGCCTCCGGGGGTGGATGTTACAGCAATCCTTGAGATCGCTCTGGTTGTGCCAAAGATCCGCACCAACAGCACGTCCCTGCTCTGAGCCCAGCACGGGGGGCACGTGGGGACCCCCCACCCTGGCCCTGCGGGGCTGTACACATGGCAGGGACTTACCTTGCTGCTTAGCAGCCACCTCGCAGGAGACACTGGGGACATCGCAGTAGACCCCTGTCCATCCGCTGTTGCACTCGCAGCGGTACAGGTTGTTGGTCTGCCAGCACTTGCCTCCGTTTTTGCAGGGAGAGGACTCGCACCAGCGCACCAGGTTCTGGGGGGAGCAGAGCAAGAGATGGGGGTCAGGACCCAACAGGGCTTCTGCAGGCGTGGAGACTGGAGTGACCCCCCAAATCTCCACAGCCAGCATGCACGAACAGACACTGGGGTGCGTGGCTGGCAGCCGAAGGCTCCTCTACCTGGCAGTTGAGCCCGGTGTATCCCTGGGGACAAGTGCACTTGTACGTCCCGTAGCTGTCCTGACACGTGCCCCCGTTCAGGCACGGCTTGGAGTCACACTCGTTGATGTCATGCTCGCAGTAGCTGCCCGTGAAGCCAGGCAGACAGACGCAGGTGAAAGTGTTGATGCCATCCACACAGGTCCCACCGTTGAAGCAGGAGCTGGGAACACAGGTCACATCCCCATGAGTCACCACCGGTCATGCACCACGCCAAAGCCCCCACAAACCAGCCCGGAGCTATGGGGCAGCGCAGGGACCTCAGCCCCTTGCTCCAGCCCCAACACAGGCTGTGCCCGTGGCAGGAGCTGTGCTGGGCTGTACCTCTCCGTGCAGTCAGGCGTGTTGTTCTCGCAGTGGATGCCGCTGAAGCCAGAGGGGCAGGTGCAGGTGTAGCTGTTGACACAGTCGGTGCAGTTGGCGCCGTTCTTGCAGGGGTTGCTGGCACACTCGTTGATGTCCTCCTCGCACTTGGGCCCACGGAAACCAGCCAGGCACTCACAGAAGAAAGTGCCAACGCCATCGGAGCAGGAGCCACCATTGTGGCATGGATCTGGAGAGGAGGGATGTGCATGTGAAGATGCAATGGGTGCAGCAGCCCTGCCTGGGAGCTGCCCCACAGCACTGCCCCTGCACATGTCCCCTGGCCATGCAGAGGGATGGAACTGAGCCCGTGGACCAGGCAGAAGCCAGGCCAGCCCCACCAGGGCATTGGACACAAGGGACACATTTGCTCACTGCCTGCACGTCACTCTCCCCCCTCCAGCCTCCTTCCTGCCAGCTCCCATCTGGCCTCGGACTGACGCAGCTCAACCGGGACATGCTCGAAGTGGCCCAAAAGCCCGAGCAGGGCTTGCAGCACGGCCCCGGCCAAAGCTGTGGCTGGGGCTCGCCCATGCACGGGGAGGAGGGTTCCAGCCCCAGGAAGGGCAGTGAAGCTGATGGCTCGGGGCCAGGCTGAGTGCAGGCGGCGGCGGGGGCAGCCCCTGCTCTTACTGGGCTTGCAGTCATCGATGTCAGTGTCGCAGTTGCGGCCGGTGAAGCCGGTTCTGCAGGCGCAGCGGTAGCTCCCGTTGGTGTTCTGGCACGTGGCCCCATTGCGGCAGGGGCTCTTCACGCACTCGTTGATGTCGATCTCGCAGGTCTGACCTGTGGGACAGAGTGGGACAGGGACCACGTGGGCTGGAGGTGCTGGCAAAAGCGCCAGGGATGACGATGATGCCTTGGGCACTGCTCGCACCAGGGTGGGAGCCCTTGGAGCAAACCACCCTCACCAAGGGGTACAGGTGATGGCTGCTCCCATCCACCCGGCTGAGCCATGGGGCAGGTCAGGACCCTCCCCGAGGCTGGGCACCGTGCAGGGCCGCTCCTGTTTGGCAGGGGACGCAGGCAGCCACCTGCCCACGGCTCCCTGGCCACGATCCCTCCCCTCTCTCACCCCCTGAGCAGCTGAGGAGAGCAGGGTGTGGTGAACCTCCAGGTGGGCCATGTCCCTACCTTGCCAGCCGGAGGGGCAACTGCAGGAGAAGCTTTTGTAGTCTTCTGACTCCTGGCACTCGCCACCATTCTTGCAGGGGGCGCCAGCGCAGGGGGCGAGCACATCCTCACAGGTGGCTCCTGCACAGGCACAAGCACAAGCACCCGCTGACACCTGCTCCGAAATGATGGGTGGCCCAAGACCCCGCTACCCCTGTCCCCTGCCTTGGGCTGCTGCCAGCCCTGGGGCAGGCTCTAGGCTTCCCCACCACCCCAGGGCAGTGCAGCTGAGGCCACCTCATCTCCTCCATCCCTGGTCCCCTGTGACCCCAGGCCCCCCACGAATCCTTTAAATCCCGGCAATCTGGGCTGCATTAAAGCGCTGCACACCTCCTTTGGCAGGGAAGCGCTGCTCGGGGTGTCCTTCCCCCCTTGTGCTCCCCCTCCCCATCCCCCTCAGCCGTTTTTCCTGTTTACATCCAGCCAAGGCACACGTTACCTCCGAACCCTTATCTTCCCTGTCAGCCAGTATCTCCCGAACTGGCCTTTGCTATTTTCCAGAGCCTTCCCTTCCCCGCCTGCCCTGTCCCCGTCCCCCCAGGGGTTTCTATGGCCACTGCTGAGGGCAGGAAACAGCTCACGGCTTCCTGCAATTGTGCACCCGCTGCCGCTCTGCAAGAGCGGAAGAGGGAGGCTGGCAAACAGGAATTGTCTCAGCAGAATCCCCCGGCCCCTCGGCCTCGGCTCCCTTTTTCCAGCATGAGCATCATGGCAGGAGAACTGGGCCACCGGCAGCGCTGACCCCCCAGGGTGGTGGGGTGTGAGTGGGGCGGCCACCTGGTGCTGCTGCCCCGGGTGCAGGCTGTGGCCAAGCCACCACCTCAGTGCCCTCCAGGAGGAGGAGGAGGAGAAGGGAGGAAGCTCTGGCTGGCTGCTTCCCAAAGCTCCTCCGAATTTCCTCCAGCTGCGCTGCGGCACGGGGAGGTGGAGCCCCAGCCATGGGCATCCCCATGGCAGGGCAGTGCGAGGGAAGCCTCCACGCTTGCTGCCAGCTCCTCCCATGTGTAGAGGGACCAATTTGCTGCCACACTCGAAGCAGCAGCCCTGCAGAGCGCCGGTGAGGGCCTGGGGGGCACAGGGAGCTCCCCCTCACCTGTGTAGGGCAGGAGGCAGTTGCAGGTGTAGCCGGCAACATCGTCGATGCACGTGCCCTGGTTCAGGCAGGGGTTGGAAGCACATTCGTTGATATTGGTCTGGCAGTTGGGTCCTGTGTTAAGAAAAATAGATAAAAGCGGCTGTGATGGAGCTGTGCTGGTGGGAGGGGGCTGAGGGTACAGTGGGGATGTGGTGACAATGGTAATGACCCACCCATCGCCCTGGAAGAGCCTCCTGCTCTCAGCTCCCGCCATGGGGTGAGGATGGGGTATGCAGGGTCAGGATAGAGGACACACATGGATGCCCAAACCCTGCTGAAGGTCCCCAGGTTGGCTGCACTGCCACATCTCCCAGCTGGACCCGGGGTCTCCACCATCCTCACAACGAAGCCTCCAGCCCATCTAGCACCATGGGGATGCCCACCCACAGCTCCCACCCAGGCCCCAGCAGGGGGGGGACAGGGCAGCATCCCTGGCTGCACCCTTACCACTGAAGCCCTCTCTGCAGGTGCAGATGTAGCCACTGGTCATGTCCTTGCAGGTGCCACCGTTCATGCAGGGATTGGATTCGCATTCGTTATTGTTAATGTCACAGTTTGTCCCACTCCAGCCTGGGTCGCAGTCACACCTGTAGCTTTGGGGAAAAATTGGGGCATAAAGCACAGGATCTGGTCTGACCCAGCCCTCCTGGCTACACCGGCCACCATCCACCCAGCAAACCCCAGCTTTTAATTGTGCCCCTGCAGGGAAACATCCCCTGGCACTAGCACAGAGCATGGACAAGCACCAGCACGGGGGACTGCTGCTCGCCCTTGCCTCTAACCCCAGCTCTGTGGGTAGCCCTTTGGTCCCAGCAGCCCCCCAGCAGCTCCCGCACTGTCCAGCCTACCCGTTCAGCCCGTCGTGGCATTTCCCATGGATGCAGGGGTTGCTGTTGCACTCGTTCACTTCAGACAGGCACTTGGGGTCATGGAAGCCCTCGGGGCAGAGGCAGGTGAACCCGTTGATGCCATCCTTGCACGTGCCCCCGTTGTGGCAGGGGTTGCTGGAGCACTCGTCAATGTTGATGTTGCACATGCGCCCTGGGAAAGGGGGGTGTGAGGTAACGTTATCCCATAGGATGCACAGTATGGCACAGTGGGCACACGCCGCTTCCTGGGGGGCACCCACAGGGCAGGTCCCCCTCCAGCCACCCAGGGAACGGATGCCGGAGGCTCAAATCTCCAGGTACACGTGTCCAGCCATGCAGGAGCGGGCTTGCCCTCCAGGTAGGGTGACTTCACACCCCTGCATCGCCCACCTGGCTTAATTAAACACGACTGGGAAGAGGGCACGTCCTGGGCTCATTTGGTCCAGGAGGGAATAACGAAGGGAGCAGGTTTCAGCCTGTAACCCTACCTGCCACGGCTGACAAAGCCAGGCTTTATTGTGGCTCCCGGCGGGCAGGAGGACAGGGGGCCGCATGAGTGGGGAGAGGCAGGGGCTGCTCCCATCAAAGCCCTCCGCCGTTTCCAGCAGCAATCAAACAAACCAGTTGGACAAGGCAGCAACCTGATACCCATGGGAGTGGGCGCAGCAGGAGTCAAATTCGCGGCACCAGACACCCCTTTGATTTCGGCCTGAGCCAGGGTCACCCTCCTGAACAAGCAGGAGTGCTGGAAGGTGCAAAACCTCCGGCAAGTGGGACGGCAGCACCTCCCCTCCTTGCTGCACCCTCGCCCTGGCTGCGTGGGGTACCACAAGCTGCAGGCATCCCAACACTGCCACAGGGGACATCCCAGGGCTCCACAGTGCAAGGTTGGATCCGGACCAGGTCCCCAGGGTGCCACAGTGGCTGCCATGCCCTGCTCTCACCTGTGTACCCTGGCTCGCAGGTGCACTCGTAGCTGTTGATCTTGTCGATGCACTTGCCATAGTCGCAGGGGCTGCTGGCGCAGTCATCCAGGTTGATCTCGCAGTTGGGCCCTGGTGAGGAGAGTGGTGCCGTTAGGGGGTCCCCAACCCTGCTGACAAGGCACAACGAAGCCCACCAGCACCAACCGCTGCCACAAGCAGCTCCCCAGCTCCTGACCGGGGCACGGCTCCTGCGAGAACCAGGCACCAAACTGGGACAACTCGCCCTCAACCGAGGGTGCTGCTGCTGGTGGCGGCCCAGGGCCAACTCGCCCCGGGATGGGGCCGGGGTGCTGCGCTGGCATGGCCAACCTGCATGGAGCCCCTGGAGGGTCCCTCCCACTCACCCGTGGTCCCTTTGAGGCAGAGACAGTTGTAGGCGTTGTTCCTGTCCTGGCAGGTCCCCCCGTTTTTGCAGGGCTGGCTCTGGCACTCGTTGATGTTGATGTCGCAGCGGTGGCCCGTGTAGCCGGGCTGGCAGAGGCAGGTGAAGGTGGCGATGCTGTCCTTGCAGGTCCCGTAGTGGCATGGGTCTGGGTTGCACTCATCGATGTCAATCTCGCAATGAGCACCCGAGAAACCTGCCACCGGCAGGAGGGACACAGGGTCAGGATGGAGGACACGAGGTGAGGATGGGGGATGCAGGGTCAGGATGGAGGACACTCCTTCCCACCCTGGCCAGGTGTGAGGCAGTACCCCGGGGTGGCTTGACCTGCCCACCCGCCCTGCCGCAAGCCCCAGGACCCCCAGCAGCGGGGCGCAGGCGGGGGAGCACCCTGGCGTGCCGGCGGCAGGGCTGGTCAGACCCCGGCTCGCGGGCTTTGTCCCGGGGCGCACAATGACCTGCATTAAGCCGCCTCGGCTCAGGAGTGGGGCCCCGCGTTTGCCTGCGGCTCGTCCCGGAGCGCATGGGGGGGCCAGCCGCAGGCACCCCCGACTAATAACCCCCCCGGCAGATCCTATTCTCCTGGCCGGCTCCCTCCCCGCCGGGTTTGGGGGTGGAGAGCTGAGGACAAAGTACAGCTTTGACTAGACCCCGCCAAGCCCACATAGCAGCTTTTCATCGGGGCTTGGCATTAGCAAGACACTAATTAGAGGCCATTCAGCTGGAAGATTTCTGGCGGGAGCTGCTCCACAAAAGAGCCACTGTTTGCCACCAGGGCTCAAGTCATCATTTTGTGCAACTGCTCCTTGGGTTTCGGTCGGCGAGCCCCCGCAGCCCTGCACCTTGCGTCCCCATAGAGGCAGCTTTATTCCTTCCTTCCTGCCTTCCCCCTCGCTGCCGCCCGCCGCCGAGGCAGGCAGCACGGCGGGACGGCTGCTGCGGGGCCACACCTCGGGAGCACTGGGCTCCTTACACCCGGCTCTGGCGGGCAGCAGGGCTCAGCTCGCTCCGCCAACACCTGGGAAAGGGACAGTCCTGCCTCACGGAGTCACACCAGCAGGGACTGACCCCACTGCCAGGGGGTTTTGGGGACACCCACCACGGCAGGTGCTTGGGGAGGTGGGCACTTCATAATTCGGCAGTTGGGGTTTTATGGCACATCACGGGGCAGGAGGTGGCTTGTTCCTGCCCAGCAGCATGGGGACCCCTAGAGCCCCCCTGGGACATGGGGACCCCTCACCTTCGGTGCACTCGCAGCTGTAGGTGTTGGGGCCATCCACGCACTTGGCACCGTTCTTGCAGGGGGTGCTGGCGCACTCATCGATGTCGAACTGGCAGAGGTGCCCGTTGAAGCCTGGAATGGAGGGAGAAGTCACGTCCCCGTGCAGTGGCCGGACCTGCCAGCCTCCCACCGCCGCCAGGCAGATCCCGCAGGGCCCCACGCGTCCCGGCCGGGGCGCCGGGTTTCCATGGGGATGGCTGCTGGGGGCCCTGAATGCGGGGCTGCGACCCGCCATTGAGAGCATCTTATTTACATCTCTAGAGGAGCAAAGTCTCTGAACTTCAAAACCTCCTTTCACAGATTAACCGTCTCCCCATTCTCCGCTCCACCCCGTGACTTTGACACCACATTCAAAGCCGCTGGTGCGGCCCCCCTGGCCCCCAGCCCTCCTTCCCAAAGAGGGGCCTTTTCAAGTGCAAAGCCATGGGGTTTAATCCTCCTTCCCCTCTCCCATGGGCCGGACCTGGAGCAGCATCGCCTGCACGGGGCTCAGCCCTTCACCGCAATGGGGGAACCCCCCATCAAAATTCCCGAGAAGTGCTCAGCCCCCTCTCCCCCTTTCAAGAGGCTCTAAAATTCAAGGAGCCCGTTTTCGGCTCCTTCCCAGCTCAAGCCGGGCTGCACCACAGCTTTGATTCCACCGCGATGGCAGCGGGATGGATGCCGCGTACCAGTGGGGCACTCGCAGTGGAACTCGTTGATCTTGTCAAGGCAGTTGCCGTTGTGCAGGCAGGGGCTGCTGGCACACTCATCTGTGTTGATCTCGCAGTAAACCCCCTCGTAACCTGCGGAGAGACCCGGCACGCCATCAGCACCATGGCATGGGGACGGCACAACGCGCAGGATGGGCGGGTTACACCAGGGCACCTTTGGTCTCCCCGTCTTTACAAAGGCAGCTCAGGAGCTGTGCTACAGCTGGTGGGACCTGATGCACAAGCTGCTCCATGGTTGTCCACCCCCGATCCCCCTGCCCTTGGCTTGATCCAAGCCAGCAAGGTCAGCAAAAGGAGGAGCCCGGAGCAACGCTTATGGTGCCCAACTCTGACCTCCCGTCCCCACACTGCCGTGGGAGACTGTGCAATCTCTACCGAGCTCTTTCTTTTTGGTGCTGTCTCCACGAACACATGCCTCCCATGGCCCCTCACCCAAACCAACACTGAGCTGAAGCTCAGGGGCACCCAGGTCCCTCCCACCACCCGCACCCAGCACAGGGGCAGGGGTCTACAGGGCTGCCCACCCACCAGGCATGCAGATGCACTGGAACTCCCCAATCTGATCCAGGCAGGTGGCATCATTCTGGCAAGGGTTGGAGAGGCACTCGTTGACATCGATCTCACAGCGAGGGCCTGAGTAGCCCTGCAGGCACTGACACTGGAAGGAGCCCTGGGTGTTGATGCATTTCCCTGCGTGCTCACAAGGGTTGGCTCCTGCAACACACAAGCAAGGCTCACAGGACATGCTCCCAGCTGTATGTGAGCTCCCGGCGGCACCGGCACGCTCCCCAGCTGCCCCTCTGCTGCCCGCACAGCTCAGCCCCGGTGCTCACCCAGCGAGCACTCGTCCACGTCCTGGTTGCACGCTGGCCCCATGTACCCCGAAGGACATGTGCAGATGGCTTTGCCGTTCACAGGGTTGGTGTCGCAGTTGGAGCCCTCGTTGCAAGGGTTGCTGATGCAGGCGTCATCGAGGTGGCACAGCAAACCTGGGCAGCAAAAAGCAGGTGTACGTCAAGGGTGATGGGCGCACAAGTCATCGTGCACCAAGACCTAAGCTAGGAGCCAGGGGACATGTGGAGAGCTGCCACCCTGCACTGCGAGCAGGGGGCAGGATGAGACGGGGCCTCACCTGTGCGGCCGTGGGGGCACTCGCAGTAGAAGGAGGCTACTCGGTCGTGGCAGGTGGCCCCGTGGAAGCAGGCGGCCATGGCACAGTCATCGATGTTCTCGCTGCAGTCCTCCCCTGTCCAGCCATTGACGCAGACACAGTTGTAGCCGCCGTGGTTGTTATGGCAGGTGCCCCCGTTCTGGCAGGCGTTGGGCATCAGCTGGCACTCATCCACATCCTCGGTGCAGTACTGACCTGCCAGGGGACAGGGCACACGCATGAGGCTGGTGCTGCCCAGCTCCTACAGGCTCCACAAGCATTGCTGTGAAGCAGGACAGCTCTTCCCACCCAGTTGCCGGCATTCCTTGGGGCAGGATCCGTCCTTCCAGCCCAGTCCTGTGCCACCCTCACCGCCAGCAGCAGCGTTACCTGTCCACTCGGGCGGGCACTGGCAGTTGTAGGTGTTGACGCCGTCCACGCAGGTGCCCCCATTCTTGCAGTTGTTGCCTGGACAGTCGTTGATGTTCTCCTCACAGTTCTGGCCCATGAACCCTGTGCAGAGGAGATATCTGCCATGATGCCAACCCACCAACCGGCCATGCCACTGCCTCAGCCCCTCACCACCCCCTCGCCGATGGCAGGTTGCTCATTACTGGCTGCCCAGCGTGCACCATGGTGCTCCCAGCCCAGCTTTGAAGCCAGCCACCTGGCTTCATCCCCAGCCCCATCCCGCCTCTGCCGGGGCTTGGTTCTGCCATGCAAGTTTCCCTGCCAGGACGCCATCGCCGGAGCCTGGCAAGCAGCAGCAGCTTCCTCCGCACAGGGCAGATGGGGCGTCCCCAGCGCAGGGTTTGCTTGCCAAAGCCCCCGGCTCTGGAGACGCTTGCCTTGGGCGGTGGAGGATCCGGCTCCACGGAAAATTGGGATGAACTGGGGCTGCTCCCACGAAGGCTTGCGGCACCCGGTGCTGAATCACCAGCTTTTAATTTCACATCTAAAGAGCCTCATCAGCAGCGCTTTGCCCGGAGGGGGACCCATGTCCCTGGCAGGGTGAACCACCGCCCCACGCGGCGCTGCGCTAACCCCAGCCCACCTCTCGCGCGGTGAGCCCGGCTGCCTGGGTTTATGTTATCGCCTCCACCTGACAGTGCGGCACACATGGAAACCACGCCGCCCCTGGGCCTCTCCCCGCGGCGTCTGCAGCAGAAATGAAACACCCAGACCCGTCTTAGAGCATCTGCCACGCTGTCCCGTCCCCTCCAGCTGCCACTTGGCTTAAGGGCTGCATTTACTGAAGACCCCCAGCCATCACCAGGCTTCCCAGCCCGCCCAGGCACGTGGGGCCGGGATGGCAATGCCAGCCCGTGGCAGCTCCCCGCGGTGCCGGCGTGCCCCTGCAGCTCCCCAGACTCCCCAAGGTGTTCTGCACGCCCAGACCAGGCTGCTCCCCTGTGCGGGCAGCTCACTGCATCACCTCCGCCTCCATGGGGAAGGGACCATGTGCCCAGGCTCATCCCCTGTGTGACCCCAGACCCTGCCCCAGCTGGGGGCTTTCCCCTTGCTCTCTCCAAAGAGCCATGTTTTCCTCTCCCCCACCGCCTCAGCCTCATCACACGAGGAGCAGCAACAGTTATTTGCGATTGCTGGTAGGAGCCCAAAGCAGATAATGTTGATTTGCACCTTGTTTTTAAGCAGCTGGGCTGAGACTGAACAGCAATAACTGGCAATGTCCTAGACACCAGGATTAACTCATTTTGAACCATCTGAATGAGTAATTAGTACTGCAATTACTTTAAACTCAGGGTTACATTCTACAGCGATGGCATGATAAAACAACCCAGATTAGTTTAACTTGAAGAAACCTGGTATGGCCAGGCCTCTCCGGGAATGAAAAGGGGACATTGTTTCAGGTTTGCTGTGCTGCATACCAGCGTATCAATCACCCTCTTATCATGAGAAACAGCCTCCAGTCCCTCCTGCCTCCACCCCCGCCGATGCAGCTCCTGCAGCAAGCCATGCGGGATGGCGGAGGTGCCAAGGAACCCCCCCAGTCCCCTCCGGAGCAGGGGCTGTGCTGTGCCACCCTGCAGGAGGCAAACCAGCTCGTGCAGCATGCAAATCTGGAAGCGGCCCACGAAGCTGCAGCTGGGCGTGAAAAGCACCGATTCCCTCCGCAGCAGGGATGCTCCCCCAGGGCCATGCCTCACCCCAACGTGCCCGACGCCTGGGCTGCTCCGGAGAAAGTGCCTCATCAGCAGAACGGCAGGGCAGGGCCAGCGCCGCTCCTCCTGCCCCCTCCACCTGCCCATCCCTGTGGCAACGCTGCTCTGCTGGGCCAGGGCTTGGAGCTGCTCCCACAGAGCATTGCCCCCGGGAGCTCCCGGCTGCACCAGCTCATCCCAGAAGGAAAGGCTTCCTTCCCCGGCACTGCTCGCCCGGTCAGCCCTGACGCCTCGCTGCCCTAAGGACAGGAGCTTTGCTCCAGCCTGGGTGAGCAGGCATGGAGGGGAAGCAGGAGATCCTGCAGGGCCCTGTGTATATTGGATGGTTAACGAGTCTCCTGAGTTACTGCAGCCAAAAGCCTTGGGAAGGGGACTGAACCCCTGAGCCTGTGTCAGAGATCAAGACGAGACCCCCCGTGCTGCCCTGTGGGGATCACGCATCCTCCCCCGGCAGCAGGCAGGGCTGCCAGCAGGATGCGGGTACATCTGTGCCACCCGGGAGACCCCATCCCCCCTCCGATGCCACGTCCCCAGTGGCGGTGGGGCAGGAGCTGCCACGGAGGGAGGCTGGGGCTCCCCGCGGTAATGCCAAGCACTGCCCAGGGCACGCAGCAGAGAAGCCGCCTACTCCTCGTCTTGCCCTAGCCCCTGCGGTGCTATAGGCAACCAGAGGAGATCAAAGCAACCCCACAAGAGACTCCTCAGGCAGCTCAGCACTGCCCACAGCTTCCTTCCAGGGCAGAGGGTGGATGCGTCCTCCCCGCCATCTGCCGCAGCCGGCCAGCGTGGCTGGTCCAGGTGAGAAATGGCACTTGCCCCATGACAAACACAGCCTGGTCTGACCATGGGGCTGCACCGGGTATCTGGGCTGTGCCGGCCGCCCGCTGGCAGAAAACTCCACTATTTCATTTCTCCGGCCGTCACGGGGCCGGGGGGAGCGTGGGGCCGCACGCAGCCCCTTCCGCTCCCTGCCCCGACCGCACTGCAGACTGCTGCCCGAGGGCAGAAGCGAAAGGGCTTGCCGGGGTCAGGGGCCCCTTTCGCAGCTGCTTTTCTTTCCTCTGGCATGCAGGGTGCAAGCTCCCTTGCAGGGTGCTGAGCTCCTGGGACAGCCCCCACCGGGCCCCCTCCTGCGAGAGCCCTTCATTTCAGCCGCTGTACTCTGGCTGGGCTGCTCCAGCGCTTGCCGGAGGGAGCAGCAGCGAGCGTGGAGAGGGTCTCCCTTCCCCAACTCCATTCACACTCGGAAACTTTCCAAAACAGCTATTCCGGGCTAATTATTCCATTCTGGAAGTGGATTAAGCTAAAGCGGAAAAAGGCACTCTTATTCTGGAATATGAGCATCCGCACAGGGGCCTCTGCTGAAACAGTTGTTTTGGAAGAGCTATTTTGGTGAATCACCAAGTATAAAAAGCCCCCAGATGACCTCTCCTCTTCGGGCATTGCTGCCCAACGTCTTCCCAAACGCACGCGGCACGGCGAGCCCACAGCCCTTTGGTTTTGTCCCTCCCAGAGCCATCACCCAGGGAAAGATGGAACACTACTTGTTTATGGGGGACGAAGAGGGTCCCCCATCCCCATCCCCGCCTCGGGGGCAGCCTCTACCTGGCAGGCACGTGCAGTCATAGGTGGTGTCTCCGATCTGGCGGCACGTCCCCCCGTTCTGGCAGGGCGAGGGGTTGCAGGGTACGTAGAGGTGCTCGCAGTTCTGCCCGGTGTACGCCGGCTTGCAGGAGCACTGGTAGGTGCCCACCTCGTTGGTGCAGCTCCCGCCGTTCTTGCAGACGGGCGGCGAGATGTTGCACTCGTTGACGTCCTGCTTGCAGTTGGCCCCGTGGAAGCCGGCGGTGCACCGGCAGATGTAGTGGGCTTCGAAGGGGACACACTGGCCCCCGTTGGCGCAGGGGTTGGAGGCGCAGGGGTCGGCCTGCTGGCAGGTTTTGCCTGGGGAGGGCAGGGCAGGAGGATGAGGATGCAAACTGCAGCTCAGGCTCTTGGCGGGAACGATCTTTGCGCTGGGGTGCAGACCCAGCTCTGGGACTGCGTTCACAGCGATCACAACTAATTCCCCCCACCTCTGCCCCCGGAAAATCCTCACGCATGCAGGAGGCTTGCAGCTCACCCAGTCAGGGACCCCCTGCAAGCCCTGACATGGGTTTGCAGACCCCATCTCTCCCCCAGCACGGGAGGAAGCTGCAATCAGAGGCAGCACCCTTCTCCATCCACAGGGGTTTTCCAGGAGCAACCCTTGTCACAGGCTGTCCCTCTGCCCCCCGGCCAGGTCACCGCGTCCCCACACCGTGCAGCAGCACCGGCTCACCTGACCACCCCGGTGGGCAGCGGCACTTGTACTCGCTGAGCGTCAGCAGGTCGCAGGTACCCCCGTTGCGGCAGGGGTTGCTGAGGCAGACGTTGTCGCGGGGTGTCAGGCAGAGCTCGTCGGTGAAGCCCAGGCGGCAGGCGCAGGTGTAGTCCACGGTGCTGCCGCGCACCACCGCGGTGCAGGTGCCGGCGTTCTTGCAGGGGGAGCTCAGGCAGGGGTTGGGCAGCTGGCACCGCTCGCCCACGTAGGCACTGCTACACCTGGCAGGGGTGAGACACACCATCAGCGGGATCGGCCCCAGGGGGGCTGGGGGGACACCCGGACGCCCCAGGGACCGGCTCCGGGAATACCTCCCCGGGCCCAACCCCACACCGCATCCCGGCATGTCAGGTTTGGCAATTGCAAGGCTCTGCCCCGGCCGCTCTGGGCTGAGAAGAGGAAGATGAAAGAGGTGCCGGGAACAAAGGCGTCCCCCATCGAGGGGCCTGCGCCGACTTGCAAAACCGCAGCCTCCAGCGCTGACGTCCTGCTTCTCATCGCAATGTGCTTTTTTTGGCCCCCCCCCCTCCCCGTCGCTGGAGAGGCAACCAAGGCACACGGGGGGACGTGGTGGAGCCAGGAGCACCCCCATACCTGCACCCAACCCAGGGCACCTACAGACCCCCAGGGAACGGAAACCCCGGGGCCAAGCAGCACGGGGACAGCCCTGTGCTCCTGCCCGTCCCTGCCGGCACGGGGGTCCCTTCTCCACCAGGGCAACTTTTAATCCTCCCTCCATCCTCAGAAATCCCTCAAACACAGGCTCGGTGTTGGCTGGTAGCAGGTGGGACACGCTCCTGTTCCTCGCAGCCAGCTGAGATCTTCCCCAAAGCCAAACCCTGCGCAAGGAGGGATGAGCAGCCCCGGCTGCCGCGTCCCTCTGTGGGGGGGCCCTGAGAAAAGGCCCCTCGACGCGGCCACCAGCTCAACCATCTGTCACCGTTGGCCGACAGGGCTGGAACAACTGCCTGCTGCAGGAGCGGGGCAGGCGATGGGGACATGCCCCAAGGGCAAATCCCACCGGCCATCCCTGGCGAGGCTGGGCAGGACGTGGGGGTGGCAAAGGACCCCACAGAGTGGGGAGCTGCCCCCCAGAAAAGGAAGGACAGAGCAAAGCTGTGCACAGAGAGACCAAGGGCACCTGACGTCAAAAGAAAATCCTAGGGACGAGGCTCTTCAGCACCTCCCCAGCGCAAACCCTCCTGCACGGCATCTCTTGTAGCATGTCTGCAACACGAGGTGCCACGCATCTTGTCCCCAAGCAGCTCTGCTCACATTACACCACTTCCAAAGGCCGCCACCCTGGCTGGGCTGTGCCGAGCGGCCGTCGCGAGAAGGGCGTGGGAGGAGTGAGATGCCACCAGCACGCTGCTGTCCCACACCGCGATGGCAATGCCACCGCAGCAGAGCAGGGCACGCCACGCTCAGCTGATGCCGGGCTGCTGGCTGCTAGCAGAGACCTTGAGAGCAGAAATAAACCTGGGGGTGGCTGCATGCATTGCCGTGAGCTTGGGATAAGGCAATCACGGCTGGAGGTGATGGACCTGGATGTGGGGGGACTGTGGTCTCCGCTGTGCTTTGGCAAGTCGGGGCTCAGGGCACCCACGTGCCCACACCCGTTGCCACCCAAGCCAGCAGGACCTTGCGTCCCCAAGCCTCACGCGTGGCATCCAAGGCTCCCGCGGCAGGCAGCCCCCTGGGGCGAGCGGGGAGGGGCCCGGGGAACGCTGCAGCCCCAAGGCTATAGAGCAGAGCACTCACCTGCGAACCCCAAAACAAGAACATGGGGCTCCTCTGGGGAAGCACAGCCAGCAAACCGCCCCCCTCAGCCAGCCCCAACCCGGAGCTGCCGCGCTTCGCCGCGCCACGCTGGCGGCAGGACCGCGTTTTGGCCCTGCTCCCCCTTCTCCTTTTCCCCTACTTTTTTTTTTTTTTTTTTTAACCCAATTCTGATTTCATTGTTGGGGATTGTGTGAGAATTTGTCAGGATTCGGAGACATTTTGAGTTAATGAGACGGCATTATCCAGGCCAAATGAAAAAGAAAATGTGTATAATAATAAATCAGGGCATCTGCTCGGCACACAAAGGGCGGCGGGGAGCAGGTGTGCATCCTAATGAGGCAGAGCAGCTGCCGGC
>JAVJGI010000065.1:6625994-6642652 GCA_035590275.1 Ibycter americanus | reverse complement strand
GCGCGGGGAATGCGAGGGCTGGGGCCGCGGCCGCCTGAGAGGGGCCATTGTGCGGGGCCAGGCGGCCGGCAGAGGCACGCCGCCGGCGAACCGCTCAAGTGTGCAGTCATCTGTTAAAAGCACCGCTCTCCCCCGCCTCGCCGCACCACACACGCTTTTTTTCTTAAAACAATCCGCCAGGCCCTCGCGGCGGCTGGCGGGCAGGGAAGCGTCACGAGGTTCTCCAATGGGAGAAAAAAAGGTGGGGAGGGGAAAAAAAAAAAAAAAAAAGGGAATAAGAAGAATAAAAAAAAAAATTGATGCTGGACAAAGAGCCCCAGAGACTGCGCGGGAATCGCCGAGCACGTGGGAACCACCGCGGCGCTGGCTTTGGCTCGCGGCGGTGCCACCGTGGCCAGCTGGGACCTGGAGGCGATGCTCTGCATCCCTGGCCGAGCCGGGCAGCCGGTGCGGCTGCCGCTGGGATTGGGGGTCCTGCACCACGGAGCTTAAATGAGGCCGGGGCGAGGGGCGCAGAGCCGAAAGCCCTCCCACCCAATTAGTTTTCGGACCGTTTCCAATTTCAGTGCAAGCAAGTGGTGGTTTGAGCTTCACGGATGGGAAGCCGGAGCAGAGCCCAGCCCGAGCCTGGGCATGGCTATTAGCCGGGAGGTTAATTAGTGATCGGAGAAACTCCCCTGGGAGGCAGGGGAGCCCCTGCCCAAAGGCACAGCGGGGCTGGGGCCACTGGCAGCGCCCGGGCTGGGGGCTGCCCCGTGCCCAGCTGCTCTACCCTGGTGCTTTCCAGGCTTTTGCTTCAGGAAATCCCTCAAGTTTCATGGAGTTTGCAGATACGTTTTAAATGGCTTTCTATTTGTTTGTTTTAAGAGCTGGTTTATGGATGCAATCAGCTCAAGAAGCGAGGAGGGTGCGGCAGACACCGGGAAAGGGCTTGGCACGGGTCTGCCCAGGCCAGAAGGGGCTGAGCCGAGTGATGGGCACACGCGGGCAGGTGGGGCCAGGGTACGCTCGCACATCACATCTCCCCTCCCTGCAAGGCGGGTATTTCCAGCCACAGAGAAGTGCTAGTGATGCAATTTTCCAGAAAAAAAGCAATACAACACAGGCACCCTTAAAATCCAGTGGTCACTCCTGTAACCCACGGAGAAGTTTGCATCGTGCAGAGCGGGGCTGTGCCACACAGACCCATGGTGGAGGTCTGGCGATTCCCGAACCACAACCACAACCGTGGCTGGGATGGGGACAGCCCTGGCATACCCAGTCCAGCCCTGGCATACCCACAGCACACACAGCACCAACTCCCAGCATGGGGAGCCCTCTCAAATCCTTCCACGGCTTCTAAGCCATTTCAGTTTCTTATCAAGGTTTCAGAACAAAAGGTCTCTGATGGCCCAGATATCACTATCACGATAGTGATATCGCTGCTCAGCAAGAGCATGGAAGGAGGACACTGGATGCTTCTCTGCTTGCACACAGCAGTGCCTGGGGCATGCCCATGGGCAGCCTTGCACCCAGCAGCTTCATCGTCTGTAGATGTTTCTGCACAGAAATGATGCTATTCCTGACCACGTTTGCAACAGCAAGTCTGAGACAAGGCAGGGCAGAGTGTGGCTGCGGACCAAAGCCACGGGATGAATCCTGCTGTTTCCTCCCCGTGTGGGTCCCAGGGCTCACTCACAGCCAGAGACTCTGGAGCTGCATTTAAAAGCCCAACAACCGCAACGGCTTTAGAGCCTGAAGACAAGCCTTGCATGCAAAGCAAGAGATCAAAAACCAGGTGAAGAATAAGGCCAGCCCAAGACATAGTTATTTTCAGCTCTCCCAGGTCTGGAAAGGCTGGATTCAGCAGAACCAGGTTCAGCTCCCAGCTGTGCTGCAGCTTCATCATGCATCCACCTACTTCTCCAGGGGCTAAAAAGCTCTCCTAAAGTTCAGCCCAGGGAGCTAAGCTTTATTTTCTTTAAAAAACATACCAGCGGGTGGTGGCGTCACAGCTCCCAGGTGAGCAGACACGGAGGATGCGACGTCCCCGCAGGCTCAGCAGGGTGAAGATCACCCTGTGGTTTTTCCTTTGGCATTTCCCAAGCGAGGGCTACCCAAACCAAACCCCAAGCAGCTTATGGAAATTAGCATAAGAGACATTAAAGCTACGCTTTAATTATAGATATATGTGTTGGCAGAGGACAGGGCGGGTGCTCCAGGATCAGAACAGCTCAGAAGGGCCATTAGAAAGTGGTTTTGAGGCAGTGAAGGGCAGCTGAGCTCCCAGGGGTCCTGAGGAGCCTCCAAGAAATCTCCAGAGAGGCCGGTGTGGCCACGCTCCCAGCCCCACGCATGATGTACGCTCCGTTCCCGACCCAGGCAGGAATGGCTAAAAATACCGGTGCCTCTCCCTCCCCGGAGCATGCAGCTGAGAACCGTTTCCATCGACTCATTAAGCTGCTGAAGAGGCAGCAAACACTCCAGCCACAACCCACCCCACCATTTTAAATGGTGACAGAGGGTGACGACATCCCAACCCCGGTGACGGCCGAGCCCTGCTCCAATGCACGATGCTCCCTCTCCCAGCACCATGCCAGCGCAAGGAGCAAGCCTGGGCAGACAGTCTCACAGCTCTTCACTTCCAGGATATTTTTTACATGACCTAACCAAGGGACTGGGGCTGTCACCAAAGCACCAGGCAGGACAGGGGACATCGATGCAGCAGCTGGTCCCCACCCCTGCGGATGGGGATGCTGCATGTGCTCCTCGCAGGTGCAAACACACTGATTTACACCCCCTGAGCATCTGGGGCTGCCATCCATCCCAGTGGCTTTTTGTTCTGGGGGGCTCAGGCAGAGGCTGGGGGCTGGATTCCCACATCAGGCTGCCATGCATCTTCCCCCTCCACGCCAGCCCCAAGCGAGCACTCGCGTTTGGAGCACAAACTGCTGCGAGGGGGGAGGCACAATTAATAATGCACCGCGCTCCCGACCCATAAATCTCCAGCACGATTCATGGGTGATGTGAAGGGTGATGGAGAAGGCCTTGTCCAAGGTCAGACAGCAAGTCCCGGGGGACAGCCTGGGAATGGGAACAGTGGCCCTGAATTCCCATCCCACTCCCAGCGCCGAGCCCAGGCCAAATCTGGATCTGCTCAGCGTGGGCACGTGCATTTGTTGTGTCTGCTGCACATCCTTAACGAGTTACAAACAACGGCCCAGTGCTGCAGTTATTTCAGCAAGGATCCAGAAAAGCTCGGCAGATCATATAATCAAAAGCATGAATGAGCCGTAGGAATATCAGCGCGCCAACAAACTCTGCTGCTGCTGCCACGCCGCCGCCCCAGCTCTGCATTACACACGTGCTTGCCCGGGTGCCGCGGCTTCGAGCAGTGCCGGCAGAGTTGGGGTGCCCATCCTGGCCCCCACCAGCCCCCAGGTCCCACACCGGGTGCTCTGTGCGGCTCTGCACCCGCTGCCAGCCCTTTGTTCGCTCCCTCCCCGCTTGCGGCGCGCAAGGCTTTCCCTCCAACCCACCAGCAACAGGTTTTGTCCCTCCGCAGCAATGCGGGCACTGAAAGCATCCCGAGGCAGATGTTTCTGTGACCTCTGACCCAAGACTAATGTTTTCCTTTCTGTGCTAAGCTGCCATCTGCCACGGCCGGCACAGATGACACCCAGGAGTTCCCGCAGCCCACCCCAGCACGGCTCCCGCATGGCGGCGTGGGGGCTTTGTTTGAATTTGGGATGCATCAGCCCTGCCCAAGCACAGCCCAGGGGCCGCGGGGTGTTTCAGAGGTGCTGGGTGCATGGGGGATCCCTTGGATGTTGGGGCGCTCAGCAGAGGCTGCATCTGCATCACCCCACAGCTGAGAACAGACACACTCACAACACCCACTGCTCTCCTGCCCAGCACCAGCGCGTCCTCCCAAGGGCTGAGACCTTGGCAGGGCTGGAGGTAAAACCCACCTTGGGCTTAAAACGCACAAAATAAACCACAAGCAAAATGAAAACCAAGTGTAGGCTGGAGCACGGCCACCAGGCACGCAGAGGGGCTGTCCCCCATCCCACGGCAGGGCAGGGGGCAGACCCATGCTGCAGGAGGGGGTGGGGGGCTGGCGGTGAGCCCCATCCCCGCCGCTGGCCCCATGTCCAGGCTGCCTCTTATCTGCACTGCTATCACATAACCTCTTCCTCACCCTCATCTGCTGGAAGCCTAAATGGCCGCGGTTGTTTTCCCCAAGGTATGAGCACCGTGGGAAAGCCGAGGAGGGGAGGCTCCGGTCTTCACTCAAGCCCCGTTTTGGGGGTCTTGAGACTAATGGGGCCAGGAGAGTCCCACTGCCTCTGGGGCAGCAGTGAACCCAGGCGCCAGGTGTGGGGTCTCCCCCGCCACAGGGAGCTGCCCCCTCCCCATCACCCATCCCGAGGCACAGGCTGGGCTGGCGGCGATGCCGCCCTCTGCACCGTGGTACCCATGACCTGGAGCAGCCATCCCAGACAAGCCATCCTCTCTGTGCCCCAGAGCCCCCGGCAGAGCTACCCCAGCGCAGAGGTGGTTCAGAAACCACAACCATGACCCTGCGTGGTGCAGAGGGTCCCCACCGACGGACCACCACAACCACACAGCCCTCTGCACCAGCAAATGCACTGCGGGAACGAGCAGATGCCTGCAACAGCATGGTGCAGACCCTGCGGAGCGAAGCAAGTGGCCAAACGCGAGCAGGATGCTCGGATTTCACGTGTTTGCTGGCAACAGCTGAGGGAAGAAGAAATAACCAGCAGGAGAGTCCCCCTCAGCTGCGCTTAAGTGACCACTGCCACTGCTCCCAGCCACAGAGTGGAGACAGGACCCGACCCCATCGTCCCCACCCCACGCCCCTCGGGGTAACCGCCGTCCTTGGGCTGACAAAGGGGAACCACAGCTCCCTGCTTTCACACCTCCACCTGCGCCACCCCAGCAGCTGCAGACCCCGGGCGCTGAGCTCGCTTTCCATCAGGCGTTCACGCGCAAGAGTCACTTTTCCAGTTGTGCCAGTGGCTTCCTGCCTGGCACAGCCTGGAAGCAACACCCCAGCTTTCTCCTGAAGTTACACCCTTCCCCCTAAGACACGCTTGCTCAGTGCCAGCCCGGAGGATCCTGATCTCCCCCAGCCCCAATCCAACCAAAGAAAGGGCTGGTGCTCGGGGATACGTCTCGATGTCACTGAGAGATCTGCTTCTTACTCCATCTTCCATTTTCCCATTCCATCTTATTCCATTCATCCTTATTCCATCACCTTCCCACCAGCCCCTCCTGTGTTCCTGCACGGAGCATCATCAGGGACTGCAGGTGCACACGACTGTCTACAGCATGGCTTCCCTGCAGCATCAGCCTGCCCCAGAAACACCCCGGGAGCACGCTCTGGAGCCAGGGGAAAGCAGACAGGCCTGGAAAATGGTCCGCTGGGAAAGCAGAGCTCAGCACCCTGCGCTCTGAGCCCATCTCCTGCCCTGGCATTGCCACCCTGCTCAGGGTGGCAGGGCACCCCTTGATCCAGCAGAAGGAAGATGGATGCAGGGAGATGAGAAACATTTTTGGATGCTGCCCTGACCTCCCTGGGGCACGTGGGGCCGTGGATGCTCCCTCCTGCCCTGGCAGCCTGAGGCTGGTGGGGGCTGCTTGAGCCCCCTCCCAGCCGCGGGCACAGCCGGGCTCACCGCGCCTCACCTGCAGCTTTGCTCTGTGGTTTCTGGCACAGCCGTCCGTTAAGAAACCAAAGGCTGCCAGGAGAGCCAAGGCAGGAGAGGCAGAGCTGCCCAGCTCCCCCTCGCCCATGTGGGGCACCCCGGCTGGGCGATGCACCCCAAAGCTCCCACCGGCCCTGCTGCGCTCCCCCGGCACCGGCACGGCCCCACAAACACCTCCGGCAGCCGCAAAGTGGCTCCCAGCACCAAAAACCAGTGCTACACCAAACTGGTGGTTATTTTATAAAGTCCCATCCAGGGCCTGCTTTATTAAACACTCTGGGACACCAGCCTGGGAAAAAAACAGAGTTTCACACAGGGAGGGCGGTTGGCAAAGCAGCAGGTTACTCCGAGTGACATCAGGTTAATAAAGCAAGAGCAGATCTCCAGTCTTGTTTAATTAAAAAAAGCAAACTGCAATTCCAAAGTCTTTGATGTGTTTGGTTTTTTTTTTTTTTGTTCCATTTCATTTTTGACCTAGCCCAAGCCATCTAATTGAGATTTTAAGATCCAGACTTTCATCTGGAGAGAAACTAAAGGAATTCCCAAAGCTGGATGTACTCATGGACAGGAGCGGCAAAAAACGTGCTAGAGCCCTGTTCCTCCTACCAGTGCAACGGGGAGAGGGAAAAAAAATGGCTTTGTTTCTTAAGTAGACATTAGTCAGGACATTTTGGGAATCAAAGTTCCCATTGTAATGAAAAACAATGTAATCCCATTACTAAGCAAAGTGGCCAGGCTATTCACCGGGTGGTAACCGGCTACCTGGGAAGGAGCAGCCTTTCAGTGGAGCTTCATTCACAATAAACATGAAAGATGTCGAAGGAAGAGACCAAGACAAAACTCGCCTCATTCCCACCCTCAACAATGGCTGCTATGAAATATTTTTTTCCCCCAGTTGATGTTTTTTACATCCTCTGCAGGCGCGAATCTGCACAGCCCCATTGTTCACGGCAGCGGGCTGCCCCGCGCCGAGCTCTGCTCTCCCTGCTCATCCCGGTTCCTGCTCCTTCTCTTGGAGGAGCCCATTTATGGGGCCACCACCAAGGACGTGCTTCCCCAGGGAACACAGCCTGGGATGAGGCTGGCGAATGGTCCCACTGCCCGCTCGCAGGGCAGGGGCAGCATCCTGAGGCAGGTCCTCAAGGAAGTGCCCACATGGGTGCCCGGTGTGCCCGGTGTGCCCAACCCGTTACCCAGCTCCCCTCTCCCTCCGCACTGCTGCCCAGCGGCTGTGGCATTCAAGAGCATCCGCTGCAACTGCTCCCTGCTTTGATTTTTCATATGGAAACATTTTCACGTTCTATTCTTTAAGCCAGCAGAAGGAAAAGTTGGAATCTGGGGGAGATGTGGCATTTCCTCCTGCCCATGCCACCCGGTGCCCGAGGCCACCCCCCCTTCCCCATCCCTTTGGGGGTACCTGCCCATTTCCACCTGCTCTGGACACAGTGCTGCCCACACTTGCTGCCTGCGCAGGGCAAATCCACGCTGCCTTGCTCTGGCACGCACACAGTGCCGGTGTCACCACCTCCCTAAGCAATGATGAACTCTTATTTTTTTTTCCTTCTCCCCTTAAACGAAGTTTTGGCTAAACACCGAGCTGCCCGAGAGCCAAATATGGAAAACTCCCACCCGGGACACGCGTGACCCCACCATCCCCTCTTCTAATCCTGAACATAAAACCTGAGATTAGGATCTGAACAGCCACCAAGAGTTTAAACAAGCTATATTTAGCTCCGATATTTATAAACAGGAGGAGAGGGGGGAGTTTGCAGAGCACATGGGTGCCCCTGTGGCACAAACCCTAAAGCCAGAGCAATTCGCTCTGCGGCTTTTTTGGGTTGAAGGATGGGAGGGCAAAGATGGCAACGCCGGACAGTGATGGATCCGGCTCCCCCCAGCCTTAGCCATGAAGTTGCTGGTTTCTCTTTGCAAGCAAAGCTCCCGAAAATAGTTATTAGCAACAAAAAACTCGCCTCCTTGGAAACCATGGCCTGAGGGACGTAAAGCACCTCCAAGCAGACGGGTATCTATCTGCTCCTGGGATCTGCATCCTGGGATTTCTGTTGCTGCCGAGTTTAACCAAGGAAACGGCGAAGGAGGGAGGGAAGGCTCTGCCTCCGACACCTTTTGCCGGCAGAAATCCCTGTGTCAACATGACGCCCTCGCCGAGGGAGCGGGGACAATGGTGGCGGCTCTGCCCTCCGGCCGCAGCCCGCATTCCTGCCCCCCTCCCCTGGAAACCCCCCTTTTGTGGGGAGCAGCAGGCCCTGTGAAAGGGCCGTCTGTCGCCCTGCCTTTTGACTTGGAGGTCTGTGTCTAACATTTTAATAGGGGCTGGGGGCTGGGGAGAGGCCCCCCCCTCCCCGGCCTCATCCCGGGCCGCTCCCCAGTGGGGTCACTCTCCCAGCCCACCCCGAAGCCGGCGCGCGGGGCTGCGGCCACCGATGGGCTGTGGGTGCGAGGGTGGGAGCTGGCTGCACTGCACATCCCGGTGCTGCACATCCCGCCCTCGACAGCCACATTCCTCCACCTGCCCCAAGAGGAGCTATTCCATGGGTTACCCGGCCGTGAGAGCCTTTGGGAGGGTCTTCTCCTGATCCCCCCTGCACAAGGATGCACCAGTGGGGCAGGAGCACTGGGGACATGCTCTCCCCCACGGCTGCTCATAGACAGCAGGTAATTTCCATCTTAAAATAAACCACTGCACACTCCCAGTCACCCCCCCAGGCAGCGATGTCAGCAGGGAGCGCATGGTGCTTGGGGTCCCCATCGCCCCACCAGCGTCGGCTCTCTCAGCCAGAGGACATGGGACAGAGCGGTTGGCAAAGTGAAGACCCCCAGTGCCAAAGGCTCCTTTCATTGCTCCTCTTGGGGACAGTCGTGGTGGACACAGGTAGTGTCACATCGCTCCAGGAGCCACAGAGGAGGATGAGGAGGAATCAGCAGCAGGACTGGAGGGCTCAGCCCTGCAGTGCCAGCACTTGCAGCAGCCTGGGACTGATCCTGCACAGCCCTGGAGGTCCATGCAAAGCCTGGCACCACCACTCTCAGCTACACCAACTTCAGATGGAGCCCAAAGCAACAGGCTCCCAGCCCATCGGTGCTCCCCCGGCACCCAGCCCACCACCACCAGGCCACCTGCCTGCAGGGTGTCCCTTCTATTAAATAAGGGCAACGTTATAGCATCATTAAAACTTAATAAATCCATTTCCCATATAAATACCATTAAATTCAGATTTTGGGGAAGGGAATTAGGGTGAAAAGTTGTTAAAAGAAAATGACTTCTGCGCAAATAAATTTTTGCAACTTGACTGAGCGTGAAAGTTTCCCATTAAAATGCAACTCCGCTCCCTTTGCTGGAAATGTGCAAGAGCCTAATAACCAGGGCCTAAACATTAACTGTTTAACTGACTTTTCCAATATTAACTCCAGACTGCCGTGGGGGAAGGGGAGGACGTGACGGTTGAAAGCTTAAAGTAGACATTAATTACTGTTGTGCGAGGGAAGCACACCCAGAGCGCGCACCGCTCACATCTCACCGGCATCGTACTCCCAACAGCCCTCGGCAGACACAGACGTGGGAACATCACCGGCCGTGAACTGAAAATATTATATTCTATTCTGGGGCAGAGGTCCCCACATGGCCCAGTCCAACATCTTCCCTTGTTCCCAACCCCTCACATGGGCTTTAGCCACGATCCTGGTCCTGCACCCCTTGCACTGAGCACCGCATCTACCAACAGGCACCTCCGTCACCTCCACGAGCCAGGATGCGCCTGGCAGGTTGCGCTCCTCCGTCTCGCACCAAGACAGGTTTTGATGTTCAGATACGCAACAGCAAACGGAGGGGAACTGAGGCACTCAGCAGACCTCACTTGACATATGTGGAAACCCCAACACCGTCCCATACTGCAGACCCCTGCCCATGGGGCACCTGCCAACACGGGGAGGTGACAGGGGGGGGACCTGACCTGCTGGACATGCACTAGAGCTGTAGACTGGGGTGCTGCAATGGGTCTTGGTGCTGCTGCGTACTGAGGAAGGCAGAGCCCAGAAAAAGATGTGCAAGCCTGAACGGGCACCGTCACACCTCGGCCAGACGGCCATCTGGAAGCACCCTGAGCTGCTCTACCAGCAAGACCGAGGCGTCAAAGTAAAGACGGGGGTGTCCCCAGGTGGGCATCTCTAACTGTCCTGGGGGTCTCCAAGCAGGCGGATAGGAGCTGCCATAGTCTGGTGTCACTAAGATCTAGCGGGGTGCTGCAAAGACTTTCCAACACCACACGTGCAAAGAGAGTTATGGTAATAAGTCCAACGGGGGCTTCCTCAGCCCTCCCAAGCCCTGGCTCCGCAGCCCTGGTCAGACCCTGCTGATGCCAGCGGTGCCAAAGCAGGGCCCTGCCCCTCACACATCTCCGCTCCTGCTCCTGGATGCCTCCACATTCAGATACCCAAGAAGCAAAAATGCAACCTCCCCCCTCAGCACCAGTGCAACGCTTCTATGCCCATGCCAGATCTCTGGCTGATGTGAGTAGCTGCAGTTTTACCCCAGACCAAAGCGTCAGCACGGCCCGGGGCTGGTGAGCGCCCAACACAACACCCATGGCCAGCAGTGCTCACGATGGTGGCGGTAACACAAACCTGCTGCTGATGACTCTTAAGGCCAACCCGAAGGAGCCCAGCACCATAGGATGGAGCCCTTCTGTGAACAGATGGACTGGGAAAGCTGGGACGGATCCTCCCCACAACAAATCCGGCTCACGAGGGTACCATGCAGCAAGGCAGCATCAGGGACTCAGGGGATTTTGGCACAGCTGTGGGGCTGGGTGGCTGAAGCACCGTCCTTCCAGGCACTGGGGTCCAGCGCCATGTGCCAAGGGCACATAATGAGATGAAAACATCATTTGGAAAGCATCTGGAATCACCCCAAACCATCACATCTTTGGCCTGGTGGTCTTTCTAACCTTGGGCCCCCAAGCGAAGAGCTGCGGGAGGTCAGCCCAAGGCCAGCTTGGGGAGCGGTGAGTGAGCAGCCCAAGTGCCCCGCGGTGCTGCCCCATCCCAAGCGGCAGCAGGAGCCAGGCAGTCCTCAGGGATGGCTGGACATGAAGCCACACGCACCTGCAGCCCCGAGCAGAGCAGACAAGACCCTGAACACCTTTTTGGCCCCTGGGATGGAGGCAGGACTCAACCGAGACCCCACTGCAGGTCCGTTTTCCCAGGAGGGTTTAAGTTGTATCCCAGAGGCTCTTCCACTCCGCAGCCTCAATACATGGTCTAAAACCTTCACCTGGAGTTTGGCAACACGTCAACCACAGCCTCCGTTCAGATACAGAGCTTAACAGCTCTCAGTAAGTGCACCCCGAGGCTACCCCCTCGTTAAACACACTGATGCTCTATAAATTTCACATTCCACTCATGTACACACGCCGTTACCATTCGGGACGCCTACCAACATGAGCAAAACGAGGGTCACTACACCTCCAGGCCTGGAAAGAGCAGGTTAATTTCCAAACAATGTTATTTTAAAACTTGCTAACTGCCTCCTGATTATGTTATCCAAGCCCTTAATTGGTGAATAGCTTGGTCTTGCAGTGACTTATACGTGTCTCCCTCATGCTACATACAATAAACTGTAACAGCCTTGGAGGTGAGACCAGGGTATGCAGTATTAGCTGGAACAAACTGACGTATCGTGGTTTCCAGCAGGTAGGAAGACAGCGAGTCACCTCGTTGAGATGGAAGAGATTTTGGTGGAGTAAAAGGTACCCCATAGGACAAAGCCAGTGACCTCCAGAAGCTGCCCACAGAGCCCCATGCACTGCATCACACCGCGGGATCACACATTTAACAGCTGCAAATACCTGGTCGGGAATAGCCCCTCTGGTCTCAGGTGATGATGGCCACTGCGAACACCCCATCCCCTCCGCATCCTGGGGAGCCTCTGAGCAAATTCATCTCAGCAAGCATCACGCCATCTCTCCTGCTCATCTCTGTGCCACAGGTACTACTGAGGGACCTACTGAGATGTTTCTTCTTGAACATGACCCACACTGGCCCCTGCCCAAATGCAGTACAACCCTTTGGACATCACAAGTATCCAAGCCATGAGAAAGATCCAGCAAAAACCCTCAGCCCAACCAATAAAATCCCAAGGCAAGTTAGCAGGAGTCCGTGGGACCACCTGAAACAACTGATAACCATCAAGACACCTGGTGGAGAGGAGAGATGTAAACAGAGATTCTTCTAGAAACGAGCTAAAAAATCCCGCTGCTGTCCCAGTGACCTCACCAGCTGGGCTTCTCAGCTAAGTTTCTCTTCCACTGGAATCTGCAACAGGTGACGCTTTTGTATTTTTAATCTACCCTTTTACCCATTTCCACCTTGTTCTTTCCGAGAATGAGATCAGACTCGAAAGAGCCATCAAGAGTTCTCAACATGGCTGAATCACCGCTCAGCTACTGCTTTAAGAGCTTCCTCTGGTTGATTGTTCAACACTCCACCCTCTTCCTCTCCAGCATGGAGACTGCATTTTTTTCTTTGTTATTATTTCATGGAAATAACGTTGGGTTAAAGCACATGAGAAAAACCAAACCAGAAGGAAACTTCCGCCCTTTACAATGAGATAACAATGACTGAGCAGTTGAATAACTTGAAGGGCACAGAGAGCTGCAGGGCTCAGATCACTCCTCTTATCTTCCTGGTTGTCTCCTGGAAGAGTTTGGAGCTAAAATAACCATCTCTTCCCACTACAGTCCCCCTCTGAACGTTTCTTCCAATGTTTCTGGCCCGCTGCCCGTTGAAGCTGGTGGTGGCAACAGGCACCGGCTCGGGAGCCATCGCCCCGGCTGAACTACAACGCCACGCTGATTCATAAACAGAGGAAGTACTTTAGCAAACCGACTTTTCCCCCTTTTCAGCGCAAGCCTAGCGATTAATTTAACTTATTCTTTTCCTCTGCCATCTCTTTTGCTTCTCTGGGCGAGAGTCTGACAACCCAGGCGCAGCTCCTCTGACTTTAATGGCGAAAGGCTGGTGGCGCGGCGTTTGAAACGCAGCCCTCTTTCATGCCATCTGCTTTTAACTAGCAGAGCAAGGGAGGTCCTGGGAATAAACATCACATGGCACAGCAACCTAAAATCAGCCCCACTCCTTTGCAGGGATGCCAGTCAAAACTACGGTTGTCCAACAGTCTAATTAGGAGCTATCACTAGAAGTCAAAACGACCTTTTGGAAAACCTTCTCATTTTGCCTGGGAAAATGCCTGAGTCAAAGGCGAGTGCCTTTTCTGGAAAGCCACAGCTATCCAGCACCATGAAACCACACGTCAAGCACCGCAGCAGCCACCGTCTGCAGACAGGAGCCTTTAAAGCTCCGGATCTGGTGCGAGCGCCGTGCGTGGGACAGGAACACCCCGTGCCACCAGCTGGGGTCCGAGCAAGATGCACAAAACTGCTGCTGCTCCTCTAGCACTGAAAGACCCAGCTACCCCTGCCAAGATGGAAAGCAGCTCCAAAGGCGACTTAATTAGGCCACTTCTGTCGCGAGCCCTCCAGCCGATCAAATGCTCAGTCCTCTCCATTCAATTAAAGCCCTGCGTGCCCCAGACTGCCTGGCAAAGGGACAAGCAAGATAAGGCACCTGGAGTTTTACAAACTATCCCTGTAAAATAATAAAGGCAGAGAAATCTCATCGCCTCGCGCCGGCGATTCCCTTTCCGTAACAGGGCCGATAACTCGGTTTTGGAGTTATCAGAGTTGTCTTCACGTAACCCAGCTAGCTCTCTCCCGCCACAAACGCCGGGACGCTTGTCCGCTGGAGTAGCGTCTCCCTCGTACGCTATTTATTTCACTCCACTTTCTAATTGGATTTGTGGGGGCAGCACAATGGGGCTTTATGGCCAAACTTTGTTAAGTGCCAGGCCGAGCAGAGATGTGGCCAGCAGCCAAAATGGTGCATTTCACGCAGGCGCCAAAGGGCAGTGCCAAGCTTTTCTGCGTCTGGTATCTGTGTTCTTGGCTCTGCTTTGTTTAAGAAGCTTGGAAGCAAAACTCCTCGTAAAGAGATATTCAAACAAGTGAAAAACCAGGATTTTGCGAGCTGCTATCAGATACCTCAGAAAGTTGCACCTCCTCCAGTCTGGCAGTACCTCTGATATCTGCCCCCATCGCCCACGGAGCGTACCCTGCGCGGGACAAGTGCTTTAACACACTGAGAACACACACTTCGGTTTCCTGCAAAAATAACTCGCACACACTCTCGAAGCCATCCCAGCATCTGCAGCCAAGCGAGAGGCGGTTATTCACAGCTAGCAACGACGAAGTTCTTTAAAGTTAACTTTTTCTCTTAAAAAAACCCCATCCCAAGCCTACTTCGGAGGCTTCTCCTCCAAATAGAGCTCGCACACATCAGATCTAATTAGATTCCATCACCATCTGCACATGAAAAGTAAATCAGGAGTTGCAGAGACTTAAGAAAAAAAGGGAAGAATGACCACAAGGAAAAGGAGGGGTGTAAGGTTGGGGAGGGGGTGGAGGGTTGGGCATTCTGGGAAGCCATACATGATTAGTCACACAGCATTAATCTGCCTCCCTTAACAATAGCTGCCGAATTTCGACCGAATCCCAGCTGTCGCTCTTTGAATGAAAGAAAACAAGATTTAGAGCGTCAAGCGTTGGTAAGGGCTTCTGTGCAAAAAAAAGTGGCGTGCATTCATTAGTGGCTCACAAAGGGACCCAGCCTTTGTCCATTAAATTGCTCATGTGCCTGATTGATTTGCTGATTTATTTGCACCAAAGGGTTGGGGGGCTCTGCTTGGAGAAGGGGGCGGGAGGTGCCTGGCTACTGGGCAGAGCAACGGCACCCAGGCAGATTTGCAAAAAGCAACACACATTGTCAAGGGAAACTGCCATTCAACAGGTTGGGATTGGAAATGCCTTCAGGTTCCTCCGCCGAGGACTTCCTATTTGGAAATTTAGGGTGGGTGGGAACATCTCCCCGCCCGCTCTCAGCTCCGGCCACGTTCAACAGGCAGAGGGGAAATCTGGCCGGAAAACAGAGTCTTGCCCATTCACATTTCTTTTATGGAATAGTTTTTAAAAGGGAGCTGGAGTCTTATTCATTTCTCTTGGTTATTGTTCCCTGGGAGCCTGGAGTGAATCGGCCATCGCTGCGGTGGGTCGGTTGGTCCTTCAAAGAGTCCCAACGCTTTACACATCCGTTTCCCCACAATCGGCTTGGAGAAAGCTCCGGCCCGGGTGCCAGGTCCTGCCAGGAACACCGGGCTGGACCGCGGCTTGGCACCGGCGCTGGCAGGGCTGCGGGAGGAGGTGGCCCTGCTCCCCTGCCCGCCCCCGGTGATGTCCCGCAGACCCACGGACATCAACAGGGCAGCTCCAGAGGCCAGAGCCATGCCATGAAACCTCTCTTGAACGTTTATTGGAGATATACTGGCACCGCACCACGAACTGCCAGGGTGCAAGGGAGCGAAAGGCAATGCTTTGGGGCCAGGAGGGAGTAGCTGGAAGACAGACAGACAGACAGCCTCCCTCCCCGCCTGACGGTCCAACGAGTGCCGCGGGCTGGCCCTACCTCCTGCTCCATCAGCAGGGCAGTCTGCATAGGTTAACACCAGCAAAACATGGCTCTTTGCCCATGTTTTTCCACCCAGCTACGAACAAAGCCCAATCCTGCCAAACTCGCGGCGACTCCTACACAAGCAGGTTATTCTTGCCACTCAAGGAAAGAGAACGCATCTTGCCCTATTAAATCCAGAACCTTCAAAGCAAAGTCAACATGCATGTCAATACTTTGGTTGGGAGAGATGAAAATCCTCTGGCTCCTCCATACTTACTGGCACACCTCCGTCCCGTTGAGAAAAGTTTCACACTTGCCCCCGTTGAGGCAGGATTCGGCAAGCTGTGTGCACCGTAAACCTGCAAACAGAAGGAGAGCGTTAGCCATGGCGCAGGTTCCGGGTGGCAGCGGCAGGGGCTGCATCCCCTAGAGTCACCCAGACCGGGGACAGGCTCGCTGAGACCCCCGGAGCGCCCTGCCCCTGCGCAACCTGGTGAGATGGGGGCTGCAGCACCCGGTGGCCCCCATCCGCAGGGTGATGGAGGCGGGCAGGGACCGCACGGCCCCAGCACCGAGAGGCTCACCTAAAAATAAACTCAGGGTGGGCTCGAGGGCAGGCTCTGCCTTCTCCTCCAGTGGGAGGGCTGATGGAGAGAAACCCCAGATCTGGCCCTTGAGTGACAAATGCCATTTGGGAAAAACCATCCGCCCGAGGGCCCATGAGTTACCATTAACTCGGTAACGAAATGAGTTACCCGTCACAACTTGCTATGAGTAAAGGTTTCATTGTCTGGCCCTCAGAGCCAAATTCTGCACAGTTACCACAGCAACTTGCTGAAAGTACCAGAATCGCTTCCGATTTCCACCCCGGCTCGCTCTTCCCCTTCTCTGCCCCACTCGCTCTTCACGGTAACCGGTTCCGCGCCACGCGTGTGCAGCCGGAGCGGTTTCACATCGAACGACTTGGCACCGCCACCGCCAGAACCAAACTCCTCTGCCAGGCGGCTGCCGAGCCCCCCGCACCCCAGGGACACCCCCGCGGCTCTCGGGGCTCTGCCCCCCCCCCCAACACGTCCCACAGGGGATGGAGCGGGGTGCTGGGGACCGCTCCGGCCGGGTACAACTTTCTGCAAACTTTGCCAGGGCTGGGCGCCAGGCACGGCTCTTAGCCCGGGCTGTCCCGGTGCGCAGCGGGCTGACGGCAACCCTGCTGCCGTCCCTTCCCAAAATCCTCCCAGGACACTCCTGTTGTGGGGATGGCTGCTCGCTCGGGGCTGGGGGGGCATGGCAGGGCCCCGGCCCCCCCGGGGCGGGCTGCTCCCCGCTCCGCCCCGCACCTCCGGCCACTTTCAGGGCTCTTTGCCCCGGCCC
>JAVJGI010000065.1:6604598-6624317 GCA_035590275.1 Ibycter americanus | reverse complement strand
ATGCACACGTGCATAATCCCAGTGCGGTTCGCCCCATAGTCCCAGTGCAGCCCCCTTAACCAAGCTTGGCACAGCCCCTGCGCAGCCCCCCTAGTGCAGCCCCCCCAGCCCCTGCGCAGCCCCTGTGCAGCCCACCTAGTGCAGCCCCCCCAGCCCCTGCATGGCCCCTGCGCAGCCCCCCTAGTGCAGCCCCCCCAGGGGCTGCAGCACCTGCTGATGGCTGCAGGAGGGCCCAGGGCTGACCCGCAGTGTGGCTGTGCAGGGACCCTGGGCACATCAACCATGGAGGCACCCAGGAATGGGGCAGCTAGAAATGGCCGATTGCACCGGTGGACCAGGGCTGAGCATCCTGGAGGGTCACCGGAGCACTGGGTGCAGAGTGCGTGGGGGGGCATTCACCCTGTGACCTGCACCGTGACCCAGGTGTGCGCAGGTACGGCGAGCCATTTCCCACCCGCCTTCACCCCACGCGCAGGCAGCTACCCCGGGGAGCTGGGGTCGGATGTTGTTTGTTTTGTGCTGTGAACTAATGAACTCGCAGGCAGAGCCCTGGCCAGCCCGATGCGCCACATCAACAAATAAACAAATAAATTAGGAGAAGCGGGGAAGCCAACCCCGGGAGGCAGCCCGACAACCCCCAGATGTGCGCAGGCTTCCCAGGCGTGCAGCTCTGCCTGTGGATTCCCGCGCCCCCATTCCCGCATTCCCGGCGCCCCGCTCCAGCCCGCAGCCATCGCCGTGCCGCAGTCGAGCCCAGCACGCCGAGCTGCCTGGAGCCTTGGGATGGGGGCGCGGGGATGTCCCACCTGACACCCAGCCAGACCCTGAGCCCAGGCTCAAGCACTTAAACTCGAGTTTGCCGGTGTCACCCAGCAGCTGTGCCTGCAGGGGGGTGCTCAGCGGCTGCACCCCCAGAGCACGGAACCACTGTGTGAGGGTGCTAATGGGGGATGCTTCATCACGGTTGTGGGGGCCAATCCTGCTCAGCAAGTCTGCGGTGCCTGCAAAGGGAGAGGGGGACAAAAGCTCAGAGCACAGAGAATTTGGGGTGCTAACTGCCCTGGGGATGGGGGCACCTAAATCCCATCGGGCTCCAGGGTCTCCCCGAGCCCCTCTGAGCTGTGGCTGTTGGAGGCCATCGGACGGCTCTTTTACAGCTCTCAAACATGGGGACGTGTGGGGCCGGCTGCCGGCCTTTGGCTGAAAGCTTGGAAAAGAGGAAGGGGAGCGAGGGTCCGCAATGGGTTAACGGGAAGGAGATGACACCGTTGTCATCTGTGTCTCTCATCACAGGGCACCTCTCAGCCCGGGGCTCATCCCGCCCCATCCCATGCCAGGCCCCAGCCGGGTGTTATCCCACTGCTTCCTGTTGTAAACTATTTCCAGAGCAAGTGTGAAACAATTAAACAAACCGAAGGGCAGAGTCTGCTCGTCAGATCAAAGGAGCGAGCCCTGCAGCGGTACCTCGCTCCCGCGCTCTCCCCTCCTTCCCTGCTCCTCCTGCATTCATCACTTTGGGCTCTAACATGGTGCCCTGACCCGGGCTGGGGAGCTGGGGCTTTGAGCGGAGCAGGGTGCTGCTCAGGGTTTGGGGGGCTCCGGTCCCCTCTGAAACCTTAAAGCATCCCAGGGAGATGCCACTTGGCCCGCTCCATCAGGGCAGAGCAGGGGCAAGGCTGGGCCATCAGCGCGTTTCAAGAGCAAATAACAGATGCCAAAGGACGTGCGGCTGTAATGCCTCTGCACCGTCATTCTGGCAGGGAAGCGGGTGCCCCCGCTGTTGTGCCCTCCCTGCAGACACCAGCAGGGTGGCAGCAGCAGGATGAGGCCCCTGCCGCCGCCCTGGCTGAGCAACATCCCTGTGCCGCCACGACCATACCACCACCATGACCATACCACCACCACGACCATACCACCACCTTCAGCCTCAGCCGGGCAGAAGGCAGTTGCGAGGGCAGCCTGAGGCTTCCACCGCTCGGGCTTCCTTGGAGATGGAGAATTCTGCTCTCTTTCCCCATCTCCTCCTGTTCTCCCTCCCCATCAAAGCCCAGTGAGCAGGGAGCATCTCGGCTCTACCTGCCTGGAAATACCGGCCGTAACTTTGCCCGGGCTTGTTCTCCACGTGCAGAAAGCATCATGTGTTTAGCTTAGCTGCACTGGGGGCTCGCTCCCTGGAGCTGCAGAGAGCCCCCCCAGCCCCACCAGGTCATCATGTACCTGGGTACATGGGGCTGTCGGGGTCCCCGCTGTGCCCATGTCGTCTGGGGATGGAGGGGTGGTGATGCTGGCTGCCGCTTGGCGTGGCGGGATGCGGTGGCAGCATTGGGTGGTGGAATCAGCCGGCTCTGCCTGCTGCCCCGGTACTGCCGCTGCGGATAACTGGGTGTCCCTGGCACCGCCTGCTCTCGGGGTGCTGGAAACCCACGAGGCTGGGGCCGAAGGAGCACGTGGGAAGCCGTGTGCCAGCCCTGGCTTTCCTCTGTGGTGGGGAGGGTCTGCCCGCGGCGGCCGGGGGCAAGGCTGCGGATAAAGGCAAACACAGCCGTGCGTGCAGCCGCGCAGCCATGCCGCCTCACCCCCTGAGCACAAAAGGTCAAATACATCTATTTATTGCCATCACTCAGGGGCTGCTGTGACCCCGCGGTGGTGGGGTGGCTCTGCACCAGGGAAGGCTTTGCCGTGGGGGAGGTAAAAGGCTCCTCTGTGGTTTCCCACGGGCAGGACGGGGGCACAAGCTTCTCGGCATGAGGATGACTCCTCCAGCCAGGCGCTGCTGCGAGATGCCCCACTTTAATCTGGTGCCATCCTTCCCCTGGTACTGGGAGGATCTGGTGCAAGATCCTTGCAGGGAACCTCCTCAAGTTTCCTTCTCCCAAACACCTCCTCCAGAGACTCCTACGAGGAAAAGAAAAAAAGGGAGGAAGGCAAAAGTCAGCGTTCAGCATAAATCTTTTTGCAATAAGAGGTGAATATGACATAAATCCAAAGAAACTTTTTATTTTGAGTGGTCTTCAGGGGTTAAAAATAATGGGATTTTAGGTACTTTTAAAAATAGCGTTCATAAAAGGCTTTAATAGAAACCTTGGCAACTGTCCATATGATTAGTGATTTAAAAACATAAAACCTCCACACATGTTTAAAAGTTTTAATAAGTTAAAATTAAATGAGTGAAACTCTGGGAATATTTTTTTTGTTACTGCAAGCTAAGAAAATTATGTCCGTTAAGCAAAACTTAATACAAATATAAACAGGTAATGCACATCTGTAAATTATTTTCATGTCTCCAGGGGCTGGAAAAAAACCTAAGTGAGACCAGCATTCTTATATATATTTTGCCTTGACAGCTCAGGAAAAAATTTGCCAAAAACCAGAGTTAGAGCACTGGGCTGGCGTGGGAAAGTTGGTTTAGTGAGAAATTTGCCCTAGGCTATTTAAATAAAAACAGGCGTTTTTTTAATGGCAAATGCCTGTTAAACACAACCAACGCGGCTTCCAATCGCCTGAGTAACTAGTGTGCCTATTCCTTCTTGACACTTTCATCTCTTTATCATCACAATCAATATTTTGCTCTTCTACATTCAGTGCAATAAAAATAGGACCGATAAGGCAGACATCAAACTCCATGTCTCCTGCTTTCCCTGCCGTGCTTGGTTTGGCATTCCTCTGCCAGCTGGGTTTTGGAGCGGCACACAGGGTTAGCCCTCCTTGCGCTGGTACACACACCCGCACCCTCGCTCACGCTCTCAAAAAAAGCAATTTTTAGCAATTAAGCGTGAATCAAAGTGGGTAGAGCATCCTGGAAAGTCTGAGCAGATAAAAATACAGCCGGTCATGGAGTCTGCAATGTAAAACTATCCCAGGCAAAGCTGCCCCATAATGGGATTAAGCTGTGATTCCCCGGGGCACTGCAGAAATGAGGCTGGATTTGAAAGAATGGTCTAAATCCTGATTTTTCTTCTTTTTTTCCTTTTTTTTTTCTTAAATAGCTGAGTGGAGGATTGCAAATGGATGGCCATAGGATAAATCACACCGATCGTGCCATCCCTCTGGCCTGGCAGTGATGGCAGTGCCTCTGGAAGCACGTGCCTATGGAGGATGGCGTTCCTCCTGGCAGCGCTGTGGGGATCACTCCCACCTGCGTGTCTGGGCTTGGGATGGGACAGAGGACAGCCAGCCCTCGCTGCCAGGGACAGGGGTTGGTGCCATGCGTGTCCCTGCCCTGGCACGGCTGCTGCGCCCGAGCTTGGCACACCTGGGGTTTTGCTCCTCGTGGGCTGCTGGAACTGGTTTTAATTGCAGGGTTGCTTCTGGCCATCATTTCTCAGTGTGTAAAGTCAGCTTAGTAACTCTCACCCACGGGATTAGCGACAGGCGGGGTGATGTCCCGGAGGAGCACATTTCCCTGCACTGTTTGTACCTGGGTGAAAGGTGCCGCTGCACTATTGCACTATAAAATCTGTGTCACGTTTAAAATAAAATGCTTTTATGGGTTGCAAAGGGAGAGCAGGTGCTGGGCAGGAGCCTCTCAGCCTGGCCCCGGCCTCGCCGTCCCCTGTGCTGCTCTTATCCGCCTCCATAAAACAACCGAAACATTCGCTGGTGTGTAAACAGAGGCCAGGGGGGTTTATGGAGGTGTGGGTGATGATGTGCCCGGCCCCAAGCTCGTCCCATCCCTGTGCTGATCCCTTGTGGGTGCCAGGGCGTGGGTGCACCCACCCATGCAGGCTGGCTCGAGATGCAGGTGTCCCCTGTCCCTCAGTGTGTGTCCCTGTCCCCCCCACGCTTGTTCTTGTCCTTGCCCACACCCGTGCTGCAGACCCTGCTGTCACTGTCCCCTCCTCTCCCTCACTGGGGTGATTCCTGGGGGTGTCACAGGCACCCAGCTCAGGGCTGGGGGCGGGGGGGTGGCTCTGCACCCACCAGTTCTCAGCCACACTGGCAGTGACCCCAGCTCTCTTGAAGTGCAGACCCCAGCCCAGCCTTATCCCCAGCCCTGGGGCCGTGTGGGACATGTTTGCACCCTGTGTTTCATGTGCATCTTCTTTCAAAACCATCTGTTTCTGTGCTTTTTCTTCCATTCCTCCTTTTCCTGCTGAGGTACGTGGGACTTTTCATCATCTCAGCAAAGAAATTGCTCACCAGAGTGTATGGAGGGGCCAGGATCAGACCTCTTCTGATATTTACATTAAATAATTGAAAACCATCGCTTGCAGCAGTGAAAACCCAAGCGTGATTCTTGGTGCACAAGCCCAGGCATGAACCTGATACTGGATTTCTGGACCGCCGCACAATGCCAAGCACATCCGAGTTAACGCTGGCATCCCCATAGTTTCACCCGGCTCCGTGCTGCTGAGATTTGCCTCTCCCAGGGCAAGCACTCAAGAAAGACGTCATGCCATGCGGACACTCGCTCCGTGCAGGTTTTTGGGCAGGTTTTTTTGGAGATGTTGCTCCCAGAGACCTGGGCATGCCCCTTCTCGCTGCGCTGGCCTGGGGGGGCTGGGTTGCAGGGTCCTGAGATGCCACCGATGCTGGCAGGTAGTTTCAGGGGCAGTTCAGTGCCAGCTCTGTTCTCACAGCAATGGGATTCGGGACTTGAGAGCTCCTGTGCCGGGCTGAAGCCAGCTGAAATTCTTAAGCGATTACAAAAAGAGGGTGAAAAAGTGCTTTCCGCACCCCAGCCCTTGCTGCTTGCTCCATTCGCGGGCACTCCCACCCACCGCCCCCTCTTTCCTTCCGCGTGGAAACAGGAAGATTTGGAAATGTTTCATTTTGCAGAGCGGCTGCAAAGCAGCTCTTTCCCCTCAAAAACACACGCAGAGGGGACTGCGCATCTTCTGCGCCCATGCAGGGCACTTTGGGCTCTGGGCACCCGGGATGGCAGCCCCGCTGCCGGGGTGGTGTGGGGGCTCCTGTGTGCCCCTCACCATGGCTGGATGCATGTGCAAGGGCTGCTGTCGGGGAACGCTTCCCACCCAGCTCTGACCTTGGTGCCTCCCAGCAAAAAACACCTCCTGGAGAGGGGCCAAGCATAATAGCCAGTTCCTTCTACTCCCTTCCTTCCCAGGCAGCCACATTATCACAGGGCTCAGCCGCGAATCAAAGCCAGGCACACGAAGACGGGAACCAGGAGAAATCGGCCTAAAGATGCCGTTTCCGCTTGGAGAGGAGGGGCTGCGGGGCTCCGGCTGCCTCCCCGGAGCCGCCGGCTTTATCGTGGGGTGCCCCATCGCAGCGGACTCCGTGCCTGGGAGGGAGGGAAGGAACGAGGGAGGGAGGACCCCCCCACACCATGCTTGGGTGCACACAGGAGCCCCAGGAAAACCCCTGTCATGCCCTGTGCATCCCTTGTGCCAGGGCACTGGGGGTCCCCTGCCCCATGCCGCCGCGGCTCCCATGGGGCTGGGTGCACTTGGGGACATTCGTGGTGCCACAGCCAGTGCCAAAGAGTTTGGAGAAGCCCAAGAGCCCGTCCTTCAACCTCTGCCCACTGGCAGCTGTAGGTGAGCGATTTATTTCCTGGAAAATCATGCTGGATTTTTTTTAGAATTAGGCTGAAAAATACATAAACAAAAAAGCCCCCTGTGATGCCATAACCCTTCATCCCTCTGTGGGGTCCTCTCCACAGGGAAGGATCACTCCTGCTTGGTGAGGGCTGCTGCCCGCAGCCTCCCTCAGTGGGATGGGGTCTCGCTTGGGCTGTGCCCCCTCAGGGTCCTGGCTGGCCCTTAGAGCTTCCCCCCATCCCTACATACAGGGCCGGTCCCACTGCTCCCATACCATGGTGCAGGCACAGGGCTGGTGGCACGGGCCAGGCCAGGTGCCGTACCACCCACCGGCAGCACCCCTCCCCACGGCACGGGCCGGTGCGGGTGGCAGGCTGGGAACCGGCCAGCAAAGAGATGCCAGCAAGGTGCGAGCCCTCCCCTGCCACTCTAAACCACCGACTTCAAAGCCCAGTGACCTTTCAAATGCAGCAGCTCTTGCACGGGGCAGTGAGACTCACAGCTGGGGAGGAAGGGGAGTGCAAGATGGGATCCATGCATCCCTGAACCCACTGGAGGGATGGACCTGAACCCCCTGCCCCAGCACGTGGGGACAAGGTGATGCTGCCCGGTGGGACCCCCATGCCATGGCTAGCTCCCCACTCCTGGCAGCAGCCTGCGCTCCACCGGAGCAGCATCTGCCCCAGGCATGGCCGGGCAGGGCTCTTGCTGCTGCCTGGACTTTGGAGCATAGGAGCTGTGCAGCAGCCCAGGCGCTGCCAAGGGTAGTGGCATGCTCGCTCCCTCCTGCTCCGGCACCTTGCCAAGCCGTGCCCCTGTGGCACGTAGGCTCTGCCGGGGTCCCAGTGCAGTCGGAGCTGCTGCGGGCAGAGCCATGGTCTCTGCTGCACCGTGCAGGGAGCTGCGGGCGCCCACGAGACGATGCTCCCATGAATGTCCAGCAGCAAAAACACATCAAAGCATGTCCTGATGGCAACGAGTAAACAGGAAGGGAGAGAAAGACAAACACAGCTCCTTGCAACTGTCGGGGGAGAAAAACAACTCACTCTCCAGGCGGGAGGAGGTTTGCTGAGAAATGTGGCAAATGAGCCAAATGAGCCAAATGAGCCAAAAGGGCTTGGGACCACCTACTCCAAATGCTGCCGGGTGCATGGCTGCGGGGGGCTGAGCCCCACCGGTGGGGCTGCAGGGGTCGGGGGTGCCTGTGTGTCTCCTGCTACCCACGCATGCCGGGGCATCGTGCTCAGTGCTCTGTGAGCATGGAGCAAAGTGATTTTGGGAAAACTGGTGGAGACAAGGCTGAGTGGGACGGTGGCTGTGCTTGGTTTTGCAGCAACAGCGCAGGGCGTTGCATGCTGCTTCTTCGCCCGCTGCCTTCCTGATGCCTTGCAGGGAGGCCGGTTCCCAGGGCAGCCTGATGGGGCTGCACCAGGGTCTGGTAATAGGATTAGGGGCCTCCTTGCCCGGTCATCCCATCCTAATCCCACCGGGAGGGGAAAAGTCAGGCTGGGACAAAAGGCATTAGCCATCCGCGCCTGGTCGTGGCCCGCTGACCTCTGTGCAGGTGGCGGGGATGGGGCACCAGCCGCAGACCCCTCGCTGCTGCCACACGGGTGGTCGCAGCCGCCGGCCAGGTCCCCACGCTGCAGGGGCTGCCTGCTGGGCCAGTGGCACGTGCTGCCACACCGGGACCCCCGAGTGTGCAGGGCACTGGGCATGGGAGTGTTGCGCGGCGCTGGCACGGTTCTGCTGGGCGTCAGCGGGACGAGCTGATTCACTGCCTCGGAGCAGCTGCTGTCCAGCAAAGTTCCTGTTTTTCAGTGAAATCTCCAACTCTCTGCCTGGAAAAAACAAATGGGATTGGAGCAGGTGCCTGGCCCTGTGCAGGGTGGCTGCGAGGGCTCAGCCCTGGCTGTCTGTTGAAAACACAAACTCCAGAGCAGGACCAGTCCATACTCACAAACCGATAAAAGCAAACTCAAAACAACCACCCCCCCCAAAAAAAAAATCCCAAACTCAAGGGTTTGGGAGGGAGTCAAACCCTCTTGCTTTAGAGCACGAGCCAAACTCAAAAGGTGGGAAAATCAAAATGAAAGTTTCCTTCGAGAGGGATTAGCCCCCCACATGCCTGTTGCCCTCCACTTGGCATCGCTGCTGCCTGCTGCACCAGCCCGTGTGCCCAGCCAGGGTCCCCAGCGCAGCCCAGCAGGTCCCCCCCGTTCCTGCAGAGTCCTGGGCAGCACGGCCAAAGCCACCTCTGCACCCCTGGGAGAGCTGACTCAAAGGCTCGAACCTGGGCTGTCCCAGCTGCTGCGCTTTAAGTGTTCAGGAGTTGTTAATGTGTCTGCACAGGCACGGGGGTGCGGGAGCAAAGCGTGGTGCCCGGGGAAGGGGAGCGCATCCCCACCCCGCAGCACCCCCAGGATCAGCCAGCAGCAGCCTTGGGGAGAGCCGGGGGTGCCCCCTGCAAAGTGCCTTTAGAGAACGGGAAGGTGAGGGGTCCAGGGGGGCTGTTCCTGCACCCCGAACCTCAGCCATCCTGGGGTGACACCCAGCACGGCACCGCTGGGGCATCGGGGCGGGCACGGGGGGAACGGCACCCGCACAAAAGCAGGCTGGCTTTAGCCTGCGCGGCTTCGGTTTGCTGAGCGGGATGTTTTCAAACCTGCACTGGAGGGAGGAGGTTTGCCAACGGAAATATGTAACTGACTGTAAATAATAGCTTTTATCTGCAGCGGTACCCGTGAAATGAACCAGCTCCCCGGCAGCGACGGGGCAGAGCCAGCGGATCTGCGCAGGTGACAGCGGAGGGTGTTGGGTTACGGGCTCCCCATCACTGCCAGAGCCCCCCGATGACTTGTGACAGGTTCATAAGCTGAGAAATGTGATGCTTTGCAAGGTTCAGTAAATATTAGGACTACTCCTCCCTCTTTCTGGTGCAAGTTTAATTGCTAGGGTAATTCATGAGAGCACAAGGAAAAAAAAAAAACATCTGGGAAAATAGGACCTGTTAAATAGAATCCATTAATAACGAAATAATTGTTCCTCTGCATGTGATTCAGACAGCTGCCTAATTGTTAATTACCTCGATATGAGAATAACAGGTAATTATGAGGCTACATCACGAGGGGCTGACTTTTTTTTCTTCCTGCTTCTTTTCTTTTGGTGAATGCCGGAGACGGAGCGTGCCCTGGCAGGTCACGCCAGGACTCGGAGGAGAGATGCTCCCCAGGCAGGGTTCCTTCTGCGGGCGTGAGGGGGGAGCTCCAAGTCCCAGCCACAGCCTGAAACTATTGCTGCTCTTGGAGCTAGAACCCAAAACAAACACACAGCTGTCCTCAGCTGGGGAGCTGGGGACCAGCCACCTTCCTCATCTGTGGGACCTGCCCATGGAGCCCAGACCCTGCTCTGCGCTGAGCAAACAAGAAGTAAAACCTATCGGTGACCTTGGCTGTCAAATTCCCCAAGATTACTTTATCTAAGAGACATTCTTGAAATATTTTATTCCCCTTTGTCTGTTGCAAAATATGCTTTCCCTGCAAGTGCACACACACATGCTAAAACACACACTCAGACTCACAGGCACACATGCAACACACACACAAACATGCATGTAGACACCAAGCAAGTATCCAGCAGAGACAGGACTCTGCCTTAAGTTTTTTTTGAGCAAGAAATATTGCTGGGTTCCATTTTCTAGAGGTGAGAGGATGCAGAGACAGACAGGCACTGCTGAGGGTGGTGATAACATCTGTGCAATTAGTGATGCTACTGCTGGTGATTTGCCATCACTGGTTTTGTGCAGTTATTGCCTTTGGCTTCTTCCAAAGAAGAATGCCAGCCAAGAGAAAGCCACGCAACAAGGAAATCGGGACAGATAAGTGTGGATGGAGAGCACTGTCTGAGACCTAATCAGAGGAGGAGGCAGCCCCAAGCCTGGTCGGGTTCTCACTCTCCCCTCTTGGGGCCAAACGCTTTTAATCCCCTCCATGCAGTTTGCATTTTGTCTCACCGGTGCGCTTCACATGACACACCAGAGTCCTGGTGACTCCGTGACAGTGCAGCCCATCTGCTTGCCAGAAACCCAGAGGGTGAGGAAACAGATCAGGAGCTGAAGCTGCTCAGGAAAATCACCTTCAGCGCAGCCAGCGAGGAGCGCGGCAGCAGCCCTTGCTGACTCCCATGCTGGCTGTGCACACTTCACGGGCCTGATCCAGCGCCAGTGAAGCCGATGCAGTTTCCCATGTGCAAGGGAAGCAGGTCATCAATCAGCAAAGGTCTCTGCGGGATGCGGAGCTCATATCAGTGCCTGAGAAGGTAACACGTCTTTTCCTTTAGCCGTCCGGCCAGCTGCCCCTGGAAAGCGTGAGCCGCTGCGGGGTCCAGCAGCTCCGGGGTTACGCAGACACAGGCTCCTATCACAGCCGCTTCCATCACCCTGAGACCAGACGCTCACAGTAGCCTGGTGGAGGGACCATGCACCCTCTTTCAGACCCTCGGCTGGGGTATGGCAGCTTTCTGACAACTGCTCTTTGCTCTGTGAGGGTGAAGGTGATGGGGCAGTGCTGGCCCTGCCCCCATTCTTGCCTTTGCTGCTGGTGCTGGTGATGTGTGAGCAAAACACTGGGAGCCGGTACGGGGCAGGACATGCCCAGCCCAGCAGCCCTGGCCCAGGGCACGTCCCACTGCCAGCAACGTGCTGGGGAGGGAGGGATGCTCTCCTTCTCATCCTGGCTTCCTGCATGCAAAAATAGCTACGGGCCCTGGGTTCCTGTGTATCTCATGTATTTATAGTGTGAACGGCTCCGTATTGCTCTGCCCTTCTGGCTCTCACCTGCGTTTCAGAGAGGAAATACCATGTCCCTCCCATGCGTTCGTGTGCGTCTTTCACACCGGAGAGGCCTCGGCACTTCCCACAGGCTTTACATAAATCATGTCCCTGCAGTGGGACATACGTGACCGCATCCCTCCGCACTGGCCACCAGGCACGGGGATGGTGCTAGTCCCAAGTGGGATGCCCTGTGGGAGGTGCAGTGGGTGCTCAGCGCTGCCCTCCAACACCTGCGTTTGCACAGCAAGGGCAAAGTCTGTGGGACAGCAAGATTCTTTTGAGAAACAAAAAAGAAGCGAGCCTGCAAGCCAGCTCCTGGCTCAGCACTGCTCAAGCGAGCTGGGGCCACAGCCACCAGCCATGCGGCTCGGCGATGCCTGCCGGCTTTGCTCGGCTGCTCGGGGGCCCAGCAGCACTGGTGAGGGCAGGGCTGGCACAAATCACCACCCGCAGCAATGACAGGAGATTATTTTTCTAAGCAAATCGCCAAAGAGGCTAAATATACATTTTCCATTCAGTTCCCCAAAGCAGCGATAGCCTAGAGCCTAAAAATAAATCCCTTCTGATTGTGCCTGGGCCAGAATTAGACCGGCTCTGGACCAAGCCCCGCTCAGCTTCATCCCAGCCCAAGCCCTCTCTCTCCCTCTGGGTTCCCAGTGGCGTGGGACAGGGTTGCCCCGTGTCCCCCCCCACCTTCCCTGGCTCCAGCCCCGGAGGTGCTGCGGTGGTGCGTGCCAAGGAGCAATGGTGAGTGGGAAAGCATCTGTGGCAAGACTTACTGCTGGAAAAACTCGTGTTCTGCAAGGCTTTCCCCAGCCCATGGTATGCCAGGTGTTGGCCCGAAACCCCGCGTGTCCCCCAGCACTGCCTCCCCTGCCACACCACAAGCCTCCAGCCCTGGCTGCTGCCTCAGCCCTGGATGCCCAGAAGTTTGCAGCCCGGCTTTCAGCCCCCATCCAGCCCCATGGCGTTTGCCTGCACCCAAGCATGCAACCGGGGGTCCGACCACTGCTTTTCCATCAGATGGGTGCCCACCTCGGAGCGCTCTGAGGGCTCAAGGGGCCAGGCTGAACCATGGGTGCCCAGGGACAGTGAGCCTTTGACCACCCCAGCCAGACCCAGCTTGTCTTTTTCTATGCTGTGTAAGTTGTAACTGCTGTTAAATCTCAGTGAAATAACACATTTGAAAGAAAGGGGGAGAAAAAAATATCCTAAACCCTGTAAAACTGAAATTGTAGTTCTCCCGGGATGCAGCGTCTGAAATATTCCCACAACCTTTGCATAATGCATTGCTCATGTCAGACCTCGGGAGACAGAAATTAATAGCTAACAGCAAGCAGGCATGGCACACACGTGGGCTTTCCTTCGCTCCACGGTCCCAGGGGCTCCGCGCACTGGGGATACTTTTCCTTTACATTCAGCTCAAATAATTCTCATTTAAAGACACGAGAAGAAAAAGACCATAGAGGAGTCAAAGAGTATTTGTGCCAAACAGGAAATATTCAATAAATGTTTATCCTCTAACACAATGGTGGGGTTTCAAAAGTTTTCTATGGACACAATTTAAGATTGAAGGGGTGGAGGGGCTTTTCCTCCCCCTCTGGATCAGCCTCTGGATGAGTGAGAGCCGAGCTCAGGCTCTGCCCGTGCCACCAAATGCCCTGTCCAGGCAGCTGCTCCCCGCTGATGGAGATGGGATCTGGACTGTGCTGCCCCCCTGATCGCACCCATGCAGGGACAGGGCAGGAATTGAAGACTTCACCATCAGCCAGGACACTGCCCTGGGTGGGATGTTCTGTGCCTCAGTTTACCTGTTGAGCCCCCCTGTTCCCAGGAGCACCCCACAGAAATGGGGCCGTGCTAACCAGCCCCCCTTGCAAACCCACTGCTTCCCTCCGCTTTCCTGGTCCCAGCGGATTTTTCCCAAACCTTCCTCCCCTCCCCCCCAAAAATGTGAAAAAATAACTCCATCTGGATGCTGTTTCCACCCAGGCACAGGCCCCGGGGCCGGGAGCCAAGAGAGCAGCGCCTGTGAACGGCAGACGTGGGAGCCGGAGAGGATGTGACGGGGAAGCTGTGAGAAAAGCCTGAGGTCGGCAAACCTTCGGCCTCACCATGGGAGCCGCTCTTCCTCGCAGGAGAGACATGGGGTGATGCCAGTCCTGGAATGGTGGCAGTCTGGGCTGGGGAATGGCGGGGAGAGACGCAGAGGGATGGAGAGAGGAGGGATGAATCCTGCCCAGCAGCTCTGTGCTGAGCCAGCGCTGCACTGGGGTCCTGCTTCAAAGCGGGGCATCCCACGGGGCCGTGGCGGTGGCTGCTTTGGGCTGTTGGTGTGGAGCATCCCCAGGGATGTTGCACCGCTCCGCCAGCAGCAGCTCCAGCCCTAAACCCTCCAGCCACCACTCTGGACTCTGCAGCCTCAGCCATGGGAGGGGACGAGCCGGCTTCCCGCTCCCCAGACTTCCCACGCCAACACGTGTTATTTATGACCCCCAGATTTTCAAATTAAACATAAATTAGCAGAGGTGGGGGGCGGAGGAGCAGGGGTCCTGCCGCATGGTGACCACTGCACGAGGAGCAATCTCGCCGCGGGAAGGGGGACAGTCACAGCCAGCGCGGGAGGAGTTAAGATGCTCGGAGTGGGGAAGCCACCTCCATCCTCCAAAATACAATCGACCAGGAAATAAACAGGAGCGTGTGTTTGTTTCAGTTCACAAGTGAAAAATAAAAGGATTTCCTGCGGGCCAGGGCGCCCGGGGTCCCGCAGCCCGGCCACCGAGCCGCCTGCCGCCCCGCGCTCATTGTTCGCCCCAGCTCTGCTGTGGGGGACATTGTTCCCTCAAAATGTCCCATCAGATAAAGGAGCTGAAAATGGCTCCTTGGGCAGTGCCAGCGATGAGTATTGCATGGCCACTAGCACCGGTGAGAGCAAGCCCATGGGTTTTAACCAGACTTTGGGGGTCCTGGGTGCAGCCCCCAGGCTGGGTCCTGCAGGCATCCCGCAACAGCAGGCAATGAGCGGGTCATATCCTGCCTTCCACCCCAGGACCGGGATGACAGGCAGGCAGTGATGCCCCAGCAGGTTTGTGGGTGACCCCCAGCACCCAGCGAGTTGCCCCATCCTAGGGAGGGTCTGCATCCGTGGGACAGATCTAGATCTGGGGGTCCAAGCAGCCGAGGGGTGTGGGGAGGTCTGGGGCAGCAGGCAAGGGCTTTGCACCCTTTCAAAGAGAGTTTCTATCTTCCTCTTTTTATCAGCCGAATCTCACTGAAGCAGTAAAACCTCACGCTTCCTACTGTTTAATGATATTTGCTGACTGCAGTGTCACAACAGCCGTACCGGATGAGTAGAACGAAAATAAATGCTAGAAAAATAACCCTGCGTGGAGGCACGTGGGAGTGCTGAGCCCTGACGGCCACGGGGCTGCCAGTCGGCAGAAACCCCTCGCTGACGCTGCTGCTCCTGGAAAGCAGCAGAAGTCGAAGGGAAACCTTCCTGCAGTCTCCGGCTGGCCCCGCTGCCCGGCCCTGGGCTGGAGAGACCCACGGGGTTTTGCAGGGGTTGTGGTGATGCTGGTGGTGCTGGCGGTGGTAGCGGTGGGCGGCACACCTTGGTGTGAAGTGCTTGGCAGGGCTGCAGCACGCTTTCACTGCCAGCCTGATTGATGTGTGAAGAGCATCTGAAAGCAAGGGAGATTTTGCATTTCAAGTCATTCCCCACCTTCTGCCCCTGAAGCGGGGTGAGGGCACTGCCAGGGACCTGCCTGGGGCTCCCTAAGAAACCCCCGTGCCTGGGTAGGAGGCATTTCAGCAGAAAAATAAAAATAAAAAAAAGAAAGAAAAAAAACCCCAAAACCTGGGGGCAGCCATCAGCCTTTGCTCTCATCTTGCTTTTGGGAGCAGCCTGGCCGTGTGGGTTGAGCAGAGATCTGGGGTTGGCGTGATGGGTCTGAGCTCCTCTCCATTTGCCTTGCAAAACTCAGGTGAGCTCGACTCAGGGCTCAGCGCGCTCAGCAGCTCGCTCTGGGGTGCAGGGTGTGATATGGGGTTGGCAGAAAGGCTCGACCCTTGTGGAGGGGTGTCCTGGAGGTCTCCTGGTGATGTCTGTCCTTGCCACAGCTGGTGTTGGTAACCAGCATCACCTTTCCTTCCTGCTGGGAAAGTAAACCTGCTTGAAGAGCTTCCTTGACTTTTATTCCATCATTAGGTGGTGAGCTTTGACAGTCCATGCGCTGGTGGCCTGGTGGTCTCTCCAAGATGTACATCTTTAACACATCCCTTACCCCACTGGTCGATCACAGCATGGACAAGCAACCAGCTCCTGCTGTTGGGTGACCTTGACCCTGCAGCTCTCTCGGGGGCACAGGGCAGCTCTGCACACTGTGGGTCTTGCCCCAGTCCCCTGCCCCAGCTGCCAAGGACAATGCACCTTGCTCAGCAATGGCAGGGGCGGGGGTGGTTTTGGGTGCCCAGCCAGCCCCTTACTGGCTCCTCTGGTCGGGCATGTGAAATTTGGGCTCCCACTTACCTAAACCCCAGCCTGCTCTGCCGAAATGCTGCTGGTGGTGGCAGCTTGCGATGCCCATGCTGGTTTTGTGCTGGGGGTGTCAATAATCATCTAGAAAAGCTGGAAACTATCACCTGGAGGTAATGCAGCGGCTCGCCGGGGTGGGGGAACAACCGTGGGGACCCGCTCGCATGGGGCTTGCCAGTGTCTTAGTGTGGCCATCAGGTCGTGTCGGGAGAAGGTCCCCGGGGCAGCATCACCGGGGTGGGCGGGGGGCACGGGGCAGGATTGCAGCAGCAGCTGCGGTGGCTCCGGGGACTTGCTGGGAGCTGCACGCTGTGAGCGTTTCCTGCGATTTGGCCCTCGGTGAGTAAATTACTGCACACAGAAGCGAAGGCAGTGAAGTATCTTGGGCAGAGTAAATATAGTTCATAACTTTTTTTTTTTTTCCTTCAGTCTGATCCCAAGCCCTGTCTGTTTGTACTCTTGCCTTTGTTTTGGTTTTTTTTCTGCTGTGTTTTTTTAACCAGCATTTGATGGCAACCTCCCAACGACACGTTCAGGCTGCTGAAAGCGCCTCATTTTGCTGTGGCCGGGGCAGCAGCTTTCATTGATGGTTCGAATCACTAGGCAGCCTCCGGGTTGGAAAAAGACAACAATACTATGACACTCAGAGGTTTCTCAGAGCAAAACTTGCCAAAAAGGGGATAAAAAAAAATGGTTTGGGTTTAGGTTGGGGTTTTTTTTGCCTTTGGCAATTGTAAACTAAAACCACTTTGGGTCGGAATCACATCTTGGCTGATGGGAGCATGGCTCTGCAGCCGAGCCTGCAGCTGGCCAAGCAGGGCAGCACTCGCAGACCCCTCCGCAGGCACCTCCCTGCCACCGGCTGCCACAGTCCCCTCCAGTTTCCAACTCACTAACTCAAATGCCAAACCTTGTGCCTGGTTAACCAGCGCTCAGCTGGCATTTCAGGGGGATTTGCTTTGCAGATGCAGCTAATTGCCATATTGGAGCTGGCGGTGCAATGCTCACTGTGGTCTTAACCAGCACTACCGGCTACAAGCTGCTGTGTCTGGGTTTGGTTGATTCATTTTCAGGCATTCCCCCCTCCCCACAGCTCCTTTGGGGATGTTTGTTGGTTTTCCTCATCAGCAAAGCTAAAAATGGAAAGGCAAAATGTCTCCTAGGTCATGGCCAGGTGATGGGACACCCTGACCTTTCCCAGTACTCCTGCCCTGATGCCCTCCCACCACTCACTGCTGGTCCTCCTTGGCAGCTTGTCATCATAGAACGGTTTGGGTTGGAAGGGACCTTAAAGATCATCCAGTTCCAAACCCCTGCTGTGGGCAGGGGCACCTTCCACTGGACCGGGTCGCTCCAAGCCATGTCCAACCTGGCTTTGAACACTTCCAGAGATGGGGCATCCCCAGCTGCTCTGGGCAGCCTGTGCCAGCGCCTCAGCACCCTCACAGGGAAGAATTGTCCTGAGGATGCTGCAGGCTTTTGGGGGGTGATGGAGGTGCAGCTCCCAGCACAGTCCTAGTGCGGGGCCTTGGTCTCCTCTTGCTCATGTCTCAGTACCAACGGGGTGTCCCTGAGGTGGTGGGGCCAGAGCTGTTGTCCACACGGGCTGTGCCAGCACCACCACCTGTGCCGGGGCACCCGGGGGACAGAGTGGGGGGGCAGCCGTCCCAGCTGCTCTTCACAGGCAGGCGAGAAGTTTCACACCCATCGGCAAAGTGGGGCCTCCAGGTGAGCAAATAAAAATACCCAGAGGAGTGTCACCTCTTGGAACGTTCATCCCAGGAGCTGGAGTAGCCCCGCTGCCCTCTCCTGCCTGCCCCCCACCCCTCTGCCCAGCCCCTGCATGCCGCGGGACCCCAGCCCAGGGAACAGGGAACAGCCCTGCTCTGCTGGGAGCCGCCATCCCCAGGGAGGAACTGAAACCTGCTTCATAATGGCAGGGAAACACTCCCCGTCAGGGTGGCAGAGCTGCCACCAGCCTGCCTGTCCCTCGCCCTTCCCACAACTGCTTGGGTTCCTAGAAAACCAGCTCCCAGAAGGTCCCAGAAATTGGATTTTGCCCAGTGCAGCTTTGCAAACAAATCCAGGAATAATAGTGAAGCAGCCAGCCCCACTTTGGTGTCCTTTTGCTTTATTTTTCTTGCAAATTGCAGCTTTCCACCACAACCCAGTGGCAGCTCGAGGGGCTGCATCACCCACAGCCCCTCTGAGCACCGAGCAGGAGCAGAGAGAAGGGTCTCCATATCAGGGGTCCCTTCTGCAGAGGAGCACTGAAGAGATGCATCTGGTGCCAGCGAGGCTGAGCTTCTGCTTTTACCCTCCCGGAGATGCTGCCTCCTCCCTGGCTGCATCCCGCGAGGCTGGGGCAGATCTACTAGCCCAGAAGCCTAGCAGCCCATCACCTGGGCCTGAAGTCTGCTGGTCCCATCCCACCAGGGCAGTGCTGCACCACCTGCCAGGCAAAGGAATACTCAAAGACAAGCAACATGGCAGGGAAAGGGAGAAGTGGCTCCAGCCATGCCCTAACACATCGCACAGATAAGGGAAGAAATCTCCCAGGACAAACCTGGGGGAGTGGGGGGAGAGGAAGCAAGGGGCATCCCCATGGGAAAACACATACATGTTCAGGCAGCGAGAACAGAAGTGCTCATTACTCATGAAAAAAAAACCACAGAAGTTCTTTTCAGGCATCGGCTTCCAGTAACAAAGCCAGATTGATGGAAAAAAAGTGCTTTTATTTTTCATTCGCCAATGGAGAAGCTAAAAAAAGGATGCAGAGAATAACTGGGGGAATGTAAAGAGTCAGCTGAGGGAGCTGGGTCCCAGGGGTGTTCAGACAATGCCTCATGCCCCCAGGCTTTTAATTATTGTGCTCAGGAAATCAAACAAGCGTGCTATTATTTATTTGGAGGAGGCATCGGCTTCCGTGTGTTTTACAGGGGTTTGCCTGGGCAACCCACGGGCATGGAGGGATGGTTCCTGCTGAAGCTGCTTAGCACACAAGGAGGGACTGGCCAAACTGCTCTTGGGTTGGCACTGGGCAGGGGGTGCATGGGAGCGGAGCCATGGCCCCACCGGGCTCCCCAGGCAGGCAGCACTGGGCATTTTGGGGTGCTGAGGGGGTGAGCCAAGCCACTGCTCAGCCCTGGTGCAGCCCTGTTTCCCAGTGGCTTGATCACTGCTGGTGCTTGGCCATGGACCGCTGGGTCCAAGCCGGGGCTGGGAGGATGCTCCCCAGCCCACCTCTGCATCCCAGTGCCTGGTGGGTGGGTGCTGGGCATATGCTGAAGCTTCCTCCCTTTGCCATCCCCTCCTGCTCCCCGTTCTCCCTTCCTCTGCACTCCCCCTCCTCCCGCCCCGCCGAGCCCCGAAAGGAGCCCTCGGTATGTTGTGTGAGTTGCAGCTCAAGTGAGTTTTATTCAGCTCCACTAACCTTGGCAGACAGACCCCAGGGAAAGGGACAAAAGGACAATTGTTTGCAGCAATTTTGCCCTCAATTGGTTTCCCCATCAGCTTGCAGAGCGGCACAGCCAGCCAGGCACTGCCTGACTAACAACATTAAATTCAACTCGCGCTGCTGTGAGTCGGGGAGCGGGGCGGAGGAAATTAAACTTTTGGGGACCGCTTCTTTCCTCTCCATGCACAAAATCCAAAATGGCAGTTAAGGAAAAGGAGGGGAACCGAGCTGTCCCTGCAGCCTTACTCTGTGGATAGGCTGTGGGACGGCAGCTGGGGTGCTGGTGCCTCCACCCCCAGCCCTGCTGCTGTGCCCCGCTGTGCTGCATGCACCCCCCGGCCGGAGCACGCTGCCCATGGCGGGGGCCGGCTGCCTGCACGCCTGCGTG
>JAVJGI010000065.1:6571114-6599869 GCA_035590275.1 Ibycter americanus | reverse complement strand
CCCGCAGCCCGCGCCGCCGGCTCTGGCGCCAGCAGCAGCAGCTGGCCCGGCCGCCCGCCCCGACGCCTGCCGAGGGTGCCAGCACGGCCCTAAATGCTCCCTTTCATGGCATCTGCCAAGGGCCAGGACGAGGCGCAGGGCTGAGGGCTGCTCGCTGCACAGCGCTCCTGAGCACCCCACAGTGGGATTTGCAGGGTGCTGGCAAGGGTGCGGGGTGTTGCACCCCAGCTTGCTGACCAACCGCTGAGCCTGTCTCAGGGCAGATGCTCCCATCCCCTTCAAGAGCTCTTCCTCCCCGTTACTATCTTTAACCACCCCGCCAAGGGCAGGGGGACGCAGCCCCCCACCATTTGCTCTGATTCTTGGGATGCTCCACGTGCCACAGAGCCCGGATGCTGGCGGGCGCTCCCTGGGGGAGCTGGGAGAGGGGCTCGCAGGCCTTTGATCCACCCCACATCTCCCCCAGGTTGCCAGCCTGGATTACAGCCCCGGCTCGCCTGCGCCCCATGCACAGCTGAGCCCGCGGGTGCCGGCATGGCCCCAGCACAACTGCGGCCGCATCCTTCCCGGGCAGCAAGCAGCTGGGGTGGAGGGAAGAGGGCACAAGAGCCATTGCTCGTTTTCTTTCGCCCTCTGGCTGCTCCTGTTGTTCTCCTCATGGTTTGGAGGCCTGGAAAGGTCGGGGAGCTGGGACGTGCCGGGGAGGGAGCTTCCCCCTCCGCCCCGCCAGCTGTGACACCCGGGAGCATGCGCTGTTTCCGGAGAGGAAAATGACATAATTCATACCCAGAATAATTCCCTCCTCAGAGCAAACCCAGCCCTATCTCCCGACTGACAGAGAGGCCCCAAACCCCCTCTTGTTCCCTGATCTCCAGCTCAAGCCGTGAGAGATGCTGGGAGGTGGAGGGAAGGTCCAGGACGGTGGTATTTAAGACGTGGATATTGCAAATCAGCGCCGGGTAGGGGGGTAACAGCTTCAAAGATGACGGAGTCCCTAATTACATATGCTTAGCCAAGATTTTTGGCAACAGCATCAGAAAGGAGCTAAAGCTGCCTAATTCCTGCTTACCCACAAAATAGCCCCAAGCAGACATGGCTGAGGTGGGGACATGGCCTGGAGCCGCCCCAGGGGCAGCAGCCGTGGGGGTGGCAATGCCGGGGATCCCTGCGGTGGCATTGCTGGGGCACCCCCCAGCCCTCACACACCCCCTCCCCAAGGCACACTGGCTCCGAGGGCGGTGGGGTGGCGGGTTGCAGTGCCAGAGCCCCTTGGCCCCCCCACAGCTGCTCGGCTGCAGTGGGACGTTTCCCACCAGAGCCGGGCTGGGGCTTGCTGCAGCAGAGGGGCTGCGCCTGGTTATCTCCCCAACGAGGGGCCTGGAGCCATCAAGATCTGCTCCAAACAATCGCTTCCTTTCCCAGGCACCTTCTGAAAAAAAAAAAAGAAAAAAAAAAAGAAAAAAAAACCAGAACAAAAAACCCCAACAATAATAAAAGAGAAAAAAAAAAAAAAAAAGACCAGACTTTTTCCCAGTGCTGCCACATTTCCCTGCCTTGTGTTTTCCTGCCCCCACACATCTTCCTTGTCCAAGGATTGTCCCCAGCTGGCTCGAGCGGGGCTCTCCACCGGCTCCACGCCAATCCTTGGGGATGGCAAGGATTTATCCTGCTATAAGCCAGCACAGGAACATCCATGCTCAGACCTGCGGGACCAGGCAAGGAAAACCTCGATGGGCCACCCTGGCACTGTGATAGGGCTGAATCCTGGACAATGGGGATGAATCCTGCATGCAGGGATGGGGCTGTGCCTTTCTGCTGTCGGTGTTTCGGGAGCCCTCATGCAGCTCTGTTTTCATCTCACTCCACACCTCCCCCCAGCTGAGCCCAGCACTCGGGTGACTTTTAATAATGACATCGCCTTCCCAGACGTTTTCCCAGTAAAAAGGGAAAGGCTGATGGATTTACGGGGTGGATTGCCCTTTCCCAGCTGCAGGACTCCCGCGGGCTCCAGTGGGAGCATGAGCAGCTCCGGGACAGCTCTGCAGTGCAGTATGGCCACTGTGCTTCACTGCAGAGGTGAAAGTGGGGCTGCCATGGCAGAGCAGAGGATGCGGGTCCCATCCTGGGATGGCTGTGCTCCCCCCTGCCAAGTGCCGGTTCCCAGGGCTGCCTGTCCCCAAGGAGCCCCAGGGAGGCAGATGTGGGGGCTGAACCCAAGCAATGCCTTCTGCCACGGGGACCAGACGCGTCGGCCGTGGGGAGATGTCCGTAATTCACAGCAACCCGACCTGAGCTGCTGGCGATTGTTCCCAGGGCTGGGTTTGTCACTGGGGACGACGCCAGCATCCATCCCCAGCCCCTTCCTGGCCCCTGGACTTCACAACCTGCACAAGACAGGGCTCGACCTGGGCACTGACCTCCTGCCTGCTGCGAGCGATGTCCCAAGGTGTGCACACACGCCTGTTATTGCACACACCCCGCACCCATACACGTGCACACTCATGCACCCACAACACTGCTTTTCTCTCTTCTTGGCTTGGGCAGCAGCAGGGGGGATTCAGGCACCGCTCTGCTCAGCACTGGGTGATTTTTTATGACTTTGGGGCCAAACTCTTCCCAGTGGGACTCAAGGCACCTGTACTGGGTGTTTACAGTGTTCTGGCAGTGCTTCGCTGGCTCCTGAATCGCTCGGCTTTGCAGTGCACGTGAGAAACGTGGTTATGGGCACGTCTAAACACGATTTTAAGGGAAGCCCTGAGGCTGCCCTGATGCCCAGCTGTGCCATGGCGCTGGCTGATGGGCACCCTCCATCCCGGGCTGGCCTCGAGGGCTGCCTTCAACTGAAATGAGTTGGGGCCACCAGCGCTCCTCTTCCATGGGGGCTAACGCCAGCCGAGGGGAAGCATTGGCTCATCTTGTCCTTGACCAGGCTTTGCTCCAGCGGGCTGGGGCTCTCCTGATCTATGGCTGTGCAAAGTCCTGGTGCTAATCAGGCTGACTGGTGCCAGGCAAGGAGATGAGCTATGGGCCAGGGGGGCTCTGGGGCCAGTGAACTGCAGCTTTCCCTCGCTGGCGCAGGGTGGAGGGCTGTGTGCTGCCCGCAGGAAGCGAGGGCGATATCTCCCCTTGTCCACTATCTTTCTCTCTTGTGCTCACAGTTTCCGATGCGCAGAGCAGCTGGCTCTGTGGAACAGGGCTGGGGCAAGCCAGGGAGAAATTACCCCATTTCCCAGCCTTGGGGCTTTGTGTGTGCATGGTCCTCCCTGCACTTGTGTGTCAGGCTGGACCCCGCACCTCTCCCCGTGCTCAGAAGCATCTGGGGGCTGCATGGCCTCTGTGCTCCCTTTGGGGCATCTCTCTGGCTCAGCTCTGCCCCACATTTTGTCCTTGGTGCCCATGAATGAGTCCTTGGGTTGTAAAACCATTTCTGCCCTCTTGTGTTGGCTCATGTTCCCCCATAAGCATCCTGGGGTGCAATGATGCCCTGTGGGAGGGCTGTGCCTGGCCCCAGGATCTCCCACTGGAGAAGATTCATCTCTCAATGATTCATCTTCCCTCCTGTGGGAGCTGGACCCGTTTTGGTACTGCGTGTTCCTGTTGGGTTGTGGCTTTGGTTCTCTTTGTGAGTTTTTTTCTGTGGTGGCAGAAGCTCCCTTCCCCTCATGGGCACCAGGAGGGTGTTTATTTCAGAAGATGAGCTGGATGAGCAGCTGAGAAACCCAGCGCTGGGGCTGAACTTCCAATTATTTTACATTCCCTGTGGTGACAACTCATCCTTGGTGGGAACAGAAGAGCCCAGGTCTGTTTCTGGCACTCGGTCGGGGCAGCCCAGGCTGTCCCCGGCACATGGGGAGGTGACTGAGCAGGGGACAGATGAGTGCTCCCGGCACAGGCACAGCACCCCCATTCCCAGCCGAGCCATGGCAGCTCTCCTGCGTGGGATGGCCACTGCTGAGCCGCGTCCACCAGGAAGTGTGGGCAAGGCTTTGCGTGGGAGCTTTTTTCCCCTGTCTGCTCTGCATGGGATTGCACAAACAAATGTGTTTCCTCTCTGGGCTTTCGTTGGCAGCTAATTATAAGCAGGGTTCTCCCAGCTCCCCAAGGCTGCAGCACGGGGTGGGGTGGCTGCAGGCTCTCCCCAGGCTGGGCAGCCCCTTGCTTTCCCTGCTGCAGTAAGTTGGGCTCCCAGGGACCACAGCAAGGCTTTTCCTATATTTTTGAGGATCCTCAAGGAGCAGGACTGTGGCTGTGCCAGGGAAAGGGGTGTTTGCCCACCTGCAGCAGGTTGGGATGGACCCCCTGAGCTGAGCTGGGGCGATGGGCTTGCATGCATCCCGAGGGAGCTGGGGATGCTCCCAGCTGTCTGCAGTGGCAACTGGTGTTTTCCAAAGATGCAGGGTCAAGATCGGCCTCCTCCGACCCACCACCTCATTTGTCAGTAATAAAAATCAGCATTTTCAATCCGCAGTGCGGCATGGGGAGGGAGGGTTTTTCCGAGCCCCTGGGCCAGGGCTGGGTGCCAGCATGGGAGCAGGAGTGTGGCCGGGAGCCTGCTGGAGGGGAGCCTCACAGTGCTGACTGCTCCCCCAGTGCCTGCCCCGCTCCTCAGCAGGGGAAACTGAGGCACGGGCTGTCTTCTGTGCTGGCATGGTGTGGAATCAGAGCCAGGTGCTCACCCTGGTTGCAAGCTTAATACCCTAAGTGGGGTTTTTTCTTTACAATTTGGGGTTTTTTGCCTGTTCCAAAACCCTCACAGTTTTGCTTGCTGAGGGTTTTTTGTAAGAGGAGAGAGGGGGAAGTTTTGCAAGCACAGAAAACCTGCATGTGCCTTTTGAAACAAAGCTTGACCTCGGGGTCTGGTAACTGTGCCTCTCATGGGTGCCTTCCCCTTTCCGCCTGGAAAGCTGCGGCTGAAATGTCACTCGGGCTGGCCTGGCGGTAGGAAGGACCACCCCTGCCATGAGTTTGCTTGGGCTCAGCTGAGCTCAGGAGGGAAGGGGAAACACACCCACCTGGGAACAGGGAGCTGGGATGTCGTGGGGTGGTGAATGCAAACCCCCAGTGCTTTGTATGGTCTCCCTTCACTCTGCGGGAGCCTCTTTGCGCTCCTGGACTGGGCAGGAGGGTATGATGGATGCCATGGTGCTGCTGATCCATCCAAGCCTCCCTGGCTTGCAGCTGGAGCTAGGAATCTCCCCATCCCCCATGGCCACAGCTCTTGCAGAACCACCGACCCCCCTGGGGATGTCTCTTGAGGCATGTTTGGGTCTGATCTGAATTTCAGAGCAGCAGGATCTGGCAATGTCTGCTGACCTGCAGTGGTGGGGAGGCAGCAAACGTGCACCCTCGTGGGTGCTGACGTGCACCTCGTGAGCACAAGGCTGGTTCCCGTGCAAAGCTCCCTGTCCCATGTCCCATGGTCCCGCCAGCGCGTGGCACCGGGGAGCTCAGCAGTCTGGAAGGACTCAGTTACCTAATAGGAAGGGGTGGGTGTGGGCGTGGGTGTGATAAATACGAGCAGATAATTTTCCTTCAGAGTAAGTCAATAAATTACTAAAGAGCCTTTGATTGTGCTCTCAGTGGTGCATGTTGATTCAAAAACCTAAGACATTTAGCCTCAATTATGTCTATTTGTGTGTCTTTCCTGCCTCGCTTCTCTGCAGTGCAGGGGAAATAACTCTGCCTTGTCTGCGTTCCCACACCTCTCCCACCTCGGCCCCGCTCCAGATTTCACTCCTGTGCTGATAACCCTTCCAGCAGCGAGTGGGAGAGGAGCAGCTCTTGGCACGAATCCTCTCTGGCTTTGGCCAGCTTTCTGTGCTCGCTTTGACCAAAAGGACAAGGAGCAAATGCTCCCTGTGCATGAGGCTGGATGTGGCTGGCCCAACGCGGGGCAGCAGGATGTTTCAGGGCCAGCCAGTGTGGTTTCCCCTGTTCCCTCTCTGGCATGGTGCTGGGATGATGGGGAGCTGGCCTTGCTCTTCTCTGTGCCTGCATGAGGGAGACCCTGGCCAGGCAGAGGAGTCTAAAGCTGGTTCCCCTCTGCACCTCCAGCCTGGCCAGCAACGCTCCCCATGGGCTCTGGCACAGCACCGCTCGCCCTATGCAGCATCTCAGCTGCGTGTGCTGGGAGCGAGCCCCTGCGGGGGCGGATAGAAGTGATGCTCAGACCACACAGGTCCCTTAAGCCGCCAAGGATTCGGCTTTAAATACAAGTTGGCACCAGCGCTGCTGCTGCTGCGTGTGCTCGGTGGCTCGGCTGGGGACGTGTAGCCACACGAGGGAACAGCTTGCTGTGCGGGAGGGCTGGTGTTATCAAAGGAGCGAAAGACCGTGCTGGGGATCAGCTCTGCTGCGCTCGGGGTTGATGTGTACTGAGCTGCTCCCGTTTCCAGGACTGCACTCCTCCGCCTGCCCCGGAGCAGGGCTGGGAGGTGGAGGAACTGGCTCGCAAGGGAATCGCTGCTTTTTCCAAATGAAGAATGCAAAGTCAGCCTCCAGAGTAGGAGTTCATGGTCAAAGCCCCTTTTGCAATGGATGGCGTGAGCTGTCAAGGTCGTGTCATTAGAAACAAGCTCCTTCCATTGGAAAGACACTTGCCTCTTTCTGGGAAATCTCAGCAGAGGGTCATTAATCACCAGGCAGGGCAGAGCTGTCTGCTCCATGATGAGGTATGGGGTTAGCACACGTGCTGACAGTGGATTTGCCATACTGCTTTCACTGAGTGCTCTGGGCCAGTTTGGGAGACCAGTCCGGTGCTGCTCCGTGGGCGTGCAAGCCAGGTATCCAGTAGGAAGCTGGGATTGCTCTGGAAACCAGAGGGCATCATTTCTGTTTCTGGACTGACTACGTACATGTTTGTGCATGCAAATTTGACAGTGGCTTTTCAAGTGCAAATCTCCTGTGAAAACAAAAAGGAGTCCTGAAACTGGAGCACGTTGCATTGAATTAAGCTGTCCTTGCAACATCTACCCAGAAGCTGTGCTGAGATCCTTTTCCCCCCATGCCCTGCGCCTGCAGAGGTGCACTCAGCACCTTGTTTCTTTGTGCTCTGCCATCTATTTTTAGCTTGCACAGAGGAAGCACACGTTACCCTGCGGTAACCACCCACCCTCAACAGACACTCCTGCTCAGCCGAGTTGACACACAACTTAGTCAAGTGTGTCTGACTGCTCCAGGCTTCGCATCAGCGAAAGTCGTTACCTGATGGGATTAGACAGAGAAAGGGAAAGGCACAGGGACGCGGCAGGGATGTGCTGTGGTGCTGCACTGGCATGAAGGGTCTGGCCCCCCTCCAGTCCCAGCCTGCAGGCAGGGAGGGACAGGGCTGCGGGGGTGCTGGCTTTTACACCGGGAGGTAAAACGTAAACGTTCCCAACATCCCACCTGGCTTCTCCCAGGCACTCGGTGCCATGCTGCCTTCCCCCGGCAGGGTGTGAGGCTCCTCGGAAAGCAGCCCCCATCCCACGGGTGTCCCTGCACAGGTTCTGCTGCCTGCCTGGAGCTCTCAAAAGCCGAATGCAGCAACGTGGCCGTGCTCAGTGCTGAGCACCCACTCCAGCTCCTGCAAGGCAAGTGGAAACCTGCAATGGGACATCAGCTCAAGAGAGTCATGTTGTGGCCGTGACAGCACCCCATCATGCCAACTGCCCCAGCTTGGCATGGCTTATTGCCCCCAGCACCTTCCCACACGGCTAATCGGTGGGATGGAGCAGGTTCCTGACACGTCTGCAGGGCAGGACAATGCAACGTGGGTGACACAGGGCTGTGGCAACATCACCAGCCTGGAGTACATCCACAGCCTCGGGGCTCTGTACACCACAAGCCATTGAGTCACTACCCGGGGCTATTTTTATACCTTGGGGCAGACTGGCTGGGTCATTCCCGGTTCCTAATTGCCGTGATCAGACCTTCATAAACCTCACCCGAAAGAGGAAGTCTGGGAAATAGAAATCTTCTGCAAGCGAGGCAGGATGAGCTGCGGCCAGGCACCAGCAGTGCCGCGTGCAGGGACTGCTTTTGCCAGAGGAGGGTGAGAAGCATGGAAAGTGCTGAGCCCTGACGTGCTGCAGTTCAGACCTGGCATTTCAGAGCTCCCCACAGGGATGTTTTGGCTGACATTTTACCAAGTCCGCTGCTGGAACAGCCTTCTTCCACCTCCTCCTCCGTTCCCGGCCTCTGCCTGCTTGCCTTATTGCTCCCAAACTTCCTGGTGTAGCCAAGCTGAGCCGAGCTGAGCCAAGCCAAGCCAGTGCAGAGGAGCAGTGCCGGATGGAAAAAGCCAACCCCTGATCTCTTGCCCAAAAGTCGCACCACACCCAAGTGTCTGAAAAGGCTTCATTGAACAGTTTGTTGGCTATTTTTGTCGTTGCCGCTGCCCTTCCTGGCCAGGGCTGAGACCAGAAACAGTAATGCCACAACGGAGAGGATGAGACAGCCATGTCCTGGGCATGGATGGAGCAGAAATGCTGGGAGATCTTGCTAGCAGGGTGCTGGAGATGTTTAGTCACGTTAGCATCATTGGACCTTGATGCTCTGGACTTTCTGAGTTTCATCCTGGTTGGACCCCACGAGGGGGTCCTGCTGATGCTGCCGGGGTTTGGTAGCGGTCTGTGGGCTGAAAAAGAGACATCTGCGGGGATATGCAGAGCACAGAAACATTGCCATCTGCTGACATGTATGGGCACGCAGCGTTGGACCTTGCCACGCCGCTGGTCACCATCTGCAAATGGCCCAGGCCCAGGATGCCAGCTGCTGCCCTCACTGGGTTGATGTCACTTCAGCCAGCGGGACGTGCTGAGGCATGGCAGCGGAAGAGCCAGGCGGATCAGTGCATCAGGTTGTGGCTGCAGCAGTGGAGGCCAAGCCCTGACCACAGTGCTGCAAGTGCTCTGGCTGCTCACGAGCCAGGAGATGATGGAGGTCACCTTGCTCATCCCGAAAGAACTATTGAACCTTTACCCTGCTGCAAAGAGCGAATTCAAAGTATCGGGGCAGCATCCAGCATGGCAGCATGATGCAGATAGAGAGGGCAAGTCTTGGTAATTACAGCCTCTGATGCAAGAGCTGCAAGGGATTTGGGAAAATGCACACTTGGCTGCCAAAAAAGGTTTTGATTCCCCTCGTCTTTTCCCCCCCTGAGTTCCCCCTGGTGCCCTCCAGCTACAGAGCTTGGAGATGCATGTCTTGGACTGGATTTGCTTTGTTTCAAGTTCCCTGGGAATCTGGCACTGGTGTTACCAGCGGAAGGGTGCTTCCAGCTTCCCAAGCACTGGGGCTTTGCCACGGTGGGCAGAGAGCTGGGAGCATCCCAGTGCTCAGGCCTGGGTTTGCTGCGCCTGCTGAGAGCAAACCATCAGCTCCCAAGAGTCGAGATGCAAGTCCACAGCCTCACTGGGTCCAGCTGACAGCCCTGCACACCCCAGACTGCAAATTTATCCTTGCACAGGTCAGGCACCTCCACACATGGCACCAGCAGGAATGCAGGAGCAAACTGCTGCCCGTGGGCAGCCAGTGGGCAGCGGGACGTGTGCTTCATCCATCCCTGGGCGATGTAAGCGCCCAGTGCTAGCAGTAGCAGGCGGGAGATGGGGAGGCTGGTGCAGCTCCCAGTTTTTTGCAGAAGGAGACACCGATGCAGGCAGGCGTGCAGGAGCATGCTGGGGCAGCCCAGGGCCTCCCGCCGACACCTGTCTCACAGCAGGATTCAGCCTCAGTGCAGGGACGGTGTCAGAAGGGTGTACAACGGCCTGTCCTCCCCATGCCCTGACCCAAGGACCTAGCTTGTCCTTGGTCCAGCCCCCTCCCTCCCAGCCGGAGGATGCTGCTCCACCAGCCCACCCCTGCCTTCCCCCCATGCAGCCGTTCACCTCCCCAGAGCCACAGGCAGGTGCATGCACCTCTGCTTTCCCACCACCCAGCATGGCCCCCTGGCTGGGCTGCTGCCAGTGAGGGATGGGCTCATGGCCGGGAGGGTAGGCTGGGCTGGGGACAGTGTGTCAGGGCCATGAGCAGCCCCAAAGGCTCCCTGCAAAGAGGCTGCTGCAGAGCTGGAGGGGCGAACAGAGGCTGGGGGAGAAAATGGATTTCCTTCCTAGAGTGGGAACATTAAACCCCAGAGCTGAGCCTTTCACCTGGGGATCTTGCTGAGGTTGTCTGCAGACTGGCACCCTGCTCTAGGGCAGAAACGGGTCTGGGCATGGCTCAGGGCTTGGGCTCCTCAAACTCCAGGTGCCCTGGGCCATACCTTCCTTATCTCCTGTCCTGCAGGGGAACCCCCTTTGCAGAGGGACATGTGCCCTGTGCCGTGCTGGGCACTGGTGGTACCTCCAGACATGGGGACTGAGATGGCTGCAGGGGTCTCTGCAAAGCCGTGACTGCCTTGGGGGTCCCTCCAAATCTGTGACGACCATGAGGATCCTTACAAAGCCATGACCTTCCTCAACATGGTGGCGGGGGAGGGCATGACAGTGCTGCTCCTGCTGGGTTTGTTCTTCACCATGATGGTGCCCGGGCTGCAGCAGCCCCCTGGGACCATGCGGGATGTGGTGCTGGTGCAGCGGGGCCGGAGCAGCCGCTCCCAGCTTGGAGCAATCCTGGCCGGGTGGAGCATCCCAGGGGCACAGGCAAACCCAGGCACGTCCCGGCCTCTCCTCCGGCAAAGCAGCACATTTCCCTTTCTCAGCTTGGCTGTCGACCTGGCAGCAAAGACAGTGTTTCACTCCTGTGTCAACATTTGGAAGAAAAGGGGGGAAAATAGTCATTTCTGTCAAACTCTGGGAATGTGGATGCCCCGAAAACAAACAGAAGCTCTGTTTCTTCAGTGAAAGGCCATTGTGAATCTGGTTGGCTGCCAAAAAGTGATAAAAATGATTGCTGTTCCGGCACTAGAGAAGAGTTTTGTTGGAAATGTCACCACCCACACACCCTCCCCCCCAAAACTCAGTTTTATGAAAACACCATTTTTTATCAGTAGGATGGCAGGCAGATGTTTGGCCTGGGCCCCCATCCGAGGCCAGATGCACCCAAACCGCCATTCCCAGCCCCCTTTGTGTCATCTGTTGATTGGCAGCTGCCAGTCACCACTTGTAGGGGCTGAGTGTGTTCTGGAGACTGGACTTCTCCCTGCCCTGAGCTTTTCTGGTGGCTTTAGTAACGGTATTCCCTGGGAAGGGTCACTCCATACCATTCCTGGGTACTACTCCCCGACTTGCAGCAACGGGCTTAGTGCCCAGCATGGGGGGGAAGCGAGACGGGCAAAGTGGCCATGCCGGGGGGTCGGGCCACAAGTGTTGTGGTTTTGCCAGGATCAACCATGGCCAGTCCCTGGGAAAAAGCTTCCATTCCTGGTCAGTGCAGCAGCTGCCTGCCAGGCACAGTCCCTGGCTGTGTGGAGCCCAGGAGGGAGGATGCTCTCTGTCTGCACTTACAGGGCTTTTTAAAGGGCACGGGGAAGAGAGAGCGGTTGTGTCACCGGAGCTATGAGCTGGACTTGTCAGGGCTCGTCCCCTATTTGTTTATGAACGGTGGCAAGTTTCCAGTGAGTTGTTTTCCTGGTGTAATATTAAACTCCCAACCTTTTGTTCCAAAGCATCGCCCAGACTCAGGTACATCAGCCCCACACTGCTCCCCATTTCAACCAGGGCAGCATCAAGCCCTTTTCGGCAGGGCAGGGCAGGGGCAGGCGGCGGCTCTGTGGGGTGTGAGTGCACAAGGGCAGCTCTCAGTGTCCCCTCTGCTTGTCCTGGCACGGCTGCCTGGGGCTTTCCAGGTGAACTCATGTGTCAGGTGCTGCCTGACGGGCACCCTCGCCCCGGGCCAGCACAGCGGTGGCAGGGACAGAAGGGACCTGCCAAGCCTTCCAGCCTCAGGGCTGGGTGCTGCAGGCGTCACTCACTCGAAAGGAGGATGTGGACAGGCTGTTGCACTCATGTACCTGCAGATCAATTCTCTGAAAATCAGGTGGTTTAAAGATGGGGTATAAATTTTTTCTCTGCTCCAGCCCTGTTGTGGGTCTCTGCAGGGTTATATCCCTGTAGGACAGCTTTTGGACCTGCAAGAAAACAGCCCAAGGGCTGGAGAAGGACCAGAGCAGGGTTAAACTGTGGCTGTGTGGATGTTTGAGGGCGGCATAAGGGACTGACCTGCCTTGCCTGGGCTCTGAGCCTCAACTCTGGGCAGAACCCAACTATTTGGGCTTCCCTCCACCACTGCCACACAGACAGCCCCCATCCCTCAGGGTCCCGGCTTGAGGAAGACAAGAAGAAAGGACTGAGTTGGGATCAGTGGCTGGGGTGAGCTGACGGCCATGGAGGTGTACGTCCCCAGTGCCTGGGGGAGCAGAGCACTGCCTGCCGCAGCGACATGCCCGGGCACGGCAGCTTCCCCGCGCCGCTGCTCTGAAGGATGAGAAATCCCACGGTGCAGAGCCTCCTCCTCCACAGGGAGCGGTGGAGGGGAGCTGGCAGGTGGAGCACCTGGGGGCACAATTCCAGATCAAAAAACCACACGTGTCCTGGCTCCGATAAGGAGGCAAGAGCAAACCTCTGGGACCCAAGCGGAAACACGCTGGGAGCGCTAAAGGCAAAAAGCGTGTGCCCTGCTTCCAAGATGCGTGGTTGTTGCTTTTGCACACTCACATGTAAATAACGGTAGGAACCATGTGCAGGTTCCCAATTAATTGATAGAGCACCCAATTACTCAGGTAGATTTACCTCCTTTTCTGGAGCATCCACACGTGGTGTGGAAGGACTGCCAGAGGTGCTGCTGGAGTTGGGACTGCCTGCCTGAAGGCTCTCCTTGCCCCAAGCAGCTGGTCTGCAAGGACATTGATTTTGAAGCAGGCTGTACCTTTTTAGTTCAGTTCCTGCTGTCTGTGGCTCAGCCCCATCTTCCTTTAGGAAAAACTCCCTTTTTGCAGTTGCAGCCTCACCTGGGGAAGGCTTGTAGGTCTGGGAAGGAGGGGACCCTGCTCCAGTCAGCTACATCTGCTCCTGACCCATGTCCCAGTGGAAGCACTGACAAGATGCTCCGGGAGGTCTAGGCTTTGGAACAAGCCTGCATCCTTCAGGAGCACATGCCTTTTAATGTCACTCCCTGAATTTTGAGTGCTGACGATCAGGCAGGCTGGTAACAGAGAGCAGGAGAGCGGCTGGTTTCGGCGAGTCTGAGACCTGATAATTGTGTATTCACTGGGGAGTGTCAACACACGATTGCTGGAAGCGTGGCCCTTCTCCTGCAGGCAGGATGAGCCATTTCACACCAGGCAAGGACCTCTCGCTGCAGCCCTGCCTGCCCTGCAGCGTGCTCCTGCACCAGGCAGAGCTCCCAGCTGCAGCCCAGAGCAGGACACAGCAGCGGGGGCCAAGCCAGACCCGGTGGGGGGACACCAGGGGAAGCTGAGAGCAGACAAGATGGGAGAGAGCTGGACTCCTTTGGCCTTTATTCTAATGATAATCAGGCTGAATTCCTCTAGACAGCTTTGAGGGATGCAGCACTGAATAGCAGGCTGGGAATTTCCCAGAGAGTGAGCTTGCTTTTTGTGTCTTTTCCTCTCCCAAGGGAGCTGGAGGGGCATAGGGACCTACTGGGGACCTGTCGTGGAGCTCCTGCCTACACCAAATCCCTTGCACGGTGGCAGCATCCCTGGAGCATGCGGTGGCTCATCATTTGCAGCAGGGAGCCGGCTTATGCCCGGACATGTCCCACAACCTGCTAGGAGATGAGGGCTGTGCTCCCTCGGCTGGTTTCTGTCTTCTTAGCGGTACGAAGAGAGTGTTGGTGAAAGGAGCTGAATGCTGTGTCCTCGAGCATCTCGAGAAAAGTCTGGTTCTCCCCAGCCAGCTGGGAGATACTGTCCCTGGGGATTCAATCTCTCAGCCACTGCTAGAGCTGCTGTAAATGCAAACAGCGAAAGTGAGGGGAGTGGGGCTGCCCTGGGACCCTCTGATCCCCATGGCATCATTACCCAGACCTGTGTGGAAAGGTTATTTCACTGCCTGTTTAAGAAGCAACAAGTTGTCTCTGCTGCTTCTTAAACCAGAGGCCTCTCCCGTGGCCAGTCCCAAGCTGGCTGCACCGTGGGCAGGGAGGAGGCAGCTCCCTGCTCCCTGCAGGCACATGGGCCGGGGATCCCTGGCCATGGAGATGGATAGAGACCCATGGGTGACTTGTGCTTTTGGTGCTTTGCTTGATTTACTTTCAAACTTGCTAGTTCTGAGGGTCTATCCTAACCAGTCTGTGGGCTCCCCCAGGGATGCTGGTGCTGAATGGGGAAGGGGCTGGGGCTGCCGAGCCATGTGTGAAGCTGTGCACAGCCTCAGTGGGCACCTGCACCCAACTGTGGGTGCCCAGGAGAGAAGCTGGGGTGTAGGTCAGCCCGTGGCATGTCACTGAGAGCCCGTGGGCAGCACTGTGCTGAACACGTGCATGCAAGCCCAAGCCTAGGAACCTGCCACGTGGAGGGATGGAGGAACCCAAAAATCCCAACTTCACCATAAAAATATCAATCATCTCTAAACATCCGTGCGATGCTGATCCTTCCCTCCCTGCCTGGTATTTTCTCACGCTCTGAAGCTGGCAGCATGCGCTGGGAAGTGGTGTTGGAACTTGTCCTGCCGTCCCATCAAGGCCGTTTATCTCCACCATCAAGCCCTAGAGCTGGAAGAGCTGCAAGTAGGGCAAGGCACGCTCCTGCTTGCCGCTTTCCATTGCGTCACTTCGACACGGGCTGAGCAAACGCCCGAGGGCCAGATCCCACACACACCACCTTGCCTGGTCCTGCAGAGCACAGCGGTGTCCTGGCAGCCCAGTGCTACCCCGTTGATTGACAGGACACAGGGACCCTGATGATACCCTGATGATACCCGATGAGCATCACTGGGAACCCTCCCTTGCACTCCCTTCCCAACAACCTGCAAGAAACCAGCGTGTGACTGCTCTGCACCTCTCCCAAGAGTCATCATGTCCAAGGGTTGCACACCCAGGGTGATCCCAGATGTGACCCTTCTGGCAGGCTGCGACAGGGAAGGTGGTTGGAGCCGCCTTCAGGGCAGAACATGACCCAGGCCTGGCTGGATGCTCCTGCTGGGACAGTGGGAACAGGAGGGGATGGTGACACTGCTGGGGCACAGCTGCCTGGGTAGGGGATGATGAAGCACCTGCTTCAGTGTGGACTGCACAGCCCCTAACGTGGCGTGCTCAGTGTGGGATCCTGCTCGGAGCGAGCCTGGTTAATTAACGCAATTACAAGGCAGGCTGCTCCCTTGCCCCTCCCTTGCTGGCTCCTCCATGAACCAATGGGTTTGAACACTCAGCCAGCCTGCTCCGCACCCTCCTGCTGCTGCAGTGCTCCGGGCCCCAGTCACCGATGGCTTTGACCACAAACAGCTGAGATTCCTCCTCCGAGCCCCGGCGAGCACCAGCCTGCAGAACCCTGGCCCTTTGCCTCCTCAGGGCTCCACACCAGCACCACGGCTTGGCCAGCGTGGCATGATGTGGCTTGGCCGGCTGCATGGCACAGCACGGCATGGTACTGCTTGAAGTGGCATGGCTTAGTACGGCGTGGTGTGGCACGGCATGGCACAGCACGTCATCAGATGGCATGGTGTGGCATGGCACCACCCAGCCTCTGGTGTGGGAAGGGGCAATGCAGCCCCGGGGCAGGGGACACCTTGGGCTTGCCTTCGGCAACACAGACCAGCCTGAGGCATTTGGTGCCCAGAGCTGGTTCCCTGCCTGGGCCATATGGCCACTAGGGAGATCACAGCATGATGCTTGGTGCCAACAGGACCACAAATCCCATAAATCTGATCCTTCCCATCTCTTGCTATGCCCAAGCCAAAGAGATGTCCCATCCCTCAGTTCCCAGGGAATCTTGTACCTTCATCCTGGGGTCTGGAGCCTGGTAGCTTCATGGCAAGGGGTGCCTGCCAGATGGATCCCCTTTTTCACAGAGAACCTGGCCCTGGTCACTGGCCAAGAGTGTGGTCTTATCAATAGGGGAAGCAAGAGTTCAGCAAAATTTTGTGTGATACCGCGACAATTCCTGATGGAGCTGCACAGCCATGGGCACCGCGGCAGGGGTGGCTGCCAGTGCCACCCCGGCAGGGCAGAGCTGTGCCACGCTGCATGGGAGCTGCCATGAATGGAGCTGGGGCTCGCTTGGGGCTCACAGCATGAAGCAGTGCCAGGAGCAGCAAAGCTGAGACAGGAAACCAGCCTGGTTTCCTACACACTTATCACTCAGGCGGTTTCTCATGTGTGGGTGCTCTGCTGTCTAATAAGAAGGCTGAGCTCCCCGTGCAGTGTCTTTCTGCAAGGTGACACCAGCAGCAACACCAATAGCACCTCTTTGACCTCTTATTCCACTGCCTATGTGCATGAAACTTGCTGGCAGCGAACAGCTTTGAGATTGTCACTCCTGGGTCAGAAGAGGCTGGATTTGGCTGTGTGCGCTCCTGCGCAGTTGGAGCTGGGCATGAGGCAGGGGCAGCTCAAGGGCTGGTGGCGTGGCCGAGGGGGCCGTGCCCCTAAGCTGGGAGGGCAGGAGGAGGCTTGTTTGGCTTGTGCAAAACCCACAAAGCCAGAGAAAGCTGTTTTTTGTAAAGCCAAACATTAAAATGTGTTCTTTTGGGACCAACGAAACTATTTTTGGTTTGATTTCAAGTTAATTTAAAAAACTAGCAACCCCACATGTGAGGAGTGTTGCAAAGTGAGAGGGTCTTGTTAAATGAAAAGCCACAGATGGCTGGTGCTGAAAGTGTTAAAAGCAAACACTCAGAATATTTGTCTTTGGCCAGCCAAGTACTTGTTTTTCTAACAGAAAAAATAGTTTTATTTCAAAATCACCAGAATCCTTTTGCTCCCCCAGGCCTGGATGTCCCGGTGGGTTAGCTTTGGGGCGGGCTTTCCCATCCTTGGAAACAACTGAACCCTTTCAAAAAAACCCCTCTAAATGGTAAAAAAATAGGCAAAGCTGCAAATGCTTGACTACGTTAATTTCCAGTTTTGGTCATTTCCTGGCTCACCCGAGTGGGAGTCTGTGTGAGCAGCATCCTTTCTGCACAGGGCAGATCGCAAGGCTCTGCTGTGAAGCGGTGGCTGGTGGCGCTGCCTCAGGGCTACCCCAACCCAGCATCCACATGCCACGCTGGCCACCTTGCCTTGAGGCTGCTGGATACAGGGAGCTTGGATTTAATGGGCAGGAAGAAGGAAAAAAAAAAAACCAACCAAACCGGGCTGTTTTGATGGCAAGAAACCAAATGTCCCTCTGCACCCTGACCTTCATTGTGTGAGGAAGGAGGGAGCTACTGAGAAAACGTGATAAGGATTGCCAGCAGCACCTGGGGCTTCGACACTGACACCGGCTTCGAGCCACGCGTGCCAGCGTGTGCAGTGAGCTTGCCCGTGCTCAGCAGCAGGAGCGTCGAATTCCGGGTGTTGTGGCAGCGGGTGGCTGGGGATGGCAGCGCTGGAGCCAGCAGGACTACGGCAGGGAGAGGGGCTGGAGGAGAAGGGCTCCCGACTGTCTAGTACCCCAAGAAGCAGATGTGGTGCCCAAAGAAAACAGACATCTCTGGAGGAGTCAGAACTGGAGAGCTGGGGGGAAGATGCTGCGCTGGGGAGCTGCTCTGGGAGAAGTCTGCAGTGGCTCTTCCCTGTCCCCAAACTGGGGGTGATTGGGCAGGACAGGGTGGGAAATCACCCCCTGGGAGCTTCTTTCACATGGGACTCTGCCCCATCTCTGGTCCACAGGGTGCAGTGCTGGCTTGGGGCGGGGGCAGGACCTGCTCACTGAGCTGGGGCTGGCAACGAGCAGGGAGAGCGGGAGTCTTTGCCCCCCCCCCGAGGGCTGGGGGGAACGACGTGCTGTGCCACCGCCTGCTCCAGCATGACAAACAGCACAATTAGGGCCGAGGCTTAACTGAGTGTGCTAATTTGACATCTGGTGATTTGATCGGGCTAAAGAAACTGTTTACATTCACCTTCCACTATGTTTGGTTTGTGATAGGAGCAGAACAGAAGGCGATGCTGCGGGTGTCCTGTTCTCAGCGGTTTTATGGGGGTTTCCTATGAGAAAAGCAGTGATAGAGCTGAGCCCTGGCAGCCGCCCATTCAGACCTTCTTTCCCTGATTTTTTTTCCTATGTTTAGCATTTACCTCACCTCAAATAAAAAGAGTGATTTAAACCTCTTTGCAATAAAACAATTCAAACAGAAGTCAGTGTACAGCACTGTATAATAGGGGAGAAGGCTCGTGTTATTTGCTTAATTACAGGCTTTTATTTGTTGAGTACTTGTGGGTGAATTGTTTGCAAATAACAGGTGAGTTTATTCATGCTCAGAGCTCTGAGCCCTGAGATTAGAGGTGGGCTGGGAGATAGGAGACTGGAGGGTGCTCAGGGCTCTGGGTGACCTCTGGAAAGTCCTGCTTTCTGGTCCTGGAGGGCTTGAGGGACCTGGGATCGGGGTGCTGATTCCTCAGGGGAGCTGACCACAGAGGGCTGCAGGGATACGAAGCTGTTTTATTGGAGCTGGGTGCCTTGCACAGTACGATCTTAATCATGTCCAGTTTATCCTTTTATAAATTGCAGATAAGGATTAACTACTTTATGGAGTCACTGTGTAGTCTATTAATGGCAGTGAATGGAGGCTGCCTTGGCTTTGGGAAGCCTGGATTCAGCCTGTCAATCTGGACCACTCACTCCCAGGTGGTTCCTGACCTCCTGTATGTCCGCAGGAGATAACACCTCTCCCTAGGACTTCTTCCCCACTTTATGATGCAGATAAGGTCCTTTTGGGGTGCTGGAAGGAGAAATGGCTGCCAGGTGCTCTGCTGATGCAATGGTGAGAGTAGGTGGATTCAAGCTTAGAGGTGTCAGATGTTCAGAGTTGGGATAGACATGGGATCTGTGTGACCACAGCTGGTCTCAACCATTTTGGGGCCATCCTGCTGCTAGCGATGTCCCAGCACTGGAGCACGGGTATCTCCCTAGTGTGTCCAGACTGATGGAAATGGCAGCTGCCCTGTGTATGTGGAGCAGGGAAGCGACACCAGACAGGGGGATGTGGCCCCAGCCAGAAAAAACAAAGTGCAGGAGGTAAACATGTCCCTGCAGCCACCCACCTCCCTCTTCAAGGGCTGTAGAGAGCAGAAGTCCAGGAGTTCGGATGGAAAAGTATTCCCAAAGCTTTGCCGGCAAGTGAAGAAATCCCAGTGTTTGCAGCCTCTGCCCCAGGGAAGAGGTGGACGTAAAATTGTGATCGGGCTTCTGGGGTTGTGTCAGGACTCTGAAACAGACATTGAGGCCAAAGTGATGAGGAGTATGTGAAAGGGCAGCACTAACATCTCTACCTCCTGACCTGCTCATCCAGCATCTGCCCAGATCCCTGTTGATCAAGCCCCTGTGAGCCCCGCAGCGGTGTCCGATGTGGGGGCGAAGGGGTAGGAGGCAGCTGCCCGCCTGCCTTGTGCTGGGCGCAGGTGTTGAACCGGGATCAGAGGGGAGGCTGAGCTGGCGCGGCGTGACTCAGGGCCAAGTCACGCAGCACCCACTTCACCCCGCCGGCTCTCTTCAATTGCCGCTTTGCCTAAGTCTGCGCTTGCACATTGTGCTGGGGGTGATATGGAGCAGGCATGGAGCCACGGGTGATTCCTAGCCATGATCTGGAGTGTGGGAAAAGCACAATCGCTGCAAACAATCAGAGGCAAAGCCGGCAGCAGCACGCAGCGAGCCAGCGAGGAATTCGGAGGCACATTCCAGTGGGGATGACAGAGGAGGGGCTGGGAGCTGGGCTGGGAGTGCAAAAAAAACATGCTCCGATTTGTTTTGGTTTTTCTCTCTCTCTGCAGAGCTGTCACACCCTGCTTGGCTTTCGAGTAAAGCTGCTGGGTGCTGCAAGCGGGTGGCACAGCAAGGAGCTGGGATGCGATGAGCTCTGGCTGGGCACAGTGCTGCCTGCTGCCAGCAGGGATCTGCCAGCGCTGGGGTCACGGGCAGCTCTGCCTTCCCCTCCCATGCCTCAGCCAGGCTCACTGTGACCGGGATCCACCCGGCTCCACCGACTGCGTGTGGCCGTACTCTTCTGGCACCAACAGCTAACCAGACGACGGTAAGGACCATGGCAAATCACCCGTGTGCCAGGAGCCACCCATGTGGCTCAGCACCAATCCACCAGCAGGTGTGGCAGCACTAGCATATTCCGCTCCTACCAAGGCTGCTGACTTTGGGCAAGCTGTTTCCCTGCTCTGTGCCTCAGTTTCTCCTTCAGTGCAATGAAAAACACATCTCTGTACCTCGGAGACCAACAAGGCTTTGCCTTGGAAGGGGTCAGCTTTGGGCACAGGGACATGTCTGTGTACATCCCATGTCCACCACAGGCAGTGCAAGCAGGAGTGCTGGCACGCAGGAGCCATGGTGGCCACCAACCTGGCATCACTGCTGGCCAGGGAGCGCATCCTCTGCACATGCTGCTGAGGGGCTGCAGCACGGCCTGTGACCTTGCAGCTCCCTCCCTCCCCTCCCAGCAGCTCCTCCCAGCTCTTCCTGACTCTGTCTATATCTCTACATTGCACAATTAAAGCAAAAGTAAAATGGAGCAGGGAGAGGGGATGCTGGCAAGGCCACCGGCACAATGTGCAGTGACTGGCAGCGCAGCCCTCCAGCGGCTGCTGCCTGGCATGGAGCAGGACATGGCCATGGGGCAGGAAAATGGGTGGTGCTGGATGCTGCTCAGGCTCCGAGAGAGGACCTGGGGTTGCACGGTTTCCTCTTGCCCACTGCCCTCTGTGGGCCACGTTCAAGGCTGTGGCTGCCCCAGAGAGCCCTGCACACCAGTGGTCACTCACAGCCCCACTCATGTTGCCGGTGCCCACTCACCCTCCCAGGAAGGGAAGGTGTGGGGCAGAGCTGAAGGGCTGAGAGGGGACAGGAGTTTGGAGGGAGCTCTCAGCCCCTCCAACCCACGAATTCACAGCCACCTCCGCATCCTTGGTGCCCCTCTTCATCCCACCCCACCAGTGTCCTCCTCCCTTGCATGGGTGCCTCGTGGGCAGAGGCTCCTTCAGAGGCACAAGGGAGGGATAATTGCTAGAGTGTGCAGGGTGCCCTGTGCCATATTTCACTCATTGCTTCAGGCAGAGCAGCCATCCGGGAGCTAAAAGCATTCAATTGTTCACTGATGCTTTTCTTTGAAGCCCTCATTCATCCTCCAAGGTCTGTATTGATTGGGGACTCCAGGAAAGCATCTGCCCTTCTCTGCCTTCATCAATGACTTTCCCACATTAATCCACCTCTTCCCTTGATAACCACACTAATTACTCTCAGCTAAGTTGACTCTGGCAAGTCACTGGAGGCTGGGAAGAGCAACCTGCTCCGCGGCCTGGCTGTGCCTTAAAGCTGCAGATCTGTCCAGTAACAGGCCCCAGCGATGGAGGGAACTGGCCATATTGGGAATGTGAACACCACGGTATGGGTCTGACCATGGGGCAGCACAGGAGTTTGGGCAGGGGCCATACTGGAGGTGTGTGCTGCTGAGGGAGGTGTTTGCTTTCCATTTTTGATGCTTGTGTACCTCCCAGGGAATCACTGATGATTTTGGGGTGCATGGGGACTCTGGATCCTGCCCCAGTGGGGTGCACATCCACACTCCCCACCCGCATCTGCCCAGGTTTGGGAGTTCAGCACTGTGAAGGGCTTTCCTCTGTTGTGCTGCAGTGTATTTGAGACCACAGTGGGAGCTTCACACCCTTCAGCCCCAGGGTGGTTTAGGCATGAAATGAGATCTTTTCCATTTCTCCATTTGGGTTTCCTTGGGGGGGAACAAGAGGGACGCAGTTCTTTGACCTCCTTTCTGCTCTCAGCCATGGCTCAAGAGCAGCCCTGCAGGCAGGACCTGCACAGAAGGGCTTCTGGATGGGCTTTGAGGGGCTGATGGCCATAGGACACATGCCGAACATCCTGCTGGTGGGCTTCCATGCCCACCCCACTCCCAGGAGGGTGTGAGCTGTCTCACTGTCTCTGCCGCATTGTGGTAGGCAGCTCAGAAAGGCTTCCAGAAGGCATGGGAGGTACAGAGGGAAATGCTTGGAAGACATGATCTTGGTTAAGTGATGCGGAGCCTGCTCTCATCAGGCATTAATGGAGGAGGGAATGTCTCAATCTGTGAACCCAGAGCAGCAGAGGTCAGAATTGTGCCGAAGTGACCTGTTTAAGGGGGTGTGAAATCCTGAGGACAGGAATTGGCTCAACAGCTGGTAAAAGGGGAAGGAGACCTTAAGGGAGAGGCTGGTTTAGCCCTGACTCATTTGGGATCAGCTTGGCAGCTGTGGGACAACCCCATACCACTCTTCAGGGTTATATTATATACCCACGGGCTTTCTGAGGCAGGCTGACGTCACTTTCCACAACATTTTGCTTGTTTAAACTTCAGTGAATTAAAAAATGTCAGTCTGGCAAGGGGAGGGAGGTATTTTATCCTGCCACGTGAGTCTGCTCATGACCCAGAAGATACAGGCTTTCTGCTTTAGGGCTCCCTCTGGAAAATCTTTCTTGTGCCTTCTAACTCAAAGCCTATATTCCTGTGTCTCTCCAACTGAGTATATTTTGCTTGCAACTTTAATGTACATCATGGGCAACTCAGCACCTGGCAGGTGAGCACGGCCTGTGCTGTAAGTCGGATTAGAGAAATTCCCTGAGATTCATCTAATAAATTCGTGCTGCTTCTTACCTGGGAGCAGAAGTAGCCCTTCAGGCTGCAATAGAGTCATATTCAAGGGTAGAAAAGAGAGACAGAAAGCAAAGCTTACAGGAGGTAAGGTGACTGTGTGCACACGTGAGGAGTGTGCTGGAGCTGTTCTGGAGACAACATGGCTGCTGAGGAGCAGCAGGACCAGTCCCATAAGGTGAGGCTGCAGCGAGCAGAAAAAGAAAAGCTTCAAATTCACTAGGTGAGGTATATCATGTTTTTATTTACTCATGAGCGATTGCAACATGGGCCCACCTTCCCCATCCCCGCATGCCATCTGCTGCCCTGGGCGATGGCAGTAACACCCCATACCTGGCTAAATACCCACGGGTGGGGTCTCACAGTGGCAGATGAGCCATGCTGGACCACCGGGTCCCACGAGCAGCCCACTTCATCCCCCGTGGGGCTGCGGGGGCCAGGGGACACATGTCAGCTCAGCCTGCCCCAGCCCTTCCCAGTGAGGACAATGGCAGCAATGAGGCCTCAGCCCAGCCACAGCCACCTCTGTGTCTCCCCGGCAAGACAGCGCCAGTGAGACCCCCTCGCTCCTGGCTTTGTCCTTTGATCTGGCGAGGGGGAGCAGGCTCCTCTATGCTGCCGCCTGCCATGGTGCTGCTGGCCTGGCGCCTCCCGCCATGGCCTCCTGCAAAGCCCTCCTTCTCGGGTGCCGCTCGGGCACCCAAGCCAGGCTGGGAATCAGGGGCTGGGTGGGCAGGATGGCTCCCTGTGTTCTCCTCCTCCTCGGGGTGCCTGTGGTCTCTGCAGGATGCATGTCCTGGCCTCATGCAGGCTGTTTTACCACAGGATTCTTCCCCCACGGTGGGAGAGGGAGCTGGCTCCGCACGGCCTCCATGGCGGCCTCCACTGGTGTCTGGGGGGACATGGGGTGCCAGGGGGGCACGGGGGCTGCACTGGGCCCCTCCAGCAGCCCTGTGCAACCGGGGGTCCCCCAGGCCACCCTGTGAGGGCAGGGGACCCCCAGGCTGGCCCCCACCAGGCCCCGGCGGCCATTTCTGAGGTGGCGCCGCCATCTAGTGACATGGCTGCCAGGCTCCTGGTGGGTCCCCACAGCAGGTGGTGGCCCTGTCCCTGTCCCTGTCACTGTCACTGTCCCTGTCCCTGTCACTGTCCCCGTCCCTGTCACTGTCCCCACCATCCCCCAGCTCCTCAAGGGGGAAACTAGGGGCTGGGGGTGGCACAGCAGAGCTGGGTGCAGGAGCATGGTGGGCTCCCCTCCATGCCAAGTGCCCTTTGGGGTGAGGCAGTGCAGAAACACCAAAGTACAAAACAGTGTTGGTTTATTTGTTTGGGTTTTCGGTGTTTTTTTTTTTTAAAAGCTCCTTTCCTCACTGGACTTGGTGAGGGAAACCCACCCCTGTCCAAGGGGTTGGCTGCAGAAACCAGCTGCAGGGCCACTGCTCTCCCCAGGGCTGGCTGGGGTGTCTCCCCATGCCCCATGTGTGGGGACCTGGCTGGACACTTTTTCTGCCCCCTGAATACCGCCCATGAGCACAACAGGAGAAGCCCAGAAGAAGACCCCAAAGATGGGGACAGATGCCCAAAGAGAGGGGCTCAGCCCTGTCCGTGCGCCCAGCCTGCCCAGAGCCACCGGCACAGACAACCAACCTTGCCTGGCCCCAGCCTTGGTAGCCCAAAGCCTTCCCACCGCATGCTGCTCCTTCACCACATTCAGGATCATCATTGTATCTTTAAAACCCCCATAACATCCTCTTTCTGCCTCTGAAAATTGAACAAAGGCACTGGCTGTCCCGCTGGCTGCAGGAGGGAGTGCGGGCCGGCCTGTCTCTTGTCCCCCCTCCATTTTGCTCCCGCTGGCTGCCAAGAAAAGGGATTCAGCCGTGCCCACTGCATGTGAAAAGCCCCCGCCTGCCTTGTGTTTTATGAAGGAAAATCTCCTTGGGAGAGCAGCCAAACGTTCCCAGCCTCCCGCTGGGTGTTTCAGACGGGTGTGCTGGAGGATGCGAGGGCATGGCGGTCCTGTGGGCTTGGGGGGAGAGCGGGGGGACGGGGATGGGAGCTGCTGGGCTCTGCGAAAGCCGCCGTCAGATTGCGCTGGAGGATGAGACAAGGAGGTCGCTGCCTTGCTGGGGTGGCCAGAGCCTGCTCTGTCTCTGCTGTTTCGAGGAAGGGAGTTTCACTGTTGGGCTGGGGGTGCTGAGCTCTGTGTACATCCCTCAGCAAAGCAAGTGGAAAGATGGGGTCTGGCTGTGTCTGCTGCGACCTGGGCACTGGCTGTGCCGCTGTGGGACAGGCAGGGTCCCGTGTCCTCACCATGAGGTGGGCTCTGCAGTGCACTGTGCTGGATGCAGCCCCAAGGAGCCTGGCTCTGCTTTTCCTTCTCCAGTCTGGATTTTCTCCTTTATTATCCCCATACTTCTCCTCTCCTTTCTCTTTCCTCCTGGTCTTCTCCCCACACACCCTCCCAGCACCTCTCCCGGACCACACAGCTCCACGCATTTAGAGACCTTTCAGACTCAGCGCCTATTTCAAAGGCAGCCAAGAGGCCCCCAAGGCTCCAGCCCACCAAATCAAACTCAAATTCGCAGCTTATATGCAAACATAATGTATCTGGATGCGGGGGCTCTGCTGGCACACAGAGCAAATAAACAGAAACACATGGCTGAGCCCGGAAGAGCAATAACCTCAGCTGCAGCTGAGAGCTGGGGCTTGTGGAAAGCTCTTGACCAGCAGCACCTAAAGTGAATTAATCCCACCCGACTGCAAATCCAACGGGCACTGCCAGGCTGTGAGGTCCCACGTCCGCAGCAGGGCTGCATTGAGGGCTCAGGGGAAGAAATGGGGGGGGGGGAGGGATGGGGATGGGGGGGGACGAACAGATGTTTCTACTCTATCTGAACCAAAAACTGCAAGGACAAAATCAGCCAGGCTTAGACCCAAAGAGAGAGTTTCTGCCACATTTCTTTTTCTGGTTCATTGTGCAAATGTTGTGTTCCACATGAAATTAAAACCTTCCTTTCTTTTTTGGAGGCTATTTAATATCCTTTAAAGGCTTTTTCTCTTTCTTTTTAGGCTGGCACCAATTTCTCAGGGAAAATGCTGCTGCCCAAAATCACGTTTCATATCTGAAAATGATGAAACAAAACATTTAGCAGCTCCAGAATTAAACTTCTTATTGGCAAGCCCTGGTGCAAAGTACTTCAATCTTTTTATTGCACCCATCCTCCTTCCCCTTTCTCTGTGAAGCTGCTGTCTCAATTTGACCCACACAAGCAGACAGCTTCACTCATTTTCAAACTTTAAATCTCTTATTTGTAAAACCAAAGAAACCTCTGCTCTGGGAACTGTTCAGCTCCTGCTAGCGTGGCTCTCCCACTCCACCTTCCTGTCGCCTGGAGATGCTGCTCCTCCTTGCTTTATACATTTTGTCCTCTAAAGTTTCCTGAAACGTGTTTCTGAGGTTTAAAACAAGGTCCAAAAAAGCCCCCGGACCCCCAGCACTCTCCTTGCTGCCTTTTGCAGACCAGATGCTGTGGTGTGCGACCCCGAGGTGGGGACTCAGTTGCTCAGTGGCAGCAGGGGCCGAGCAGCCCTGCAGCAGCTCAGACCATTCCCCGGAGAGCCGTCTCCTGCCTACACTGTCCAGAGGGGCAAGGGGATACACTGATTTTTCTGCACAAAAGCACACCCCTTTTCCAGACTCTTTTGCTCCTCCTAAGCAGACAGGTGAAGGAGGAAAAACCTCCTGCTAGCAGCTATCTCCTTTCCTCCCTGCCAAGAGAGTGGTGGCATGTGAAAGGCTTCTCCCAGCCCCGACGCTCCCTCACTCTGGGGTTTCCCTGCTGGAAAGTCATCTCTTGGTGGATGTCATCAAGAGCTGAGATGGGTGCTCTTCCATCAGGGAAATCTTCGATGCAAACCGCCCTAACAAGTGCGCAAACAGCCACGGTGGGGTGTGCTTTTCCTTCCTAAGTGTGCTGCGGGAGAGCAGTACAGGCATACACAGGCAGCATGTACAGGCAACTCTCACTCCGCCCAAGGAACTGTACGTGTGTTGCTGCCTCTTCCCAGCTCTTGGTCTTGCTTCCTCCTCATCATCACATCATGGTCTATATTTAGTCCCAGACACTGCAAACCCCTTTGCATGACTCCCGTGGTGTGCCTGGCAGGATCAGGGCTGGGATTTCTTATGGTAATTCTTTGGACTGGGAACACCCCATCCAGTATTAATAACAAATAATGAGGGCAGTTCCTGGAGCACACAATAATTATCCCTACCATGCTGGGGGCTTCGTTAAAGGTCTGCTTCCATGTGAACAAGCAGGCTTTAGCCAGCACAGCTGATGAGAACGATCCAAGGAAAACCTCGCACAGACACTGGAGGAGGGCAGAAGGAAGCAGGGGGATCAGGGCCCCACCGAGTTGCTTGGCATCTCCTGTGATCAGCCCGTGCCCCCCAGCTTCGTGTCTGAGCTCCTGAGTGACCCTGGGGATGCGGGCAGCTCTCAACTGTCACGTAGTGCGTCTCCATGCATGGCTTGCAGCAGGCTTGGGCTGCAACCATTACTCCCTTGTCCCGTGGCTCTTGGGGTACTCCAGCCCCTCCATTCCAGGAATGCCTTTTGGAAAGTGCGTTTTCCCACACTACTCATTCACACCGGGGATAGAAGAAAAGTGAGATAAGTGGTTGCACTGGACAGCATCCTTTCCCCTCCACATCAAAGTCCCGCGTTTATTGCCAGGTCCCGGCTGGGTGCGGGGCTGTTCACCAGTTCCTTTTAGACAGGCTGTGAGGAGAAGGGGTCAGGGTCTGTCTCGCTTGGTGAGGTGGCCGAAGTCTGTGGTTTAACCACTGAGCAGCACTGTCGTAACTGCTCTGCCCCCCAGGTCCCCTTGAGTGACCGAGCCTCAGCAGGCAGACAGCCAGGGACCTGCTGCTGGGGTCCCATTGCCCTGTGGTGACGCGCCAGGGTGATGAGCAAACTGTGGGTCCAGCAAGGTTGTAAGCAAATCTCTTTCGTCTTCATTGTAAGATGGGCTCGTGGGAGGACCTGGAGGCCTCCGGCTCCAGCACCAGGGAGATGGATGGGTTTGGTGTAGAGAGGAGGCAGCAGGGGAGAGTTAAGCACATTTAGGAGAGGATGTAGCACAGCACGGGGTTAAAAGTCAACCTCTTTCCCCCTCCCAGCTCCTCAGGGTCAAAGGGAGCTTCCCAAGGTTATCAGCCGGGGTCAGCTGCTGGGAGGAAGGTGATGGGAGGCTGGGGGGCCTGGGGCGCCAGGCCGGCCGTGTCTGCTGGGTGAGGGGGCTCAGCCCCACTCAGCAAAAGCCACCCCTTTAACCTGGCTGCTGCCTGCAATGGTGCACGGCAAGACAACGGCGTGACCTTGGGGTACAGTTACCATAACAGACATCCTTAAGTTGCTCTCCAACAGCCACCTGGGAAAGGGCACACACAAATTCATGGATACAGAAATACTAAGAACCAAACCTCCCAGCTGGAGGAAGGAGGGCAGCAATGAAAATGCAGGTTCTCTGAGCAGTCCATGTTGCCAGTGGACTTCGAGCAGGTTCAGTGGGCACCTGGCACTGTTGTCCACAATGCTGTACAAATGCCATCGAGGCACAACTCGCACCTTGAATCCTTTGCATCATGCCCAAGTTTTTGCACTGCAGGCAATCAGCCCAGCTCAGGGGGAAGCTCTGCAGAGCCCTCTTGGCTCAGTGGGTGTGAGATGAGGCCCAGACTCTGCTGCCGTTGCCCTGTTTTGATGTCGTTAATGTGACAAGTTGAATTAATTAAGTGCATTTGGAGAAGGCTCTGGCGTTCCTCCCTTTTCAAGGGATTTCACTTCAAAGGAAGGCAAGCAACGAGAGCATCTCCCTCTCTGAAGTGCCTCTGCATAGCATGTCAAGGCAGCCCTTCTCTGCTGACCCCAGGTCTGGGACACGTCCTACCCTCCCATGGCCAGAGACAAACAGCCACAGTGGAGCCACAAGCTCTTGTGTTGAGGGGGGGGGGGGGGGGGGG
>JAVJGI010000065.1:6541730-6571014 GCA_035590275.1 Ibycter americanus | reverse complement strand
CCCCCCCCCCCCCCCCGGTCCTGTCTCAGGCCCTGCACGGCTTACAGCCCAGGAAAGATGCTCCAGGATTTTCAGAAGCTTCAGAAGCATCAAAACTGTTTCTATACAGATGGCTACTGAATCTGAGGTCTAGCCCACAACAGCCATGTTGGAAACATGCCTGGAGCTTGTCTGCTTCCTGCACGGGTGCTCCCCATCACCCACTGGACCTGCTGTCCCCCCAGCTCTGCCCCGGCACAGCCAGCGAAATGCAGCCCTGTGCCAGCAAGCAGCTTCTGACTCACTTTTTCCAAAGAGCTCGACCCGCTGGCTGTGACATGCAAGTCTGGAAACTTCAGGAGAACAAACTGGCTTTTTTTAAAGCCCCCAAGAGGCTGAGGAGATGTTTCACACTCCTGCTGGGTTTGTCCTCACAATGTTTTGGAGTGTTTGGTAGCAAAATAAGGCTGTTTCAGGGCTCCCTTTGCATGTTTCCTTTGCCTGTATATCTTTCAGAGTCTCTTGCCCCAGTTTGCTGATGTTGTGACAATGGCCTTCAAAGCCCCTCTGGAGAGGATGGCAGCTGACAGAGGAGCACTCATCTGCATTGGCAAAGAACTAAAGGGTTTCAGAGCTGGGGAAAGAGCTACTCTTGACACCAAAATAGCATCTCGGAGTGTTGCACATGGCCATGGAGACAGCCCTGCCTCAAGGAGCCTCCAGTCTCCCCAGGCAAAGGCAGATCATGGCTCACCCTGAGAGACAGAGGCTTGCAGCAGGGACAAGTGCCCTTGCTGCCTCTTCATGCAGCCTCTTGCACATCAGGGCCAACGTTTCACCAACTCATTGTTCTCCTTGATTCCCCAGGATGGACCAGAAGTGGCTTATCGTAACATTCAACAGCAGCCAGTTGATGTGTATTGGCAAGTTGCTTAAAACTGCATAAAGGCAGAGTTAGTTACTGGTGGAGGCTCCCTGGGCTGTGGTGCAGCATCCCCTCACTGGGGTCTGTGCGCTGGCAGCATTGTGTGGAAGATTTGATATTAAAGGTACAGAAAAGTAAAGAGCAAAAGTAGGAACAGGGAGTGCACAGCTCTCCCCTCCCTTCCCCAGGGAGTTCACTCCTTATCTAGCCCCACTCCCGTTTCCTTCTGGGATAAACCAGGAACGGGTGGATTTGGTTTCCTTTACTTCGCAATTGATGTGGCCAACCCAGACCTCCCTGCAGCACCGCCGCAACAGGCAGATGGGGAAGAGCCTCCAAATCTTCGGTGCGGGGTAGTTTGAGAATCCGCTGCACTCCGGGGCCATGGCTGTCACGCTGGCACAGGAACGCTCTGGAAAATTCACTTACCAGGGCCTCTTCATCTAAAGAAAAGTAGAGGCACCGGGGGTCCAATTACAATGTATTTAACATTTCTGAGCTCAGTGGGGCCTCGCTGTCTCACAACTGGGTCATGCAATCAGCCTGAAGCTGCAATGTCAAACTGGCTCAAGGATTAAGTGTGTTGTAACAGGAGCCCTGAGCCCGGCACGTTGGGAGGGGGAGACTTTTATCTGGCTGTGATTGCAAAGTGGGAGCAGGGGTGAGCTCCACCGACCTGGGCTTTGCAAAGCGCTCAGCCATGTGTGGTCGGAGGATGTCTCAGAGGGCTGGCCGGGGCATTTGTGGGGCAATGTGTCCTCATGTCTACTTTGTGGGAGCTGAGCCCTTTCGCAGAGCTTTTGATGATGTCTCTGAGGACAGCCTGGAGCTGCCGGGTGGTCTGGCTGAACACTGTTGGGTGAAAAGGAGATCTGTGCTTGCAAAGCTGCCCCTTCAGCCCTGAAATAAATGGTTGCCACAGTGCCCCTTTGCATGAATGGTCACAAGCGCTGGGTTTGCTCGATACTGGTTGAAGACTGGTACCCACTGCCCTTGTGTTTCCCCCCTCCCCAGAGCCCTGCTCATGTTTCTTGCTCTCTGGCTTGTCCTCACTGCAGTGATGTATGTGTGTGGAGTTTCCTGTTGTGAAGCCATCTGGGCGAGACCTGGGTTTGAATTGTCTGTGGAGGGATTTCTGACTTTTGACACTCCCATAATAGATGGAAAATGAAACAAACCCAGAGCTGAAATGTCACGTCAACCCAATAAAACAAGAATGAAACACGCATCATTTTGGGTTGATCAACATTTGCTTTACACTTTAAAATCCTGAAAAGTTACCATAGCATCTTTTCCTAGCAGGGACAGGAGGTGGTGCCTCTCTGAAGGAGGTGAAAGGCAGCAACCTGCCCTGACTGAGACATTTCCTTAAACACGTGTGTCTGTGAAGGTCTGCAGGAGTCTGGGGAGACCTGCTTTCCTCTGCTGTCACAGAAATCCCACCTTCCTTTGCTCAGCATTTTGGGAAGCCAAGTGTCCTTGCCTGTGCAATGGATGAATATGTGCCAGAAAGGGAGTTTGGAGCCAGTAGGTGGAGAAAGCCCTTCCCTGTGTGCAGGGAAAGCAACAAGCCCTGAGCTTTGGTTGGCCTGGCTCTGTCTGCTAGAGACAAGCAGGAGATCTAGCTGCAATCGTGGGGAAGTGCAAGTGAGAAGAGAATCCTGTTGTCTTGCTTGGAGAGGGAAAAAAAGGATTTGAATCAAAGGCTCAGCTTTGCTTTCCCGTGCTGGGCTTTGCTTTGTTCTGTGGCTCTGCTTTTCCCCCTTGGCTATCAGATCCCCTCCCCAGAGGAAGCTGGCAGCTGCGCCTGCTCTGGAGGCATCGCGTGGCTATTGTGTCTGCACAGATGGACAAACAAACAGGCCACGGGTTTGGGGTGCAAGGGGCAGCCCCTAGCCCAGCGCTGCGTGCCTCGGGCTGGGGGCGCGGTTTGTCGCATCCTTTCTAGCATGGTCCCCCGGGTCAAGGCCTGCAGGGAAGCGTGATCCGTTGCAGCAGGAAAACAGGAAACAAATGCTGGTGGCAGGAATTTGTTTCGTTTAGCGCTTCACGTCCTGGGGAGGTGTGGGGCTGAGGCTCGTTGCATCATGCTGCTGGAGGCTGGGTCTCAAGCAGCCACACACTGGGCAGCCCTTGTCCTCCTTCACTAGCTAAGGTGTCTTTGCGGGCAGTCATTGCATCCCAAGTGGGACTGTGCCACAGGGGTCTGCCATCACCCCTGATGTACCTGTACCCGACTCTGCTGGGGTCAGGGCTCTGTGGATGCCACCAGGGAATGGGTTAGGATGTATCCAAGCAAAGAGCAATGTCCATTGCACATGCTGCACCTCCAGCTCCAATATGAACACGTGCTGCTGATGCTGACTCCAGGGTAGGCGCACGATGTGAGCCCTTGCCCCACGCTGTGCCTCCCATCTGCCTGGGGAGCCCTGGATGTCCCAGCTCATCACAGGGATGAGGGGCTGCAAACCAGACCTTTGCTAGTCCAGACACCCCATGCAGTGCAGAGTGGCTCCCTGCAGCGTGTACTAAAGGAGAAAGGGCCAGGGATCATTCATGTGGGCAGTGGCCCCAGTGCCATGATGGGGAGAAGCACCCAGTGCGACGCCCCGTGTTATCTGTGCTCAAACATCTGCACCGAGCCATTACACCAGTGTTTACTTTGTAAAGACATGCCATGGCAGCCGCAGGGTTTGCTCCAGAATGCCTTCCTGCACGGCAGGCACTTAAAATCCCCATTGCTGCCAGGCTGCTGTGGTGGGCAGGGCCAGGGATGGATTTCTGGTTCCCAGCTCTGAATTGCTACCTGTGGATGCATCAACCTGTCCTGTGGCTGCTCGGGTCCTGTCAAGCTGCATCTGGGGGAGCGGTGCCCACTCGGGGAACTGCCTGGGCCCAAGTAGCCCCCTGGACCTGAGCACTGGCCCCGCTGCTCACGCAGAGAGGCTGTGGTCTCTCTAGGGCTGCTGGGCAGCCACCGCCCCAAGGCCCGGAAATCCCTGCCTTTGCCCGCTGATAATCCGCCAAACTACCAAGCAGCTCTTGTATAAACTGTATTTGTGTTCTCGGGGAAACAATGCTGCTGACATTGTTTAGGGCTGAAATAGTGTCCTGGAGAGCCTCGGAGTCCTTGGAAAGCTCTGGCTTTCTGTAAATATAAAGAGTCAGTTGGAAAGGGGGAATAGAGCTAGTGACAGCTGGTAGAAGGAAGGTTTCTGCTCATCTCCAGGTTGTGTCACACATGCTTGTGGTCATGGGTCATCTGGTCCACAGGGAGCCATGGCCAAGGTGCCGGCTTAGCATCCTTCGCATGCAGCCCGAGAAAGAGCTGTGCCTGCCCAGTAGGACCTTTGTGGGGCTCCTGGTTGTGACCTGTGCCCCTCCCCATGTGCACACAACCGCAGGCACACGCACACGTGCCCTGCTCCCGGCCCCGCTCGCACCAGCTCCAGTTTCCTCCCCTAGGCAGCCGCAGCAGGCGGGATTAGTGATTTATTAATGAAGCGGAGTGACTGTGCCGCTGGGGCGTGCCAGGCGGAAATGTCTGCTCGGAGAGATTGGATAACCCTCTGGCCTGTTTCCCTTCGCAGCCTTCAAACGGCCGCAGCTCCCAGAAGCACCATATCCTTTTCCTCTTGCTGCCAGCTCACTCCCTCTCTGGGGCAGGCTGGCTGCCACCGAAGGCAGAGGGGGGATGCAGGGACATCCTCGCTTAACCCAGAGGGGCAAAACCCTATGGTGGGATCTGCTCAGGGAAAGGACAGGTCCATGAGCTGATTCTGGAAGTGATGTACAGGGTGATGTGAGTCCTCCCTCCTGCACCCATAGGGTGGTAGGGGTTCCACCACCTCCACCAGCCTTTCTCTGGGCCCGGTGCCTGCACCTGAGTCATCTGGACTTGTGTTACTTTAGTGGATGTGGGGAACATTTGCTCTTGGGCTGGGCTGGGTGGCAGCTAACTCAGCTCACAGGTAGGGTTTCAAAAGATGCAAACTGCAGTACTTTCAATAAGAGTTTCTTGGGAGGATAATTTAATTCAGTGTGTCCTGTGCAGTGTGCATCTGCTCTGAGCTCATAAGGATTTGCACAAATGTCCTGAAGTCAGTCAAAACCAAACTGTACAGACAGTTTTTGCAGCCTTCCCAACCTGGGAGACCTGAGCTTTGCTTTGCACCCACAAACCTCAAAGCCCAGACTCCGTGCAAGGTAATCAGAAGGCAGCTAAATGCTCCCTGAAGCCCTTGTCCGAGTGCACAGCCTCAGGCCATACAGGGGAGGGCAGGACCTCAGCTCTCTTGAGCTGTCAGTGACACCAGTTACAAGATAATTTTTTGTTATTTGGTTGCCACAATATCCATAATTGGTTTATTATAATAATTGGTTATAATAGATATCGCCATTCCAGTTGCTATACGAATAAAGCTGTGTTTAACTCTGGGGAACTCTAAAAGTAAACAACCAGGGAAGAACTAGCTCAGTGAGCAATCACTCTTGGGCTGAAATCTTGCCTGGGAAAGCTGCAGCCAGGAGCAAATATTTACGGCTGACCTATAAACGCCTGAGAGGAAGGCTTTTATAGCCGGAGCCGCTGGCTATCCATGCCGTGCCAGGGCACACTCTGCTCTGACGCTGGGTGGGCTCTGGGCTATGTACACCAGGACCTGTCTGCAAGGTGCTTGGGCCTCCACTTTATGATAAACTTAAAAAAAAGTCTTGTTCCAACAAAGATTCATCACTGAGGATTTCCAGGCATGGAGAGCCAGTGGCCAGCAGCGATGCAGTGTGTCCCCAGCGTGGCTACAACCCCAGACCATTGAGTGTGGAAGGAATGTGTGTGCACACACACGCACGCACACAGCCCATGCATCCCACAGCAGCTACGCTGTGGCCGGCTTCTGCCCACCTCTGTCAGCACAAACTGCTTCCAGGACATGAGCTGGGAGAGGAAACAAGCACTAATGAAGAATCCCTTGGTGCAAAATGTGTTTCTACAACCGTTAGATTATTTTGTCCTTGAGAGGTGGGGGAGGGAGATAATAAAACAGCCTCACTACATTCCAGCCTTGGCTTTGGGGACACTGATGCTGTGCTACCCAAGGGCCCTGTCTGGGGGTGCCCCATTGCCCCCTTGTTCCTATCAAGCCCCACCTTGCCCCATGCTGCTGTGGGAGCAAAAGCATCTGATGTGGGTCTGCTCCTCTGCAACTATGTGCTGCTCCCGCATCTGCCCTGCCTGCTCCTGGCCTTGGGGACCAGGGCTCCCCCCTCTTCCTCATCATGCAGCATCCCTGGCAGGGTCATCCTGCCCTGTTCCTTGGCTTGCAGCAAATGCAGCGCTGGCTCCATGACCAGCAGCAGCCCTGGGGCCTTGGGCAGAGCTGAGCACCCAGCTGGTTGTTGTTATCCTGCACCAGGAAGGAAGGGGCATTGACTTAGGTCTTTGCTGAAGAGAAACAGAGGTGGTCTTAGGGTGAGCTGCATCTGAAGAGCCAAACCCAGAGCCCTTTTTTGAGAAGTAACCTGGGAAAAAATATAGCCTAATTTAAGGGGTGGAAGTGCTCCCTTCTTTCAGATCAGAAGGGTTCATCTGGGATCAATGCAGGGGATGTGTGTGCCCTGCCAGGGGCAGCAGTCCCTGAGGGTTACCCTGAGCTGGCTGAGAGGGCACCAGGCCAGGACAGGCAAGTAGCAGAGACTGTCACAGCCACAAAACACCCCGTGAGCACCCTCCAGCCGTGGGCCGGGGTGTTTGCTGAGGCTGGCAGGGACCCTTACTGTCCTGGGAGCCTAATGCACATGTAGGACGGCACTCAACACTGGGGCTGTTTGCTGGGGCTCTGGGGCTGCCCTGGGTTCCTGAGTGGTGTTTCCTCCATGAGCTCCCGATAGTCTTTCATCTCCTGCACTCAGGAGTGACTCAGGCCAGGAAACCGGGGGACGTGGTGGCCTGTTTCCACCATGTCAGGATGCTTTGCACATCCTCCTCGGGCTCCTGTGGCAGCTCCCAGCCCAGGGGCTGCTGGCTGCTCCACACCCCAGGGTGCCTGGGGCACCCATGCCCCAGCTGAGCTGGCAGCAAGCTGCAGGCAGCACGGCCACTCAGCGTTTCATGGGCGGCCAGCAGCAATGACATTCCTTTGGAGATGGGACGTTTCTGCTCAGGAAGGCCTGAAAAAAGCCAGGGACAAAGGGGGGAAGTGATGGCGGCTGTGTCTGGAGTTATCTTGCCGCTGCACTTGCAGGGGCCGCTGAGTGACAGCGCTTTTCTGTTTCGCTCCTGAGAGTCAGGAAACACTCATCTCCGCCAGCTCCCTTCCTGCCCTGCCTTGCCCCGCGCTGCGGTTCGGTGGGCCCCAGGCAGGGGGACGGAGCGCAGCCATGTCTTCTGGCAGTGCCCGGCGTTGGTGGGCGCTGTGAGTCCCAGTGCCAGCACATCTTAAATCTCCTAAGCCAAAGACCAGAAGCCAGGTGGGCCTCTCATCTGTGGGGCAGCTCATCAGTCAGGGTGGCAATGGAGCATAAACACCTTTTACCCAAATTGGCTTGCTCCAGTGGGTGGGAAATTGGTCAAATAGCTCTGGTTGGCTTGAAGAACCCCAAACCAGCTGCTTTGCACTGTTTCCTCACTCTGTTAGTTCATTTAAATCAGATCATTTCTCTGACTTGGCTTCTCAGCAGAGCCTCACGTGAGGAAAGCTGGTAGCAGCACTGCTGGCAGCTCGCTGGCTCCTGGCCCCCCGTGCTGGGGTGACAGCGAGGGTAGGAAAGGGCAGGGCACTGCACGTGGTCCTCAGGCTGGCAGGCATGCGAGCCTGGGACAGGGGACGAGCCAGCCTGGCCATGCCACCGAGCTGCAGGAAGCTGGCACATCGCAGGGCTGCTGGAGAGAAATGCAGCCCCATTCCTGCAGCCGAACTGGCCCTGGGGGGACCCAGGGATGACTGGACAGGGCGGGGATCCCCCCAGCACAGCCTTAGTACCCGGTGCAGGACCATTGTATCATCTTCCCTGAAATGGGAAGTGAAAGAGTAGCAGTAAAAGGATGTTTAGCTTAACCCTGTCTGCTTTGGAGTATCCTGTGCTGAAATGTTGCTTTACAGCTTCTTCCAGAGCCCCCTCTGCTCTGGATGCCAGCGATGCACCTGGGACTTCAATAGAAACAAAGGAGTCTGGTTTATCTCCCTTTAGGAGTGGAAGAATTTCAATAATATTTTCAGTTGGCAGGACTGTTTTTTCCACCATGAAAAAAAGTGTTTTCTTTTTGCTAATAATATTTAGCACTTCTCGAGCCAAAACCAGCCCCAAAGGTGTTGTCTGAACTGAGCTATGGCTTCTGCTCTTGCGCTGCCTCTCTTTCAGTGAAGCACGATCTGCCTGGCCTGGCGTTGCGGGGCTCTCGGTGCCAGCGGTGGGACCGGATCGAGGATTTCTCCTGCCTGTGTGCTCAGAACCAGTGTACAAACCCCAGGTCCTGTCGTGGAGATCTGAAGGAAGGGGTTTATACAGTATAACAAAACATGATGAGAATCAGGTGGTTGTGAAATTGCTTGGAGAGGGGAATTACTCCTTTAACGCAACACAAGTTTATCACTAGAGCAAGTTTCAGCGCTCACCCAGGCTGTCCTGGTGTTTAAGGTGCATTTCAGTATCTTTTGAATGTGGTTGTTTTATAGCTCACTTGTCAGTCAGATTCTTCGCCAGCACTGCCCCGGCCCAGAGCTCCCACACAGCCCCGGTGTGGTTTCAGCCACCTTTTAATTACTTTTACAACCGTGTTTGGTCTTACTTGCTTTGCTGTTGCAAACAGCAGGTTTGACCAGACACCATTTGCAGCAGCTTCTCCAACATGTGGGAATGATAAGGAGCAGCGGCGATAGCCCCAGCCCTGCGAGAGCTGAGCTGCCAGCCCTGAGCAAAGGGGAAGGGCGGCAATTAAGAAGCCAGCAGGAAAGCAAGTGATTTCTGTCAGTGCCATTCCGTGTCTTGGTTCAGCGTGAAATTGTAGTGTCCACAGAGGTCAGGGAGCCCTGGGAGGCTGCGGCAGCATGTCCCCGGGCTGGGGAGGGCAGGGTGTGCTACACACAAGGATCTGCTCTGCTGGTGTGACAGTGGTTTTTAGGGGTCTCCATTTCTGGGGTAAGTTCAGCTAGGGGGGCTGTAGCCAGGCCCTACTTTCAGGTAGTAAAAATACCATTGCTGGAGAATCCAGTTTCATTTTCAAGCTTTTAAAAACTATTTGAATACAAAAGTTTCCACAATGACTTATAGATTCAGAAATGTGGGCATTGCATTTTCAGTGACATGGACTTCAGAAAAGTGCCACGTTTCAGATATGAAATAGAGACATTTGCTTGTGCACGGGCTGTGGTGCACAGCCCACTGCTGACCCCACCGCATCCAGAGATGGGGTTCAGTCTCCTCCACTGCTCCCATGTCCCGGACGGGGCCACCTTGCTCTGAGCTGGCATTGGCTCCCTGTGATGGAAATGTCACAGCAACTGCCTGCAAACCTGCCACAGTCTCCAGGCTGAGCAGTTCTACACTAATAACAGATTTTTCTAGGTCCAAGTTCCTAAAGCCCCGCAAAAACAGGGCTTTGTCATGGAAATGCTGAGACGACATTAATGGCAGTGTCCTGAACGCAACTCTAATTAAAGAGAGGAAGGAGAACTGAAGCAGGATGTCCTGTTTGGCTGCCCAGGATGGAAAGCTTGTCACAAATAAAGTGCATTCTCGTACTTTGTCTCCGTCCCTCTGCACAAGGCTTTCCCAGATTCTGCAAACATTCATTTTCTTATCTCTCCTGGATTCTTGTTTCTTTTCTTTTGAAATAGCTCCTCACAAGAATGTTTTTTCTCTGCTGTATTCCCCACCGAGCTCTCAAACACAGCAATCAAATAAATGTCATCTCCTCGAACACGAAGTGAATGTGCTTTTTATTCCTTGAACAAAATCACTTGGGCACAATAGCTGGTTGGCTCTGTGCAAAGAAACTTTCCTATTAACATCGCAGAATAAGCTCTGGCAAGCGAGCAGGGACAGGCAAATCAAAGCTGGGAGCAAGATGGCAAATGTTTCCTTTTGAAAACAGGCTTGCCACTGAATTAGCCCTGGGTATGTCAAAATCAAGCTCTGAGCTGTTTCCTATGATAGCAGAAAAATAAATCAAGATCAAAACAAAGAAGAAGAAAAAAAAGAAAGAAAAAAAAAAGGAATTTAGAAGTGACAGACAAGTAATTTAGTTCACTGTGTGCCACAGGAATCCTGATCCAATCAATTCTTGTGCTCATGTAGAAGTTACTGGGTGTTGGTGGCTGTGTACCTGGGACTAGTCTCAGTAAAGCTCAGATTTAAGGCTGATACTCGAGCTCAAAGCACTGTCCCAGCAGCATTCTCCTGCAAATCCAGGATGCAAAATTTCGTGTGTTTATGGAAAATAAGATGCACAATCCAAACTGAAGTGTTCATTTGTGCAGCAGGAGGAACTGGGCACGTGACGATGTCCTGCTCCAATGACTTGATTTCTCTGCTACCAACTGGCTGATCTAGATGTTATCGCTCCCACTGTGACATTGGCTGTGGTGCCTTTGCTGACCTGTTCCTTTGCTCAGAGCACAGACCCTCTTTGGGCTGGCGCCAGGGAGGCAGCAGCTCCAGGGCTGGTGTTGCCGGGTGGATTTCTATGAATAAAGCAGCTGAAGGCTCCCTGCAGTGTGCTGTGCTGGCACGGCCTCCAGGAATAGAGGGAAAGTGTCCTTTGGCTGCTCAGTGAAAGCTGGGTCATTCCCAGTGTTTCTGCTAGACAAGTTGTCTTGTCTCTGTTGGGGCACTTGGGTGACACTCGTGTGAGCGGAGTCGGGTAGAAATCCTGATGTCTACTCACAGCCCTGGTTGGGGTTAACTTCTGCTGCCTTCTGATGGGCAAAGCAAGGACTGGAGAGAGAATGAGCTTACTCCAGCCCCACAGGGGACTTTGCAGCCCTGCAGGTGATGTGGAGCTCAGGGCTCCTCTCATTGCACCTTCAGCTCTGCTGCTACTCCTGGTCTTGCACAAGCACTCACAACGCTGTCACTATCTGCCCTCCCTTGGCATCCCCATGGGGTACAGCCTGCCTGGTCCCACCACAGTAGCACTTGTCCTTGCAGTATGGTTTGAAGTCCCAAACCCAGCGCCGTGACTCTGCTGAACCCATCCTTCCTGTGAGGGGAACAAAATATCTCCTGGTACCCAGCCTTACACATCCAACTCCACCAATGCCACCTCCCTGCTCTTCAAATAATGTGCCACTGGCTTTTATGCTGCAAACCAGAGGTGCCTCTGTGTCACCAGCCTGACTGTTATGCAGCACTTTCTCTTAGGTGATAGGGATTGCCCCACTGGGGAGAGCCAGCGGGTATGAGCGAGATGAACTGGGATTTGTGTTGTCCTTTCCCTGACCATGCCCTGAGGGTGCCCTCGGGGCTTTCCTGGACTTTGTGCCTTTCCCTTGTCCCCCCACAGTCCTCCCTCTCTCCAAGCCCCCGCTTGGAGGGTGCATTCCTGCCGAGCTGTGTACACATCCCCTGCATTGCTGGCACTGCTCCGGGAGCCTGTCACCGACACACCAGCATCATGACTGTGAGCTGCTGTTGTCGCAGTGACTAGGGAAAAGTTTAGGCCTCCTCATTCTTGCAGGTTAATGAATTACCTTTATGCACCATGCTGCTGGCTGGGAGTTCAAGGGGAACAGAAATAAGAATAGAAAACCATGGGGCTGGCAAATTCCTATGCGTGTGGTGCACCATAATCCTCACTTGCTCCATACACCACGCGTACCATTCTCCTGCTGGCATCTCGGGCTGGACATGGGGATGGGCTCACCCAGCTTGGCTCCCTTGATGTCAACAGACCCACAAGCAGAACCTGAAGTTTTTCACTCAGGCTTCAGCTAGGAGAGCTTGGTCTGAAACTTATGGTAATAAAAGGTAAAAATGCGTGTTGGAGCTGGCAGCAGTGGCGAAGGCGATGGAGCAGACCTGCTGCAGAGAGCTGCAGGGTGACACCATTTCCTCGCGCAGTGAGTCATCACAGATGCACGTTTCTAGATGCACCTTTGCCTAGCGCCAGGCTCTGCAGATGTATGACCTTAGTAGAGATGATGCCCAGCCTGTTCAGAAGTGATTGTGTTTGTCCCTCTGGCTCTCTATATCAGCTCCAGTTTTGTCTCTCTGAGTGCTGGCGGGGGCATCCCTCCAGCTGCACGCATTCAGGCCGGACAACTTCGGAGAAGAAAAGTGGAAACCTGCCAAGATGTATTTGGAGAACTACAGCTTTAGTATCGAGAGGTGATTTCATCCAAGCTCAGCTGTGAGGTGTCCGTGATGTGCTGTCAGGGGGCTCTGTGCCTGGGTTGCTTTGCTCCAGGGTAAGTCACTAGAGCCAGGTGAGCCACTGGGCAGGCAGGCTGGCTGGCTCTGGTCAAAATCAGTGAGGCTGCCTGCCTCGATAAAACCAGGATAGTGGCAACAAGCGAGCACAAAATTATCTATCTAACCATTAGGCCACATTCATCCTTTCTGCAATGATCGCAGAGGAGCTCCCCCCGGGAGAAATTTGGCCCATTTTGTCTAATTAGTTTCTCTCCTGCTGACACTTGCTGACATTTGCTGCTGACATTGCCCAGCCGCAGCTTCACGTTCTGAGCAAATATTTTGCTTGGATGGGAGAAAAACTGCTCCAAGGAGCTTGTGTGAGTATGTGGGAACCCAAACTGGAGCTGGATCCCCTGTGCTCTTTCACGTCCCTGTTTATTACCTGCAGTCCTGGAGGAAAGCAGGCCTGGGAAAGTGATGCTCTCGCTGCAGCATGCATGATGCAAACCGTTAGCCTGAGCTCTGGTTTTAGGGCAGAAACCCCTCGTGCAGGTTTGTGCTGGGGGTTCTGCAGAGGTCTGACTGGTGCTGTGAAAAGTGGTGAGAAGGAGGGAAGGGCTATGAGTCCCTTGGCTGCAGCAGGTTATAAACTAATGCTCTTTACATGGAATTGCTCTGGCAAAGCACTGACTGCAGTGGGGAGGTTCCAGACTGCAGGACTTGCCTCGACTGGCTCTGGGACTGATTGCCTCAAATGTCCTAAAGTGCTTAGTGCTCTTGGGGATAGCATTAAGCATCTTGGGGATGCTTAAGCATCCTATCAAGATCTCAACCCCTGTATTCTCCAGCTGTGGAGCTTCCTTGGGAATTTGTCTTACATGGAGGGAGAAAGAAATACAGAGGAAAATACTCTGTGGATATTCAGGGCACACTAAAACGGAGGCTAGTGGTGAGGGCTAAAATGGTTAGGACTCATAGATGAGGCCACATAGTTAATGTTTTGACACTTAGACAAGCCCCCAAGGCCTTGGTTCACACCCTCTTCCAGTGAAGCTGGGAGAGGGTTTTATGGTTGACTGCAAAGGGACCAAAAATGGTGGGGCCAGTGCGAGGTCTTGGCCATATAACAGGTTGAGTTAATGCGCTGCCTGCTTGTACGGACAGCTATAAATAGGACTTTTGGAAAGAAAGGCAAGGGGATACGCTAAATGCCATCCACCAAATCTCATCCGACCCACTGACCTGGCAGCATTGGGGAGGGACAAAGAGAAAAACGATAAATATTTTGCAAAAAGAGCCCAGGACTGTCCCTCCTAGCCAGGAACTGTTGACAGGTTTGGGTGACGCCCTTCACCTAGGATAACTAAGAGGGGAGCACACCGTGCAGCATTTGCAGTCGGGCCCCGCATGAGTGGCTGTGGGAGCCCTTTGTCAGGAAAAAGCCTTTATGACTATATTTGTGCAGGCACCTCGAAATGCTCAGACCTTTATTCTTTCAGGCTTTTAAACTAAAGGTCATTTTCTCTTCCCTTCCAGAAAAAAAAAAAAAAAAAAGGCGAATTCCTCTTGACGCAGATCCCCTTCCCCTCTGGATGGGAGTTCAATTGTTCTTGCAAGCAAACTCCAAATCTGCCCCTCGCATTCACTTCCTTTTTCCTGCCCAAAAGGAAACAGAGATTTCTGTCTGTGTGAACTAGTCCTTTATTTAAGGATACAAGAAAATAGCTAAATGCTAATTCAGTGTAGCGCTATGCACTTTAGCATGCTGCATGGTCAAACAAAAGAAAGAGAAACATATCCCCGCCCTTCCCAGTTGAATTGTAAACTGCACACTGATTTGAGTATAATAGGTATTTATGAAAGTTATACTAAAACATTTACTGAAGTCCAGTGCAAAGCAAACCCCTTCAGTCAGGAAGTTTTTAGCTACCAAAAATAATCACCAGGCCCTGGCTAATATTTTTAACGATCATGCGTTCTTGGGAATTTCCTCTTCCCTCTGTGGAGATAAGTGATTAAACAAAATAAAAGCAGTGGCCATTTTGATACACTGTGACATGTCAGAGAAGAGACATATCAACAGTTCTTTTTTTGTATCTTTTTCCTAAGTCTTGACTTCTGCATTCACTATCTGACTTTTAGGCTGAATTCCACTTCTCTATTATGTTGCTGAAATCCAGTGAAGTCAGCAGAAAAGCCATGAAAGTTTCCTGGGTAGGACTTTTAAGCCAAGGTATTAGATCCACTAATGGGGAGAGAGTTATCTATTACACGCCTTATTAATTTTATGAAAAAGGCATTGAGCTCTATTCAGCTGCATGTTATTTGGCTTAATCATTTCTGTAGAACACCACGATTGCAACGTCCTGTCCATTCCTAAGGTCTTCCCCATGGAGACCTCCTCTGGACTTAGTCCCACACAATATGATCAGAACTGGCCCTTTGAGTGCATTTTTCAATACATGTCAATATTTTTGACATAGAAAACTTTTAATCAGTTGCAAGTGTTTTGTTCTGCAACTGGGCAGTTTTAAAATTTCAATTATTGTTGTCTGTAATGACCAGTCAGAGTTGCTGGGAAAGGGAGTGTCAGCTGCAGGCAAGGAGGAGGAGGGTTCTTAGCCCTCAGGACCTTGGTGGAGGATGGAGCAGCCCAGAGGTTGCCTCCCCAGGATCTAACACCATTTTGTACCATGCAAACAGCTTTGTTGTGGTGAGAAGGAAATGTTTCCCCTTTCGGTGCCTTCATCCAGCAGCCGGTGTTGTGTGAGCTAGCATGAAGGTGCTGCACAAGCCTCCGGCTCTAGGCACTAGGAGGTTCATTCCTCCACACCACCCGAATTGCACGACTGCTTCGGTGTGGTGCCCTGCTCTTCTGTCAGACCCTGCAAAGCGATGGCTTTTATTCCTTATCCTCTGTTTTCATAATATGCCTTTTCCTCATGGTGTTGCATAGAAATAAATGATCACTGAGGGTCTTCCAAACCAGGTCCCTTGTAGAGGAGGACAGAGCACAAAGAGAAGAGCCGAACTCCCAGATGGTGATAAATCATCCTGGAGAAATCCTTTTCAAATATGCACGTGTGTCAGGAACATTGAAGTACATGGCTTATTGCAATAAAACACAGTTCTCACTGGCTCATTAAAACAATCATTAATCTTGATTAGCTCTCAAGATGTTCGTGTATCACCAAAGCAACCCATTAAGCTTTGAAGTAGGGAGAGGATGTTTTCCTTTTGCATCCTCAGAATGAAGGCAGGTCTGTGGTGGTCCTTACTTGCTTGATCGTTTTGTGTTACTTTGTTGGAAGAATTCAAAATGCATGTTTGGATTTTTGCTGAAAGAAAAGTTCTGCGTTTAAGATTTGAACTCTGTTGTCAAAGGATAGTAAAAATAAAAGAGTGATTGTAAATGTATCCATCTGTAGAGATGCTCCTGGTGCAAGGAAGGGGCAGCTGGAATAAATGAGTGAAATTTTGGCAGTGGAAAATGTTTTCTCATGTTTCTGCGCTGGTGGGACCTGGCTCCAAGGCAGGCACCAGAGACGGGCAGGGACCACATCTCCTCATACCTTGAGGAACTGGGGGGGATCATGGAGGTTTCCCAGCCCAGTAAGGAGCCCAGGTGCCCAGGTCTCTATTTGGTCTGTGATAATTCCTCTCCATAGGGACTTGCAACGAGAGGCCCTTGCAGCTCAGTCCTACAAGCTGAGGAAATGTGCTTTGTCCTTGCATGGACAAGGAGATGCTGAAACCCCCACAGTGCAGATCTAATCCACTCTGTGTGTCTTTCCATTGCACACGGGTTTCAAAAAGATATGGTCTTGCTCAAATATTTTCTGAATGCCTGATACTTTTCTGTAGCAAGGGGAGGTATCTGTCAATGATACAAAGCTGCTCCGGCAGGACAACACTGAAACCTTATCTCACACCAAAGGGCAGATAAAGGAGCCCTTTACCAAGCTGGCTTAGCAAAAAGGAGGCTCTGGGCTTTTTCCCATCTCTGTCCTCGATGCTATCACAACAGCAGCAGCAAGGCACGGCCATGTCCCTGACCTTGGGTACACCGGGGTCCTAGTGGTACCCCAGACCGCACTGCTGCAGAGCAGGGGAGTTTGTTCCCCAGCCCAGGTTTGCTGACTGTGTGCAAGACACCAACTTGCACAATATTTAGTCTCTGCTCCCTGTCTCCCTCACTTTCTCCCCTGCTCTTATCAGGCTTTCCTTGGACTTTTCAACAAGAGCAAGAGTGAGAGCGGAGGCTGAGCCCACAGGGTTGCTCAGATGAAGCACGTCAAGGGCTAGCATGCTGTTTAGCCTGCCTGCACAGGAGCTGCCCACCACCAGTCTTACAGGAATGTATTTTTCACAGGAAATCACACACAAGCTCTCCTGGTAACTAGTACACACTCCTTGGCAGCTACATGTGTGGGAGTGCTTCAGTGGTGTCTCAGGGCGGCTCTTATTCAGGAAAGCACAAACATATGAGGTGCTTCATGGTAAGGTCTGGCTGATCTTTTGATTCCAGTCTTAATTTTGCTGGAGCTGATTTATGGGCCTGGACAAGCTGACCTTGATGACACAAGCTCGCTGGTGTTTAGTTCCCTGCTACCTCTGACAGCACAGGAGCACGTGCAGGGGTTTAAGCATGCACTCGGGCATTGTCTGCAATACAAACACCTCCCTGGCCAGGGGCTGTGTCCCACAGGTAGCCTTTGCTTTGGCTTATTTCCATGTTAGAGATGTCCTGGAAGAACCTGCCAATCTTCTGTAGGAAGCACTACTTAAAGTTGGCATTATAGAGGTCAACCTCCAGCTTTCTGTCGTCACAACCCCAACTCCTTGTGTGACGTGTTGTTGAATAACTAGTTAACAAATTGGTAGCAGTTAGTTTTTGGTGTTAATGAACAGCTACTAGTACCAATGGGAGGGAGAGAAGGCCTTATGTGTGTCAGGACACCTTGAAAAATGTGTTTATTGCAAAAGTGGAGACTTTCATGAGGAACGAGAGACCTGCACGAAGCAGAGGTCTTTGTCCCAAGTTGGCTTCTGGGGAGGAGACCCAGCTGCTCCCTGGTGGCATCTGCAGCCTCTGGTCCTGGCAGTGTCAGCAGCAGGTCCAGCCATCCCTGGATGATGTTGCACAGTGCTCCCCAAGTGCTGAAAATCAGGAGCCTTTCTGACTCTTACTGTCAGAGATAAAATAAGCATTTACCATGAGATAAAAAATCTAGAGACACAAAAATCCTTGGGCAAGCTGAAACAACAGGGAAGGGCCCTGGAAAAGGCAGCTGTCCCAAAGCATCTTTTCTTTACCTCTGTTTATAATGTCTTTTTTAAATGAAAAGACTAATAATCAAAGAGCTGAGGGAACAAATATTCCCTGAACAGCTCGGCCAAAAAAGCCTTCCCCAGTGCTGCTTCTCTGTGCCTGGCAGGAGGATGCTACTGGGCACAGGGCCACACAGTGACCCCAAAAATCCCTCTGCAAACAGAATCCTGTCACCCATCTCAGCTTGTCACCCCGCAGGACGCTGCACAGCCCCTCTGCAAACCAGCCATCCTGTGCCTCAGCTCATGGCCTCCCCTGACACTTCACTGGTGAGGTTTTGTTTTAACAATAATGCTTTTTTTAAACCTTCGGGAAATGTGAGTGGGAAAATCACAATTTCAGCTAATTGTTCAAACTTTGGGGCTCTAAAGTTCAAACCTCAATTTTTAAACTGGGAGACTTTGATAGTTTCAGGGGAACTTCTTTCCTGAATTCCGATTTCTCTAAAATCTGCACCATTGTCTGCTAAACATGGATAAAATTCCTTTTCATAGAAGATTTTTACCAGGAGAAGACAGATCTGTTTCCCAGCCAGGCTGCAGTTGCCTGCCAGACTCCCGAGGCTCTCCCTGCGCAGCAAGAAGCAGTAATGAAGAATACAATCTCTGAACTTGATTAATTACGTCTGCATGGTGTGGGTATTCCCACGGCACCCTCAAAACTTCTTGGTCCTGCCCCGACGCGCAGGAGGCACACTGTAATCTCCGGGCTGGACTCTACCCAGTGCTGTCGCCTGTTATTTTCACCAGCATCCTCGCCTCAAGGGCAGGCTGGAGAGTGGCCAAGTAGGCTTTAGAGGTGCCACTCCTCCCCAGGAGCTCATGAGGTCTGGGCATGCAGGACCTGGTGTCTCACAAGCAAGGGGATGAGTTGGCTGGGGTGCAGCTCATCCAGGGGATGGTGGGGTACACAGGGCATGTAAGAAAGCCCCCCCAGTGCTGAAACCTGGCTGCTGGGGATCTTACCCTGGTACTGGTGGCTCTGAGCACCCTGGCAATGGCATGGGCATGCTGCAGAGCAACGCTGGGACCTGGCTCCAAGGCCTCACAGGTGCCCTGTGCATCCCATGTGCAGCATTTTCAGCAGCTGGAGAAATCAAGAGGTTGTTAAAGCATGAGGATGGCAACCCAGGTTCAGTGGAGGACAAGCAGCCAAAGGTTTTGCTTTTCCTGCCCTGCTCCCCAAAGAGGTTCAGGTTTGAAATACCATTTCTTCTTACACTTTGATGCTCAAGCAAGCATCTGCTGCTTCTTCTGAGAAAAGAATTAAACCCCGTGAAAAGTTCACAATACCTAAAATTAGGAGTTAAATTGATGTAGCAGGTTTCACACAGGAATATAAAAGAAGTTCATGGATGTTAGCTGAGCAAGCAGCGCAACATCCCTGTGATGGGACTGGCGCTTTTATTGTCTGCCGATGAGAAAGCAGGCAAGGGATGGTAAAATAGTTTTTCCATGGAGAATGCAGGAAGTGGGTGGAAACAGGACTCGGGCAGCCTGGATCCCATGCCCCTGGCCCAATGGCCAGGGACCATTCCCAAATGCGGTGTGCTCCCCAAGAAGCAGTTGTCACTCAAGGATTTGGAGTGGCCCAAGCCTGGAAACATTTGGCATGGTGTTTCTAAATCTGACAAAAGTCTGGGCTAGCTCTGTGGGGGTGCAGCAGTGCTTTATGCTGGCTGAGGCTCTGACCCTCTCCCTCTGCAAGCAGCCTGCACATCCCTGCCAGACACAGCCGGGCTGCCCTTGGCTCACTGTGCCGGCAAAAGCTCTACAAACTGAAGGTGGAGTTTTTGCCATCTGATTTTGATTGCTGCATAGTAATTGACTTTATTATTTAAAGTATCAAATGTTGCTGTGGGACAGCATTTTCCCTAATACTCACTCGTATGCTGATTAAACCCTGACTGACTGCAGCATCGCAGCAGACAGCAGCATGCCAGCAGAGAGCAGCTCAAAAAGGCCAATAAAACAAACCAGGCAGGATTTAGTTTCTCAGAAGCTGAAACTCTGAGGTAAAAAACATACTTAAGAGAAAAGTTCCTGCAGCAAAACCATGGAGGAAAACTGATCATAAAACAAACATGGCCTCAAAATTAAAGGTATTGGTGTGGGCAGGGAATATTCAACGGCAGCCACATCAGCTGACAGGAGAGCAGCATGCCACACTAATTGGCTAGTGCTAATGAGGAGCTAAAGCTCTCTCCATCCCCCTACTCAATTCATGCCTGAGAGGCCCTGAATGCCACCGAGCAGGGCAGAGAGCCCGAGCAGGCCGCACAGACTCTGGAAAAGCACGTGTCCCAGCTCCGGGCTGCCTGCCCATCTGCACGCTCTGCTTTTGGTGGGTCCCACCGCCACCTGCCACCGTGGGCCACCAAAAAAGTCACCTTGTGATGGCTGGGGAGGCTTCCAGGGAGCTTGTGCCTCGGTGTGCGCTGGAGGGGGTGCCAGCAGGAGGTTTGGGGATGATCGGGAGGTGCAGGCAGAGGCAGGGCTGGAGGCATGGCCGCGCGTGGCTGAGTGTGCGGCACCAACACCCCGTGGCTCCCTCCCTCCCTCCCTCTCGCACACCGTAACTGAGCCTTGGCTGGTGCCCAGGTTTTCCCCAACACCAGCTTCCACCGGAGGATAGCAGCGGCTCTGCAAGATGAAGCGTCATGATTCCAGATTTAAAAATATCCATTCATATGGCCGCTGCTGACCACTTCCTGCTCCAGCAGCTACTACTAAAGATACTGAAGACTGAGTTTAGTCTTTGGGAGTCTAAAGGAAGCCTTTTCACACATCCTGTTTCACTCCTGTGGCTTCGCTGCAGAGGCCAGAGCAGTCCAGCTCCGTGCTCAGCTCCACGTGTGCATGGAGCTGTGGGTGGCCAATGTCCCAGCTGTGCACCGTGACCTGTGTTCATCCTAGGACCCAGGAGAGATGGCATAGGGCCAAGTGGTGGTTGTTGCAGCCTGATAAAATTTGGGTCTAGGGTTTTGCCCAAAGTTCATGGGCTTCAGTTTTGGGGGAGGATGCTAGGAACCTTTGTGAAGGCTCTGTACATTGCAGGATTGAGCCTGTGTGTCTGCTGATGGTGGAGAAAGCTGTCAGCTCTGGACTTGAGTTTCCGGTGTCCAGCATTTCTGATTTGAAAGGAGCATCCAGTGCTGCCTCTTCTTGCAGGTGGCGTGCTGTCCATGCAAGCCCTGTAACTTTTCATAGGGAGATGCTGCTTAAAACTTAGCTCAGCACTGAGCAGAAAACCAGAGGGAGATAGACCCTCCCTACAGGTTAATGTAGCATATGCACACACACACAGCATTTCATGCACAACCAAGCACAAACACACTCTTTTGCCTAGAAAAGACTCCCCTGGACAGATGCACTCCCATGGAGTCCATCAGCTGGCAATGCTCGCTGCAAGCAGCACGCAGTATATAAAATCACCTCTTGCTGGAGAGAAGGATGGGCAGCAGAAAACAGCCTTTTAAAAACCGATCTGCCAAGGAAAACAAGTGGGGTGTTTCTTTAGTCATGCATTTATATAAATAAACTCAGAATATTTTGCAACTCCCAGGGGACTTGCCCAGAGTAATACTTTGCTGAATAAGGGTGGGAGTAATCCTCTGCTCAGTGTAGCCTGTGCACAAGCGCTCTGCGCTGCCCAGACCAGGAGGACCCAGGCACGTGCGGCATGAGCCGGGGCCGCGGCTCTGCTCCAGGGGAGCCCCAGATGACACACGTCCCCAGACCCATGCCATGCACTCTGCCAGGATAGGAGGAAAATGTACAGGCTTCTGTGGGGGTCTTGTTGCCCGCAGCTGCAGGCAGGAATGGCCTGGCAGCGACAGGACTGCTTGCTTGGCAGCCTGATTGCACCCACAGCCACAGCCCTCATGTTCCAAACCATCTCCTTTCCTAGCATGGTCTGGATCAGAGTTTCAAATTCCAGTTAAAAAGTGTACTATTCCAAGTTACACATACACACATATTAAATTTGAAATCATAATCAGCTTTGCACCAGAACGGTCTTGAAAATTAGGGTGCTGGGGCAGTTGTTTCCACGCTTCTCTCTGGTGCTGAAGACACCATCTTTGCTGGGTGATGTCCTGCAGGTTTAGTGGCCCAAATGCCATGTACCTCTCTCTTTTCTGACACAGGGACAGTGTGACAGGGGTGACAAGCCATCCAACAAACTGACTGACTGCTGCGCTGTAACCCAAATTTCAGGGCATCACAAATACCCCCAAAAGAGCTCCACTGGTGCCTAACATCAACATGGCTCCCTCTTAAGATGGCCGCCAGCCCTGCCATGCTTGGCACAGGTTGTGAGGGAGGCGTCGGCGCTGTGGGGCTCCCCACCAGCCCCCCATCCATCTCCTCTGAGGGAGAATGAGAGGTGGCTGGATGGGGGCTGCTGAAATGTGGCCCACGCCAGTGAGGCGGGAGGGCAGGGGGCAGCAGCCATCTTAGGCCTGCTGTGAGGTGCAGGCAGGGAGCCCTGGCGGGCAGCCCTCTCCCGCCCCATGTCCCCGGGGACGCGTGGTTGCCTCCTCTCCATTTTGGCACCCTGTGGCCGTCCCCAGCGGGCACGGTGTGGGGGTACCGCCCCGCGGCCCCTCTCCCCCTCCGGCTGCGGGGCGGCCGTGTTTGTTCTCCTCGCGGCGCCCGTTATCAGCGCACAACACACACAGGAAGTCCTGTCTGGGATTGTCCATCCCCGGCCTGATTTATACAGGAAGAAAAGCATAAAAAGCCGCCCTTCCACCTCAGCAGCCACCTCCTGCCTGTGCGCGGCCGGCGGCCGGCCATGCCGGGGGCGCGAGGTGGGTGCCCAGGCCCGCCAGAGCCAGGGTGGCCAGGCAGGGATGGCCACCGGGAGCCACGGGGGAGCACGGCGGCGGGGCTGCTCCCGGCGCAGCAGGGGACGGCGGGGAGCAGGTACCGTACGAGCCGCAGCCATCACCGCAGCAGGGATGGGGATGGGGTGGACGGGGTGGGATGGGGAGCTGGCACTGGGGGCAGCGGGAGCGTGACCTCGCCAGGCCAGACCCGGTGAGCTCCAGGTGGGTTTTTGCCCCTGCTCAAGCAGAGACGATGGCGGGAGCCTCGGGGGCCGGTTGGACATACAGCACTGGCAAAGCGCTGCCGGAGCAAACGGATTTTTAAAGCATCCTTTGGCTGCTCCCAGCGAGGCTGGCTCTGCTGTCAGCCATGCCACGTGCCGAGCCGAGGAGCCTCTCCAGCGCCGCTTTGCTCAGAGCGGAGCCCAGCCTGCAGAATTATGATTTTTAATTCACCCCATTGGCACTCAGGCTGTTTTCCAGGAGCAGAGAACTCAGAGGGTAAATTTTACCTCCTGTACATGTAGAGGAAGGCTGCACACACTTGCACAAATACCTGTGAGACAGCTGGAAATTCTTAGCAAATCTCTTTCCTTTCCATAACTCATTCTTTTTCCACCTGCCTACTCTCTGAACACCTCTGATACACCACCACGTTGCTCATCCTTCCACCTGCGCTGCCCCTGCCCGTGCTCTCTCCCCTCTGTGCAGCGCACAGCGGTGCCCCTCGCCCTCGGCACGGCGGGACCCCGCACCGTGACACTGCGCTGCGGATTTCAGATTGCACCGCGGTAGAGTTTGGCCCCTGGACAGGGGCAGGACAGGGCGGTGGGCAGGGATCATCCCTGCTCTCCCGCAGACCTGAGGTTTGCCCTGGTTAATGGCCGAGCCTGGAGCGTGCCGGGGTGTGTGTGCCAGGAGCTCAGCAAAGCCTCTCAAATTGATACCTGTGGAGCTGGGCGATTTGCACGCTATCTGTTTTCAGCTACCTGCAGACTTGTGGGTCCTGCCATCCTAATCTCTGGCATTACATGAGGCAGGCAGGAGGCTTTCAGTGAGGCACCTGGGATTTTGGGATAAAAGGCTGACTGTGGGTAGGAGTAGCTGGGATACCAGGCACTGGCTGTATGGGAATATGGAGTAGGTCCATGGCAGTGAATGGCTTTTGGTAGAAATAATCCAGCATACTTTTTCCTAGGGTTTAAAATTCACAGAATCAATCCACTGGGCAGAGAATCAAACATAAGAAGAAATAACAAGGCTTTGTCAGTGATAAAATTAATTTAAAAGTGGATTGGGAGGCTCTGCCACCGCTTGGGAAGCTGTGCGAGACAGAAGCCCAGATGCGGTGGCTGGACTCTGAGCCTCCTCAAAAATCCGCCTCTCCTCAGGGTAGCAGCAGAAAACACTGAGTCTGCCCTGGCAGATTTTTAATGTTATTCCCTGTGATCTAGCATTCATTCTGCTGATTGAGTTAGTCCCCCTCTATGCTTTTAAACTACCAGCTCTCACAAGTTTCCCTAGAGGTAAGGAAGAGAAATTGAATCTGGGCTGCACACTCATTTGAGCCATTTCCCAGACTCAACTGCTGCAGATGGGGCTGGCTCTGGGGAGGCAGATTTACAAACTGCAACAAATTAGAGTAAACGAACCTGACTCACAGTCACATCAGCACCAGAAGGGCACGGCAAAACACAAGGGAAGATTTAACCTGAGGTTTCAGACGAGACAGAGAAAGAAAAGGGTCTCTGCAAACAGAAGAGGACAATCAGAAATGTTGTTTCACTCTCCATCCTTTCTCCCAAAGTGAACGCTTGGATTTCCATCCTGCCTGTAGCCTGGGAGGTGACTGCAGAGAGGAGCTCTGCTTAGTGCAGGTTTCCGGAGCTGGAGACTTTCTTCTGACAGAGAAGGATAATCGGAGCAAAAAAACAGTCTTGTGTGAAATGCTCCCTCCTGAGCTGCTCACTGGGATGGTCGTGATGAAGGGACCGAGCTGTGCGCGCAACTCACAGCTCTTCCCACCGCACTTCCCATGCACTCCTCGGGGAGTGATTCACTGGGAAAATGCAGAGGGGAATGGCGGGGTGGAGGGCCATTCCCTGCTGACTAATGCCACCTTTTGCCAGGGAAATTTCATAAAAAGCCGCAAAATTCAGTTTATTCCTGGGTGAGATGAATCATTTCCCAGCTCCTATGCAGCAGCTATTACTGCCTAAATGTAAATAAGAACTCATCTGTGTGCACATACGTAAGAGAAAATAAACCTGGCTACAGGATGTTGCCCTGTTCACACATTTGTTTTTGCATAGCTACAGCTAGGCTGCTGCATGTCTTTATGGTCACCTTAAGTTATAAACATACCACTCCTGAGATACTTAATGCTTGCAAAGTCCTTACTCAGGCAAAAAAACCCTCACTTTGTGGGAATCAGATCCCAGTCATAATATGCATAGCACTGGGCAACTGGTGACAACAGACCGAGATCTATGAGCCAAGTACTTTTCTTGGTTTGACCTGCTTTGATCCCACTGACATCAATGGATGCCTCTAGATTTCCACTGAGATAACTGGTCTGCAGCTGACACAACTGAGAACAATATGGGACATAATACAATAGTGGGAGGTTGTTTTCCTTACAGAGGTCTGCAGAACAGGGGCTGCTCCAAAGTCGAAACTTGAATGTAAAGTTTACAAACACCTTTATGAAAAGCCTCAGCAGAAGAGTTTGTCCTAAACCAGGAAAAGCCATTCCCCCTTTTTTCAGAAGCACCAAAAATTCCTATTGCTTTAGCAAGTGCTTCCAGTTCTGTGCAAGACCCCCACGGAGGCCAGTGAGAGCCCGTTGTACACAGCAGGTATGGGGTCAGCCATGGCTTGTAGTAGTTGAAAAGTTTTGCATCTGTGTGTGTGTCACTCTTCTGTCTGTCTCCCCATCCATCTCTCTCTATCTACCACTTCAGCATCTCTGGCCCCAGTTTGGGGAAGCGGTCATGTGCTTGAGCATCCCCCATTTACTGTGATGGGCTGCAAGCACTCCTCTTTCAAGAGAGGGTTCCTGATGTGGGACCTTAGTGCTGATTTCCTATTAATTCTCCTCTGTTAATCAATAATTCCTTTTTCATGCCTACAGAGCCAGAGTAAAGTTGAGTCCCCTCACCCCAGCCCCAGACACCCTCACACCCTCCAAGCGCACCTACCGCACAGGGGACCGGCTGGAAGTCCAGCCCACACCTCCAGCCCTCAGTCCGCCAGGGATGCTCTCAGGGTGATGTCGGATCTGGTGCTGCTGCCCGGGTGGGTGCGATGTGCTTGGCAGGTCTGCGGGATGGGCTCTAGGAAACGGAGAGGGGGGTGAAAATCTCACCTTTGCAGCCAGCCCAGTGCTCAGCCTGAGACCTGCTCCGGGCCAGCACTCAGCGTGCCTCGTAGCTCACACTGGTGGTTAAACCAGTGGGAGACAAGGAGATTTCGACATTGTAAAATCTAAGAGGGAGGCTGGGCAGAAACATTTCTTTCTTGGCCTGGAGACAAGCATTAATATTAGATGTCGTGGGAGTACATTTCTAGTGTGCAAGGGAGAAAGCTTTGGAGAAAACATGTAAAACACTGGTCCAGAGAGGACTTCAAATTCAGACAGACTTGCAGTCAGGAGCCAAAATCCCTTACTGCTTTTGTCTGAAGCTCATCACACCGATACTAACTGAGCCAACAGATCTGATCTTCCCCCTCTCTGAACTGGCATAACTCCTCTGCTTTCAAGGGAACTTTGCCAGGCAGTGTCCTGGGGGATTTCCTCCCAGCATAATGAATATTAGCATATAAGGCACCGAACCCTTCCTAAGAACAGAGGATTAAATGCCCTTTTAATGGGCTATATGCAGTTCTTAAGCAGCTGACATGGGCACTTGCCTGAGCAAAGATTTGACCCAGTAAATGGAACCGAAAAGCAAACATTTTGCAATTAAAATACTTGCAGAATTTTAAAATGCTGCAGTGCACTGAGGGAATAATTGTGTAATGACTGAGAAGGCTTTAACGAAGACCTTGAAAGGTGGCGTGCTCAGTCCTGTGCCAGGTGGTGGTGTCCCACAAGGGGCTGAAGGATGAGTGCCATGAGGAATGGTGGGCGTCAACGAATTAATCCCCTTTCTCAGCATTAAATTTACACCTGGGATCCCAGGGACTTGTGCAAAGGTTGCCTGGGCAGTTAGGGGTCTTTGTCCTTAAATGAGTGTGTGTTTGTATGTACTGAAAATGGTAAAATATAGTGTTGGGGTACAGGGGGGTGATCACAAATCAGTGTAGGGGAACTTGGATACACCCAGGAGAGTGTCAGCATGAATGGGGAACCCCATTCTCTTGCGCTCTTGGAAAATCCCAGCCTTGGGCACTAGGGAAGGGGATAGCTGGAGGGGATAGCTGAGTGGTCAGCAAAGCCCTGGAGCTACGTTAGGTGGAACCAGGGCTTCTGCTCTGCTCAGCCTTTGCTTATACCCCTGCTCAACCCCAAAGAGTGCAAAGGTACTGTGGGTCTGCCTGACGTTTCCCATGGGCATCACAGCAAGGTGACCTGCACCGCAAGTTCGTGCGAGCAAGGGGAGGATCAGGACCCATAGGATGCTCCTAAAACACCGCACAGCAGGGAAGGCATGCGCTTCTCTGCGCCCTACCACCGGTATCACGGTGCCCGTGCCTCTCCGGCACACCAGCAAGCCTTTGTGGTGTGAGCTCCATGCCAATGCCAGACATAGGTACTCTGTGGCCACGATCCTGTTTTCATCCTCCACGCCACTCTGCAAGGACCTTTGGGAGCATCCAGGGAACCCCACACCAGGTCCATCATGGGCAAGGGCTGGGTCACTGATCTCTGCCTGCATGACAAGGGGAGTGTAACAGCAGGCTTTTTCTGTTCTAACAGTAAGAAATCAAGATGCTCCTTAAGAAAAGGATCCCTGCCCAGGGCAAGTGATGGAGCACCGCGGATAAGGTGAGTGTCTTGGCTGCAAAATTAAATCCTGTGCTTTCAGTATGGTCAGATGGAGAAGCTTTCCATTGGCTTCCAAAAGCATTTTGCAATTATTAGACAAGTCGGGTATCAGGCTCTGTTCATCTCCCCTATACACCAGAAAAAACAAAACCACTTTCTGCATAATGAGATAATTGCCGTCCCTTCAAGACTCTTGGGAAAAGTTGCCTGTGCTTCGTGCTTATGAGATTAAGTGAGCTGAAATCATTCCCCAGAGGTAGGCTGGATCCAGACAGTGAGCAAACATGCTTGTGCCGTGTGAGATGCTCTGTAACATGGAGCTGCGCTTCCACCAGCATCATCAAGCCTCTCCCTTGCTGCTGGGAGGGATCCTGTCTCCCGTGCGCTCCGTCCTCCCAGCAATGGAGCTCCATCTTCACCAGCATGCCCCAGAGCTGATTCCCCTCTGCTCTGCTCCCTTCCCCAGGGAGGATCTCACCAAAGCAGTTTATGTTCCTTCTACGTGGGTCCACCCGAAAGCCTCACGCCAACACATCTAGCACCCATCAGCTTCCCTGGAGGGTGCAGCACAACCTGAGGCAGCTCCAGCTCAACCAGCAGCCTCAGCACATCCATTAGGAAGTACAGGGGATGGGCCAGTGATCTCAGTTGCTCTTCTGGAGCTATCATTGCTTAACTGGTAAATAATTCCTTTAAATGCCTACATGCTTTCAAAAAAATTGCAATGCTTAATGGGAACAAATGTTCCCAGGGGGTTGTATCCTGCCATTCATTTGCACATCAGACCCCTGCTATCTTTAAGGCTGGTTCTGTGCATGGGCAGGCGCCTAAGTCATTTGAAAAACAATAAGCCTCTGTACTCTAATTTCCCAGAGAAAAATGCAGACAAAACAAGTGGCAGTTTGGCACAAACCGAACTGCAGAAATTGCTTTGATAAATAACCGGGCATTTAACACAAGAAGCCTGTAGGCAGCTGGGGGGTTGGCCTGCTCAGCCTGTCCCAGGGCAGGTGCTGGCAAGCCAGCAGGGCTGCACCCTGCGTGGGGCTGTCTGTTGCCTTGGGCATCTCTCCGGGTTGATCCTCAGGCTGCTCCACAGCTAGAGCAGCATCCAGGGCATCCTTTAAGCATCCTTTAGAGCTCGCTGGAAACCAGTCTCCCTGTCCCGGCAGTTCGTCTGCTTCTGGAGGACTTTGCTGTTGTAATGAGTTCATGGGGGGTTAACGGGGCATGGCGACGTGCTATGGGCTAGTGCGGCATGTGAGGTCTCTGACCTAGGGAAAGATGATGTCCTCTTGGGGAGTGCAGAACCAGCTACAGTATTTTTTAGCAAAAATGAAATAAATTTGCCCTGGCCACTGCACTGGTGATGGACTGGGAGTCTAAACAGCCCTGGGCAAGGGGCTGTGGGCTATGGTGGGATCTCCCTCTCTTGCCATTAATCCCCTGCCCACGCAGGCAAGCTGATCTGGGGCGGTGGGGTGGGGAGCCAGGGTCTTGCATCCTCGCAGTGTGGGGCATGCAGAAACGGGCTGGCAGTGCCGTGGGGCTCAGCCTGTCGTAGGGAGCCTGCAGGTAAAGCTCCAGATCAATGCCAGGGCAGGGATCCCCTGCAATCCCGTCTCAGCTGGGGCCAGCAAGGCAGCAACAACTTATGGGGCAAAACACCAGCGTGTCCCCCCTCCAGAACTGGGCTTCTCCAGGGGGTCCTGCCCTGTTCCTGCATGTCCCCCCCGCAGGACCGGGCTTCTCCAGGGGGTCCTGCCCTGTCCCTGCATGTCCCCCCCGCAGGACCGGGCTTCTCCGGGAGGTCCTGCCCTGTCGCTGCGTGTCCCCCGGGGAGCCGGGGCACCTCGGCGGGGGCGCGGGGGCAGG
>JAVJGI010000065.1:6517590-6541259 GCA_035590275.1 Ibycter americanus | reverse complement strand
CGGCCTGCTGCGGGCCGGGGTGCGCATCCCTGCGCCGGGCTCCGCCGTGCCCGTGTCCCCGCAGCCCGGTACCCGGTACCCGTGTCCCCGCAGCCCGTTCCGCCGTCCCCGTGTCCCCGCAGCCCGGTACCCGGTACCCGTGTCCCCGCAGCCCTGCTCCGTGATACCCGTGTCCCCGTAGCCCGTTCCGCCGTGCCCGTGTCCCCGCAGCCCTGCTCCCGGTACCCGTGTCCCCGCAGCCCGCTCCGTGGTACCCGTGTCCCCGCAGCCCGCTCCACCGTCTCTGTGTCCCTGCAGCCCTGCTCCCCGGTACCCGTGTCCCCGCAGCCCGCTCCGCGGTACCCGTGTCCCTCCATCCCTGCTCCGCGGCGCCTGCATTCCCACAGCCCGCTCCATGATACCGGTGTCCCGGCATCCCTGCTCCGCGGTACCCGTGTCCCTGCATCCCTGCTCCGCGGCGCCTGCATCCCCGCAGCCCACTCCACCGTGTCCCCCTCCCTGCACCCTGCTCTGTAGTGCCCACGTCCCCATGCTCTGCTCCATCGCACCCACATCCCTGTGCCTGTGCCCCGCGGTGCCTGCATCCCAGCCTGCGCAGGGGACAGCTGGAGGTGTTTGTAAGGGAAAATCCATCTCCCCGCTGCTGTTGCTGACCCTCTTCAGGAGGGTTTGGCTCTAAGGGCACAGACTAGATCCAGTGCACAGCTGGGAGTAGCGGTTTCACCTGCAGAACCAGGCCAGGCTGTTGCTGTTGTGTTCCCATGAGGGTAATTGCATCCTCTTGAGGGACTGGATTCATTGCACCACTTGGCAGACAGACCCCAATTCCTACTGCTACCATCAGCTGGAGGTTTAGCCTTGGTTTCATGGGCAGAGCTGGACTAAACACTGCTCACTCACACAGTGGGTTGTATTTTTCCGTTGGTTGCTGTGGCCAGTTAGGCAAGAGCAGACTTAGGAGAGTTATGGGAACATTTCTGACTGGTGGGAGAGGGACCCCCAGACTCACAGGAGCACATGGCCAGCCAAGGAGACTGCTGCCCCCCTGAAAGAGCACAAGCTCAGAGGCACCCACATAGTCTCACCTGCCAGACCATGGGGCTTCACCTCTTCAGTTCAGAGACTGGAAAGGCAGTGACAAAAAACTCTGGATTTGTTTTCTTAAGCATGAAAAGATTTTCCTTAAGTTATGGGCTTTAAAAGTATTAGAATAGGTAGTGGCAACAGGGTGGAGGATCTTCTGTGGCTTTAAAGAGGCTGATTTTCATAAATTCAAAATAAATTGTGAAAAAGACAAGTATAGACTACTGTATTTTCCACTTTTGAAACTTTTTCTGATATGAAGCAACCATCATTTTATGACCCAGAGGGACACTCTGACCACTTGAGGTAGGGAAATGCTGCTCCATTTCAAAGCAAAAAACCAAACTGTCTGTATTTTAGGCTTGTGCCCTGTGTTTCTTGCCTTCCCCGCAGGAAAAGCTCCCACAGCAGTCACGGGAATCCTGTGGGAGGACGGAGATGGTTGGCAAAGTTTGACTTAGAGACTTTGGGAGAAGCACCACTAGTGTGGGCATCTGTGATTGTAAGGAAAATATGTGTCCCAGTATAGCTCTGGGAAAAGCTGGCTGGCTGAGCAGTGGGGAGTTAGTACATCTCTGTACGCTAGTGTCGCTGGGATGTCTCCAGGAGGACTGGGGAGAAAGCAAGTTTCTTCACTATATATTTAAAACCTTCCTGCAGGACGACCAAGATTCCATTTCCTGATGGTGGAGATACCATATATTAATCATTAGAAGATGAAATTTATTGTTACGTTGGGCGGAGAATGGAGGACTACGGGGTTTTATCACCAAAATCGTCCTTATACCCTCAAAGCTGGGCTTGTATGGAGGTGAAGATGGGTCTGGGCACCTGCAGTTCCCTGCTGGGCTGTAGCTGCATGGGAATAGCTGGTACCATGTTAGGAGCAGGGTGGGCACGTTGCTGTCCCTCAGTGTCCTGGAGCCAGGCCCTCAGCTTCTGCAGTACCACTAAGTTCAGGGACTGAGGGAGGTCCTGATTGCATTTTATAGCAATACAATCGATTTGCTGTGACAAAAATCCTGCCTATTGCTCAGCCAGGCAGAGCCGTGTGCCCTGCTTGTGGACTGAGATGAGTCCCGGGCTGGGTGAGGAGGGGAAGGGGCTGCTCAGCCAGCCATCCGCCTCGCTTAGCGCTATCACTGCGTGGAAATATGCCCAAGATGTTTGATATTAAGGGGCAGGAAGGCACCAGGCTGGTTTCTCTCCAGATGCAGGTCTTCATCTCTATATGCCTTCGTTTCTTCACCTGCACAAAGGAAAAGATGTTACAGAGTGCCTTGGAGAAGGGCTTTGAGACCTGCAGGGTCTGCAGGTTTGGAATGGTTATCCGTGACAACTTGACTTGGCATTAGGAATTGTCCCAAAGGAGTTTGAGGATGAACCTGCAGCTCTCCAGTCTAATCCCATGGCACATCACCTGGGGATTTTAGAAAGTTTATTTGCAGCTCACCATATTTGCAGTTTCAGAAGGATATTTCTTGTGCTGCCTCCCTGTAAAGCCACTCCTTTTTCAAGGTTTAATTAGAAAAACTGATTCTTTCTCTAATTGGCATATATTTAAGGTGGATTTCTTTATTTCTTCCTCCTTTAACTGCTGCCATCCGGAGGCCAACTGGTTTGTTTAAATTAGATGCTGTTTAAATTAGATACTGTTATTGACCATCTTCAGCCTTGTTTCATATTTGTCCTTTGCTAGAAAATCAAAGCCTCTTTATTTGCAAGTCAGTACTGACTCTGCAGACGGTACATATGGCCCTTACAGCACTTTTCTCTGGCAAGAACTTGTATTTTAAAGAGAAGAAGATCAGATTTCAGTGTGTTATGTGGTGGGAAAATGCAGTTTTACAATGCTGTATGGATTAAGAAATTAAGGGCCATTGTTTTGCCCTTGCTGCCTGGAATTGGCAGTGTATTTCATGCTGCACAGGTCCCTTCCCTGCCCCTCGAGAAGTAACGATGTGGCCCCCAGTGCTGTGAGAGCATCTCTTGCACGCTGGGCCAGGCATCCCCCCGGGGTAAATCACTGTTGAACTGAGCGGGGCAAAGCGGGTTTGTGCCTGGAGGAGCACCTGCCTTGTCAGGGGTTCACGGGAACAACTTGGCAATGGCTGTGTTCCCGCTTCCCCTGGGCTTTGGCATGTCACACTGCTCCGTTGCCAGCAAGTGCGCTCCTGCCCCAGCCCCTTGTGCTGCCCTTGGAGGGCCTGTGCAGACCCAGCACTGTCCCTCTGATCCCGGCAGCGGGGGCTGATCCCGACCCCACGGCTCTCTCAGATGCCACCGGCTGGGATGGACACCGCGTGTTCACACCGCTTTTCTCTCAGTTGCAGAGTTCCCCGCTGAAGGGTGAGACATGCGGTAGGAACCAGCGCTTCCCACCAAAGAACGAGACTCAGTCGTGCCGCCCAGCCTGGGGTGCCGCGGGAGGGACAGGACATGCGCCGCATCGGCTGCCTGCTCTCGGGACTCCTCCTCATCCTCAGCGTGACCAGCACGGATGGCTTTGCCCAGGCAGGGTAAGCCCCCATTTAGTCTGCATCTCTCGGGTGTGCACGTCTGCACATCACGGCGAGGTGCAGTGTGATAAGAGCCCTTGTTCAGACAGTTTCACGTGCATAGGCAGCTCACCGGGCTGGCAAGGAGGTGGGAAAAGGCTCTGCTGAGTCCTCCTGGGGCAGCCAGGGCTCAACAGTCCTTCGCTGGTTGTTTGCTTTGTCAGTGAAACAAAAAAACCTCTCAGAGAAAATGCCCTGGCTCTGTTTAGCTCCGTGCAGGGGACACAAAGGCACTCTGAGCTTTTTATGTGGGAGAATCAAAAGCTAATCAGGCCCTGAGCTGTTCATGAATTATTATTGTCTCTTTCAAGCACATCCCTGCACAAAAATATGTGCGCAATGTTGCCATCACACCAATCAAGCCTTGCAAACAAGCCATCAAAGGAGGATGCCGCCTCCCAGCTCTGAGAGGATGCACTGTCCAGGAGACGCAGGCCTGGAAAGCCCCAGCGGTTGTTGCCTGCTGTGCCCTGTGCTCCCCGGGATGCTGCGGCAGCTGCGGTCCATGGTCCCGCAAGCCCAGGAGTGGCAGCTCTTGCGATTCCCCTTCCCTTTCCGGGAAGTGGGTCTGACACGGCGCCCTGGATCCCAGCACAGCCTGGGCAGGCACAGCTCGGCTCCCGCTGGGTCCGAGGAAGCCCAGAGCTCAGTGCCCCAGTTTCTTCCACAGCCAAAAGAAGCTCGAGCTCAGCGCCCGCCCCTCAGATACAGCTCACATTTTCTGCAGTTTGTTTTTACATTGAAATACTCTCCTCTAGTATTAAACCTTTTGCATTCTGGTCATGACTAAAACCACAGGCTGAATTCCTTGCTCGCACGCACAGGCTGCAGCTATAGCTTTATTCTAAACGTTGCGAAGCAAACAATTGCCATTTAAAAATTGCATCGTCTATAGCATTAATCAGTGAGGCTGAGAGGAGTTTTCTGAAGTTAATGGAAGCCATCTGATGTCCATGCTAATTCCCAGGCTTTTTATTCTAGTTTCTAATTGGGCTGGGAGGCTGAGACAAGTAGACGCGTTTCTCAGTGGGACTGACCTGCTTGGGCTGGAAAATGTTGAAAAAAAGAATTTTTAACCAAGACCACTTTGGCTGTTAACCTTGGAAAAGTTTTTGACTGGATCACAGTTATCTTAGGAAGACTGGAGGGCGACTTTCATCTAGCCTTGACTTTTTTGCGATGAGCTTGACCCTTCCTGTGAAATCATTAATTTCTTGGTGACCACAGGGGCATCCATTTGAGGAGTGCAAAAGTCTCAGAAAGGAAAAATCCACCCAGAAAGTGAGTCATTCTAGGGGAAGGGAGGTGATGAATGGAAGGAGAACTGCTTTGAGTAAATCCCCCCTAAATCTGGGCCCCAAGTGCTCCCCTGGGATGGAGGGACTGTGTCGGGTGAGTGTACGAGGAGGCATCAACACATTCATGCAGGGGCTGGGGAGGGAGAGCCCGTGCAGCCTGCAGTGCTCAAGCTTTGTGTTGCTGCCCTGAAACAGCTTGAAGTAGCCTCCTGGGTCACTTGGGCAATTAGCTGTTGCCGTTTAAATAGCCCTCTGTAGAGAGGGACTGTCAGGCCATCTCCTGGGCTGATGTAAATCAGTGGAGCTCCTTTGCCCCACAGGGAGAAGCAGTGGGTTGGTTTTTAGCCGGTGTCTGATCTACTCCCCTCTGCTCAGCCGCAGAGTCTGTGCCGCGACACTGCAGAGCCAGGCAGCCGCCCACGCCGAGTCCCATGTGCAGCCCGTGTACCAGCCCTACCTCACCACCTGCCAGGGCCACCGCCTCTGCAGCACCTACAGGTGAGGGCAGCTGCCTGCACCACGGCCCTGCTCCCTCAGAGGGAGCTGGATCCGTCCCAGTGACCCGTGGGGGCTGTGGAGGCAGGGAGTCCTGCTTCAATCCATGGGGAAGGGGCTCCCGTGCCTGGGCAGGGGATGCCAGCACAGGGGGTCTGACCCACAACTGAATGGGGGGCTTGGGGCAGATGCTCAGTCACCCAGCTCAGCTCCATCCTTGCATTGCAGGACCATCTACAGGGTTGCCTACCGGCAGGCGTACAGACAGCTGCCCCAGCCCGTGGCCTCCTGCTGTCCCGGCTGGAGCAGGGCTAACAGCCACACGCTCAGCTGCAACAGAGGTAAGAGGCTGCTGTGCCACCCCGATGCCAGCGCTTGCCCTTCCCCAGACCGGTGGGCCGAATAGCTCATGTCCCTGGATGAGGCCCCGGCAGCCAGCTCTCTCATTTACCAGCACTTTGCCTGTCAGGCAGATTCTCCCTGTAGGAAAGCATTTAAATTTTTGGCATCACAACCAAGTGCGGTTCAATTTGTGATTAATTCCCAGCCTTTCTCTGCTGCCTCGCAGGCCTTTTTCCTTTGGGATCGCTTATTAACTTTATAGTTACCAGAGGATAAATAAAATGAGTAAGTCCTTGCTGTATAAATCAGCGGTAATGGAAGAGAAATGCTTTCAGAAGGCAATTGTGATGTACAACACAAAACAAATGCAAAACACATCAGCAGCTAGTCCATTCCCAGATGAGCTCAGAGCACAGCACCAGAGGCTTCACAGGGTCTGCTGCTGCCTGTCAGCCCCCCTCCCTGTGCTGGCCACAGGCGTCTCGGCCTCTTCCCAGGTGGCAAAACCAAGATCCTGTTCATCCCACCCATCCTGTGACCTGCGCACCCCGGCCAAGTCAACCCCACCGCTGCGGGGCTGGGGCAGAGCATCCTGGCCACAGGCTGGTGCTGGGTGTGTGTTTTGGGGTGTCTGCGCGCACTGTGTGTGTACACACATCCACGGTGGTGGGGAGGGAGCTGGGGACCCCCAGAGCTGCCCAGTGACACTGTGCTTGTGTTTTGTCTTGCAGCTCTCTGCTGGGTGCCATGCCAGAACGGCGGGAGCTGCACCTTCCCCGGCAGATGTGCCTGCCCGCCCGGCTGGACAGGGCAAGCCTGCCAGACAGGTACTGGCCATGCTGCTTTCCTCCAGGCTCCCTGCATCAGGCCTGCCCTGATGCCTGGAAGAGCTTCTCCGGGAGCCACAGGGCTGCCACAGGGCTCTGGAGGTCCTTTGCCCACAGACCAGTCCCTTGGTGGGGGACAGGGACCAGCACCATGGCTCCTCACCAAGCCTTGGCACATGCCTGGTGCTGCTTAGACCACAGAGGGGAACCAGCGTGTTACCCCTCTGCACACACACGTGCACACCTACACGTATTGCTCCAGGGCAGTGATGCCTGATGGTCTGGGCAGGAAAGGACGGGAAACTCAGCTCCCAGGGGAGCACTGACCTCCCTTTGGCTGCCTCAGCGCTCCCAGCCCTCATGTGCAGCCCTAGCATCCACATTGCCTCGCTGCTGCTGCTGCTCTGTGCTGGGTCAGCGTGAGCAGAGGCTGCACTCTGCCGCCACTGTGCAGCCAGCAAAAGCCTTTCTGCAGAGCAGCCGTCACACTCGTGGAGTGGGCCTGAGACCGCGTATTTGTAATCACCCATCTCCCCGGCTTTGTAAACTCTCACCGTAAACAAAGATGCCCATTTACTGCAGAGACTAAACCAGTAAACTGAAAATATCCAAGGGTGGAGGAAAAGCCTGGCGATCTCCAGGCTCCGAGCTCCTCTCCAGCATGAGAGCAGCCTGATGCTCCTCACCAGAGCACAGGGAAATCAGGCAGCATGGTGCACACCAGCATGGTGCAAACCCCTACCACAGCATTATCCGGCTTTCCACCCTCCAGTAAGGCAGAGGAGGAGTGTGTGGCATTGACCCATGCTGGGCCAGGCAGGGCTGAGCACATCGCTGACAGCTCCGGCTCCAGCGCAGGGGGGAAAGGATTTTCCCACTGCCTAAAACAGATTCACCCGGGCGTGGGAAGCAATTCAGCTCATTTTGCTTTGTGGGAACAGCTTTAATAACTCCCCCGTGTGAGGAGAGGTTACTGGGTTTTGTACACACTTGAAAGGCTGATAGCTCCTCGCCACAGCTGGCTGGAACCAAAACCCCGGCCATAAATCCAGGATGAGAGCCGAGCGCTGCCTGCGCCCGCTTGGCCAGAGCTGGGACATTTCTGACCACAGCTTTTGTTTCTGGCTCTTTTGTGGAGGGGAGCGGGCAGAGGGAAGGAGGCCAGATCCCCCTTGGGGTTAGCCGAGGTTTACTCCAGCTGGATGCAAGAGCACTGGCAGGTCTTTTGCTCACACCCTGCAGTGCTGACAGCACCCAGACCTGTGCCCAGCACAAATGCCGGTTGTCTGGGGCGCATGGCCCGGGCACTCGTTGGGGTCCTGTTGCATCCTCACTGTGCCTAAGCCCGTGCGCGCCCCTCGCCCCTGGTCAGCACGTCCTCACCACCTCTGCCCTCGCTGAGCCGTAGCTGTGCTTTCAGACATGGACGAGTGTGCCAGCCAGAGCCACGGGTGCGGCCAGCTCTGCGTCAACACGGCTGGGAGCTACCGCTGTGCCTGCCGGGACGGCTTCAGCCTCGCTGCCGACAACAAGGCGTGCCAGCCCCTGGTGCCAGCACCCGAGCCAGAAACCTTCAGCCAAGCAGGTAACCTGTCCCTCCGTTGCAGTACAGCCCTGGCTGCCCGGGGCTCTCAATGAAAGCTGGGATTAACGCTCAGCATCGCAGGGTGGCTGGAGCAGGAGTGGCAAGAGACAGGAGAGGGGATGACAGCCAGAACCCCTCAACTTTATTCTCAGTGACCCAGGAGTCCCTCTACCACCCAAACAACCTCTCCTGTGCACAAATCCGGCCACTGGGCCGTCTGCAAGGGTGACAGAGCCTGGCTGTGGCTTGCGGTGTCTGGGACATGGCTGTTCTCTCCATCATCATCATCCTTCCCGCAGGGCAAGTCCGGAGCCACGAGGAGCGGCGGGCGCCGCTGGTGATGGCCCATTATTACTTTTGGTACGCGCTGTGACACTTCAAACTCGTACCGTGAGTAATAATGCGCTGTGGCCAGCACAGGCATCATGCAGTAAACGCCTGGGAGACCAGGGCACCGTCTGCACGTGCCCCACAGGCCACCTGCCTTTATCCCCTGTCCAGGGCCCTCAGCAGGGACGATCCTTTGTGCACACCCTGGGACAGGGCAGACCTGGATGCCCACTAATCTGACAACATGGGCACGAAAGGCCAGGCTTCGTCAGATGTTTTACCCTTTAAGCATCACCCCACTGCCTGAAAAATTCCCCACTTTGTTGCAGGTACTCCAGCAGCAAGGAGAGGCTTGTGCACGTTAGCAGCAGGACTAGATGCCAGTGCTTGCAGCAGGCGTTGGATTCGATTGATGCTCTGGGGGCTGGTCCTGGTGGGGCAGACCTGGGGGCTCACTAGGAGGGGAGTGGAAAGCAGCAGAGCTTGGTCTGAGCCCTGCAGCAATGTCTCTCCCCAGCACCTTCCACTTCACCTCAGGCAATGGGCTTTTACTCACTGACCTTCTCTTGGTCACTTTTTCAGGTCCCCCCAGCAAAATGAAGGAAGAAATGGAAGACCTGAAGAGCAGAGTGGAAGCACTGGAGCAGGTGAGCTTTCAGCACACGCCTCGACCCTGCCCTGTCCTGCCTCCCCTGCCCTGTTGCAGCATGAGACTGCACCCAGCCAGCTCCCACCCCGGGCTGTTTGCAGCCAGGGTTTCCCTCCGCCCCAGCTCTATTTTTAACATCGTACTGGCCTCAGGCCACAGCGATCCCAGCTGTGCTCCACGCTTCGTCAGCGCCTGTGCAGCAGCTCTTCCAGCCCAGCGGCTCTTTGAACACAACCAAAGCCCCGTGAGCCGCTCGGCGTGCTGCCCCAGTGGGGTGCACCCTGGCAGACAGGGTGCTGCATCCCACTGGGTGGTCCTCCTGGCTGGGGAGGACACGCTCACAGCTCCCCTTCTCCCTGCAGAAGCTGCAGTTGGTGCTGGCCCCCTTCCACAACCTCATGCCATCTGCGCCGGAGGATGTCGGCACAGACCCCATCAGCCGGCTGTCCCACTCCCTCCAACAACTGGACAGAATTGACTCCCTGAGTGAGCAGATCTCTTTCCTTGAGGAACGGCTGGAAACATGTAAGTGCCTGGAAAAAGCAGGGTTGAAGTATGTCACTCCACCCACACCGGCCACGGTGAGCAGATGTGGGCCAGCGAGATCAGTAACACATATGCCATTATTAATCTATATCTCCCTCAAGCTCAGCAGCCTGTAATTAATAAAAGATGAACGCAAACAGCCCATTAGCTTAATTTCAAAGCTGTTTCTATGGCTGCACCATCTGACTGCCTGCCCTTGTAGCAGCCAAAAATCCTGAGATCGGCACATGGAAACGTGGCTCTGGGGCAGAAGCAGAGGCAGCCCACTCTGAGCCGCGGGTCATGTCTCGTAGTCAGCAGCCTGGCTGGCTGCGTTCCATTCCTGTACCGTTATAACTTAGTCCTTAGAAAAGAAACTCCAGCTCTTAGGAGATTAACGGTCCAAAAAGTCAATCAGGAAAGTTTAGGGAGCGTGCAGAAGTTGGCAGATTTATGAGCCTGGGAAATTTTAGGCATTTCTTTTTGAAGCCTACAGATGAGTCCTTTGCCAAGCAGTGGACCAGAGAGGGTCTCGCAAGTAGCAGACTCTGAAGAAGAGAGACTGGTGAGAGCTGTCATGTGTGAAATGGCTGAAGGCGGCGGGTCCTGCCCGCCATGCTCCCCACGGCACCACAGAGCAGGGCAGGGCAGCATCCCCTCGGCTCCCTGATGTGTGTGCAGAGCTCTCTGGAGCACTGCAGCTTGACTCAAAAGCACAGAGCACAAACCATATAAACACTTTATTTTGTTAGGCAGCTCTTTGCAGCTCATTTTCCTATTAAATAATTCCAGCCAAACACACCCAGAAACTAGGCATGGCTGGGCCAGCTCAGGAGCTGGTGTGCAGCAGCAGCCTGGTGCTCACAGCGGAGGGGTGGAAAGTCTAAGGGGAAACTGTGTCAGGGCATATCCAGTCCCAGTTCACTGCCTGCAGTAATGGCTTAGATAGAAAAGACTTCAAAGAACTTGTTTGAAGACTAAATAGCTGCAAATAGACACTTCAAAAACATCTCAGAAAGGGGTAATCATCAGAACCACCCAGTGTTCCAGCAGACAGAGTTTCCTAGTAGTGCCCTGTACATATTATTAGTGACAGCACCAAGGAATGTGAGCAGTATCACAAGGTAACATGGATTTATTCCAAGGGATGACTCCTAAGTCCTGAAATTAACTTCTGCCAAGCCTGTTCTGGCAAGCAAAACTTGTTTTTGTCCCTCTTATGGTCTTGAAAGTCCCTGGAGGACATGAGACTGTCCTTTCGTACTCCAGCAAGCACTGGGGCTTGCAGGGCATCCCACAGAGAGTGAAGTAGCTATCCATTTTCTGTGCCTTGTGAAGCATGTCACCAATGAATGCTAAGATACAACTGCACTCTCCAATTATCTGCCCAGTGGGGATGTGTGTAAGGACTAAAAAACATTTTCTTTAAACCACCAGTGAAGGCACAAGATCAGATCTCTTGAAGCCATAAACGTTTTAGCCCCTCTAAGTCTGAATTACCCGCAGTTCAGCACAGACTGGCAATGCTTGGCTGTGACACAGCCAGTCAGCAGCACGACAGGCTCAGAACTGCATGCGGCTGTGCCACAGTCACCCTGTGCAGTCCCTTCCCCAGCCCACAGAGCTCCCTGGGCACTGGGGACTTTGGGGACCAGCAGCATCTGCTTTCAATTACTGTCACACAGAGCCACTGGCTGTGTCTGCACGGGGGGGGCAGGCTGGTCCCAGCCTCCCATCCTGGGACAGCCAGTGTTATTGTCCCCCGTGCCTTGGGACGCTTTGCTCAGACCTTCCCAGGCCCAGGCAAGGACTGCGGCACGCTGGGGAGGCGAGAGTGATGCTCCCAAATGTGGCAGGACAGAGCCAGCCTGGAGCTGTTTGGCAAAGGGAAAGCAGCAAGTGTGGGTGACATTCACAGAAGCTGAGGTCAACCTCATCCTTCTTGGGGAAAGAGACAAAGGAAACCCAGGCTAACAGCATCGCTGGATTATTTGGGTGTTGTTGTTTTTTTTCCATCTTCCCAGGTTCCTGCAAGAATGAACTTTAGCAGAGCGCCCAAGGAATTGGAGCAAGCTGAGTGCATCCACAGCTCTTATCTCACTCTCCAGCCCCAGGCTGGGGACAAAGCCACACCACCTACAGGAAGGCACAGGGTAGCAGAAGGCTGGTTTCCCATCAGCATCTCCATCATTTGCTCTTCCAGCTCACCTTATCAAAGGTCATGCAGTTACTTCCAAACTGGACTCTGAGCCGTCAGCATCTCAACCCCTTCCTGCTGGAGAGGCAGAAAATAAATGCCTTACCTCATGTCGTTAGTGCCTGTCTGGCTGTGCCAGAGAGACTGGCTGTACACGAAGCCGCGTGGTTCTTAGCTTTACCTGGCTTTTACTTAGCGTTACCCTGGGACATCGGCTCCCAGGGAGCAGGGGGCACAGGGCTGGCTGTGCTGCCTGCCCAGCAGAGCATGGACCTGGCCGGGGTAGAACAGCTGCCCCCTGCCTGCTCCCACCCAAAGAAGGTGGGGACAAATCCTGCGTTTGGAGGGCTACAGCCAAAAAGGGCTTGTGGCAGAGGGGGCAGCCCCGAGCCAGGCATCACAGCAGGGGATAGGTGCGACTGGTCCCTGCAGAGGTGCTGCGCTGGCTGGGTACAGGGAGCGGGTGCCCATCCCTGCAGCTTCTGTTCTGCTTTCTGGAACCAGCCTCCCGCCACAAGTGCTGGAGGTGGCTGGCGCCTCACCGCTGCTTAGCACGGCCGCTGCAGCAGCTTGCTCTGAATTTACCTGTTCCTGCTTGCAGTCCTCTGCACCGTCCCTGTGCTCTACAGAGCAGCAACAAGGGTGATGCTTTTACTTGGGCCTGAAGGTGCAGAGAATCTGTTTTCACTTGCTTTAATAGAAAACCTTTCCCTGCGACACCCCCATCGTCAGCACAGATCAGACGGGGACAACCTGTGCCACTCAGTTTGCCAACAGGGTGAGGCCAAGGAGGGAGGGACAGTCCTCTGCATGCTTGGATTGGGGACAGAGGCTGGCAAGCCCAGGTGTTTACACTGGCACAAGCACCAGCTGCTGGGTTAGCCAGTCCCTCCTGGACTCAACAGCCGCTGAGCTGTCAGCCTGCGGCACACGCACCTACCTCCCCGCCAGCACTGTTTGCTCAAGCCCAAGGTCACTGGTACAGCAGAGCAGACACCACAGACGTGGTACAACACCTTCCTTCTTGCCTAGAGTGGAGCTGCAAGATGAGCTGCGTGCCATGCGGGCAACTCAGTGCTGCAGGGGTTGTACCAAAATAAAACCTCCCGCCACACACACCAAGGCTGCGGGATTGTTACTGGCTGGGAAGGTGCTTGCTCCAGCATGGGCTCCCATCCACACACCTTCCTCTTCCCCCGTGAGAGGGCCCTGCAGGCATTTGTCCTCCTAGTTCAGGCCAGGCTGTGGCTCAGCATGAGGCTGGGGCACAGCTCTTCTGCCTGTAGGGCACAGGTGGGGACAGGGACCTGCCCCTCCATTACCAAACCCACCCCCTGCAAGAGCCAAGGGGTCAGCACTCTTCTCCCTCTTGCAGCAGCCCTCCTCCCTCAGCTCCCACAGAAGACCAGGAGTCTCTTTAATTTAAATAACCATAGGTGTACTTTTTTTTTTCTCTCCTTAAAAGCACATAACATTATTCTCAACCCAATTAAAAGTGAACAGCAGAGAACTGCACACAGAGGCACTGCTCCCTCCTCCCAGGCTCGGATGCTGCAGGATTCACTCTGTGGATGTGGTTATCACCCCCAGGACCCTCCTGGGTTTAACCTCCATGACAGCCCTTTATCTGCCGCTCTTACAAAGTGCTGGTTTGGTTCCCATCCTCCCACCCCGACCCCTCCCACAGCAGGTCTGACCCCTGAGTCTGTACTGTAAGGCCCCTCCGGTAAAGCCCCTTGGCCCCCACCAGCACCAGCTCAGCCCGAGGGCTCCCTCCCTTGGGGACCAATGGCTCTATGGGAACTCCCTGCCATTCCCAGTTGAGGCTTTAACCCCAAAATGCCATATGACCACAATCCCACCAATGCAGGCAGCAAAAGCCAGATTCATTGGTTACCAAGTAGCCCCGGGTGGCTTATCCCCAAGATATACAGCCTGCGCCATGAACAGGAGAGCTAAAGCCCCCCAGCACCCCAGTTAGAGGTGAGGGTTACCCCCCAGAACCATGGCCCTGACCCAGCCTTGCTCTTTGCAGAGGGCATCAACACTTTGGCAGGTCCCAGCGAGGGATCCAGGAGCCCTGCTGGTCCATCACCCCAAAGCACAGGGAAAACCCCTTTATCTGAACAGGGAAAGGGGTTCATTTCCCTCAAAGGGAGAGCTGAAGCCTTCCATGCCCCGGTAGGGTTGCAGCTCACCCACCCTGCGGCACTGCAGGAGCTTTACAAGTCTTGCAGAGCAGTCCCACCGAGATCAGCAAAGACACACGGGACAGGCACCATCTTTCGGCCAGTGCTGACCATGACAAGTGGCAAAATGAGCATGACAGAGCCCTTTGCATCTGCAGCAGGTACTGTAGACACCAGGATGCCTGCTGCAACCAGGCAGTCGGCAGCACAGTTTCCCCAACACCAAGGAAGCTCTGAGCCAAGCCAGGTGCAACAACACACACGATATGCAGAGGTGTGCCACCAACAAGTCACACACGAGGACAGGTTTGCCCAGGACTCTGGCAGATTTGTGCAGTTTTTTAAATTTTGCATTTTTAAAATCAAGTTGGTGGCTCTGAATGGTAGAAACAGGCATGGGGTTTCATTCAGAAGATGACTAAGCCAGCAAGGCTGGACAGCATCCACCTAAACACTGCCCAGACCATATATGCCAGCTTGGTCAGGCTGCAGCTTCCCTCTCCACTGCTGCACCCCCTCAATGACCAAGGGCACTTGTTCAGACAAGGCAATCAAGCCTGGCCCCACCAAGGCAAGGTGGAGACACCAAGACTAGCCCCACACATTCCCCTTTGTGGCCCAGCTGAGGTTATTTGCCCTAGGTGCTTCCTTCAGAAGTGAAGGACTTGGCTCAGGAGTACCTGGGCAACACAGAGCCCCAGCACAAGGTATCTCTGTGACACAAGGGCATCTCTCAAGGAGACAGGCCCTGCCCCAGAGGTGGCTCCTGTGAGCTGCACTGTGCCAGATGACAGTGCTCCGGGCTGCCCAGGGGGGATACCACACTCCCAGCACTGCTGAAGAGCCAGAATCTGGATTTTTCACCCGATTCTCAGCCCTGTTTGAGCAGCAAAGTTGTGCAGATACAAACTACGGCCTGGTGGTTTCCATCTGGGACAGTACAGGGCTAGGCCAGCACTAGCTGAGCCTGCAGGAACACTCGCGTGAGGCAGAGCCCAGTCTCCAGCCAGGTTTTCACTGTCACCCCATGCCAGCTGCCTGGGCTGGGAGAACTCACCTCTCTGGTCATTGAGCCCTTTGGTAGCACAAGTTTGATGCCTGAGAAATTCAGAAAAAGGAGAAGTTTCATTGTGAGAAAATGAACCCATAAGAGAAATCCACTCAACAGGGAACCTCAGCGCTGGCTTGACACCCTGTGTGTGCCATTTCTGTGGTGTTCCCAGAGTTAGAAGTCACTGCAGAGGAAGAGGAGTTCCTTCAGTATTTGGCAACAGACAGGTCCCTTCAGCCACCACCACGTGGTGACATCACTGGAGAAGCATCTAGGATGAGTCCTTTGCCTCACTTGGACGGCCCGACAGCCTGAAGAGGGTCTCCCTCATAGTGCGGAAGCATCTGTCAGTGAGGTCAGAGACATCATCTGATGTCAGGCCTTTGGTCTCTATTGGAGGCAGAACCTCAACCTTGATTTTGCCTAGGAACAAGAGAAGAGCCTATAAGAAACCCACACACCACAGGAGCGCCATTCTCTTCCCTCCTAGGACCCCTGCACCCTGGACAGGCCCAGCACAGCCCTCATACCCTTACAGGGCTTCAGGCACCCATCCCTGGAGCACAGGCTGGTCTCAGGGATAAAAGATTGCTCTGGGGATTAGACCCTGCCCTCAGACAGATGGGCCAAGCAGAGTATTTCCCTTGTGCCCCAAACTGACACCCCAGCCAGAGCTTGCCCCTTTGCAAGGCTTCTGCCTGCTCTGCCCCAACCTGATGGCCAAGAGAGCAGGGGCAGCCCAGGGCCATGGACCCACTCAGCTTCAGGGCTGTGCCAGGCACAGCCAGTACCAGGTGTTCCCTCCATCTGCTTCTGTCCAACCCTCCTACCTATGGCTGGCTCCAGCCATCCAGGCAGGGAGCACGGCAAGCATGGCTTCCTCCCACAAATGAGAGTTAGTGCTCCAAGCTGACTGAAAACCAACATTCTGCCCAGCACTTGTAGTGACAGACTTCAGAGCTCTGGTATGACCAGGTTCCTTCATTTCCTTGCAGAGAGGTCCCTGCTTTGAAAGGTCAGGAGGCAGAGCATGCTTGCTTCTTCCCCCAGGCCCTCACCACATGACTTGGGCTGTGCCAGTTATGAGAGGGAGAGGTGGTATCCAATTTTTAATGGGAACGTCCCTCACTGTATTTAATTACATTCTTTCCTGAGTTAACCCAACCCAGGGTCTGGTGCCAAGTGCTTTGAACTGACTCCACACATCTCCCAGAGGGAATCCTCCTGTTCACCCCAGCTCTGCTTCCCTCCCACACCCTTGTGAGCCAGATCTTCACATGGGTATGGCATCAACCCTGTCTCCAAGTGACGGTAAAGATGCTCGGGCTCTTCAGTACCTGATGTAAACAGATTCTTCTTTGGGTTATAAAAGGTGGTGAAGGAGGAATACACCACGGGGATCACTGGTACCTTGGGGAAGAAGATGAAAAAGAGGAGTTACTTGCACTGCGTAAACTCAGGAGGGCAGGCCAGAGATAAGCAGCACACCCAATGCAGCAGAGCTGACCGGGCCCAGAGTACACACAGCCCCACAAGCAAGATGCACTTCCAAAGGCTGAGACACTCAGGAGTCAAATGGGACCACAACCACTCCCCAGCAACTCAAGGCACTAGGGCCAAGTTACACTTCAGTCTCAGGTCAGCACTGGCTCTCAAGGGCTCCTCTTCCCAAGCCAGGCTTCAAAACCCAGGTATTTTCTGACCTGCAAACATTGAAGGATGCCTGTTTTGACAGGCCTTGCTGTGCTGTACAAGCAGGCCAGCTGGTGTGCCTTCAGCTTCTAATAAAAGGAGTCACCACTTCCAATTAGTTGCTCCCAGGGAAGCTTCAGTCAGGCAGACACACAGCCAGGAGGGCAGGCAGAGTCATTATTTCAGTGCTGCTAACAGACACTATCTACAGCCAGTGACTCAGGGGGAGTGTTAGCAGAGGTGGGTACTATTTCCACTGTTGTACTTTCCTTCCAGCAGCTGCCAGCCCCTGCACTGGTTGCATCACCCTGGCAGGAATGGGGATATACAGTACAACGCAGGCTACACCCTGGGCTTGGCCAATCAAACCCAGCAAAAGATCTGGCACCTAGTCCCTTCTCCAGGATCCTTGCTACAACACCTCTTTTAGGGAAAGCAGTTTCCCCTCAGGCCTCAAGTCATCCCAGTCCTGAGAAGTGAGGCAGAGCATGCATGGGAAGGCAAGGCACCCACCTCCTCCCAGCTGCCTCTCCAGCACCTAGTCCCCAGCACCCGGGAGCCAAGCAGGGTGGCCCAGCTGCCAGCAACCACCTGGGCCCACGCAGCACAGCCAGGTCTTCAGCGTCCCTGGCACACTGCCCCAGAGCCTTGCCTAGACAAGCACCGCTGCTCCTTCGGAGCACTGACAGCTCTAGCTGTCCAAAGCCAAGGAGTGGTTTGCCTGCTCCCCCACTAACTGCTCATGGATCTTGAAATTTTGGAGAAAGAATGCATTTAAGGCCCACCAAGAAGCACCAGATGTCTGTCTGGGAGGGAGCAGCTAATTCCACACAGAGCAAGCTCAGATGTTGCTCTAAAGTACTAGTATTAACAGTCCTGAATCAACACCATGCTATTGCAGCCTGGGGGACTGAGAAATGCATCAACAGCTTTGGGATTCCCTAGGCAAGCTGAAAGGGTGCAGGACCCGCTGGGCTCTCTGCCAGAAGCAAGTTGTGTGCTGCAGCCATGCTCCCAGCAGTAGGGCACAGATACTGCACTGCCATGCTGCCAGGTGGCTGCCTGCGAAGCCCAGAGGTAGGGGTCAAGTGTGCCTGTGCCCAATGCTCTGCCCTCCAGATGGGACACCAGGACTGCAGTACTGGGGCAGTCAGGAGAGAGGACAAAGCAACTTCTCCACTGTCTGCAGCCACCCATCCACAGGGCTCCAGTCACTGCCACATGGGATGGAAAAGGCTCTCACTCCTGCTGGGCAGGACTTACGATACCTAATGGTAGTTTAGCTGAAGAGCTCAGCTATGACCTGGGAACATAGCTCACTTGAGAGCAAATAAACCATTCCGCTGCATGACCAGTCAGCAATGCCACTGCAAAAGCATTCAGGGTCCCCATGCAGGGGCAAAGCACTGTTACCTGCGCCTGGACAGCAAGGTGGAATGCTCCTTTCTTGAATGGCAGCAAATCCCCGGTGCAGTTCCTCGTGCCTTCTGGGTACACCCATACCTTCACCTGCACATGATAAGACAAAGCTCTGCTCTAGCAATCCACTTGCTCCCTTCCTGCTGGCCCAGCCACCAGCCAGCCTTGCCAAGAGCTGCAGGTGGCTGTAACCAGGTAAGCCAGCACCAGGAGCACCACATCCCTCCATGCCACCCCACCAAGCACCACAGTCACACTCACATTGTCAGTTGCCATAGTCTTGGCCACCTCTGCCATCACCATCTTGGCACTAGTGGTGCTCTTCCTGTTGATGAAGATGACACCACCGAGGTAGATGATGAGCCCCACAGTGCCGGTGTACATCAGTTCTTTCTTGCCCACCTGGACACAGTTGTTGGGCAGGACCTCCATCAGCCCTAACGTGATGGCAGAGGGTGAGACCCAGCAGTCACCCCCCCTGCCTGTACTCAGATGGGACAAGAGACACAATCTGAGGTGTGGAGGGGAGTACTAGGGACAGGCCAGTGCCTCACTTCTCTGCTGGCTTCTGCTGCCATCAACAGAGCAGAAGGAGACTCAGCACAGAATTACAGCAGCAGGGTGGCTGAAGGTCATAGCAATTCCCCTCAAAAGGCAGCTCACTCCTTGGCCCCAGGGTGCTCAGCAGGGCCACCCAGCACACTGACACACATGCCAGGCCAGCCAGGGCTATCAGAGAGGCAGGGAAGTAAGAGGGAGCCAAGAAGCACGTGAAGCTGAGCAGTACCTGGGGTGCTGCACAGGGGTGTGATTACTCAGAGTGAGGGGAGACCCTTCCTGCAACCAGCGTCAAGAGAAAGCTGGACCAACCGGCTCAGTAGCACAGACCAGCCAGGGCAGGGGGCTGCTTGGCCAGGAGATAGGAGCAGAATTTGTCTGATGGTGAGCAAGGGAACTGCTCCCTCCCTCCCACCAGCTCCTCACCCATCATGTCAAGGATGCTCTGGTGGTTGGACACAATGATAGCAGGGCCCTCCACTTCGAAGTTCTTGAGTCCCTTCACCTCAAATCTCAGGCCGAAGAAATACTTGAAGGTCTTGACCACAGTTTTGATGATTCTGCAGATGAGAAGAGCAGTCAGCAGCAGGACAGGGAGGTGCCAGGGTCTGCTATACGCAGGGTGGGTGGAAGGACACAAGAAGAGCTCTGTGACAGAGAACCTCCAGTCTCATTTGCCCTGTGGCTCTCCCAGGTGTCTGTCCTGCATAGTCCCACATGCTCAAGGTGCTTCAGTTGCATGCTAAACCCTGTCCGCTCCCAGTGTGGGAATTTTACTGGAAGTCTAAGAGAAGCTGATTGTAAGTTTGAGGCTGGTACAGCCAGACTCAATGGTTCATGCTTCCTTCAGGTTGTCAGCATCAGCTCACAACCAGGCTCACTATAGGCTCTTTGGGAGAGACAAGTCCAGCCTAGCATAGCTGCAAGAGCCCTGCAAACAGAGGGCAAACTGGAAGCCCTCCAAATTCCAAGAGGGAGGGATGCTGGTTTCAACCCTGGATCAAGGACCACTCCTGCTGCTGCCAGTCTTACCCATTCAGTGCTGTTTGTTTCTGCCTATGCCATGGCTGTAGTCTGCTCTGATGCTACCAATGATCAGCAGAGCCCCACAAGCTGTTTAAACAGCTCTCCTAGGAGCTGCCACTCCCCAGCACATGGGTATTAGCCTGAACACCCATCACCCAAGGAAGGCTCTGCCTTGCAATGCTGGAAGATGCGGCTTAAAAACACAAACACAGGGTGCCATTACTCCACAGGAGTCCAAGAAAGATGGAGAATGAAGGTGAGAAACCCTTGCCTGTACAATGCAAGGATGCAAGCAGCAAACAGGATGCTCCCCACACAGCTTGGCAGAGGCTAGGTGCCTCCAGCAAACACATCTTCAAGCAAATAACTTTTGCCTGTCAGTTCAGTTCCCCAGCAGATCTGCAGGTCTGTCCACAAAGCTCCCCGCTTTCTTCCTCTACCCCTGAGGGCTGGGGGCCCAGCTAGCAGGAGACGCCAGCAGCTTCACTCAGCCCTGCCAACGCATGGAGAAGGCTGCCATGCCTTTGCTGCGCACATCCCACCCAGGCTTGGGGGCCAAGACCCAGCCAGCCCATGGGAGCAGGGCCCATCTATGCCACCCCCAGACAGGTGGGAGCTGGGGATCCTCCAACTCGGCCAAAGGACACAGCCAGAAGCTGGCAGCACACAGGGGCTATTTTGGGCAGGGGAGCAGCCATTTTCCAGAACAGGAGGCAGAGGAGCTTGCACATGAACAAAGCTGCCAGAAGCAGCCACCACCTCTGCTCTGCTCTTCCCTAGAGCAGATTCAGGAGCTGACCTGCACTCGCAGCAAGCATCTGGATGCCCTGCCTCAGGGCCCACTTTCTCCCTGGCTGACAAGAGATGGAGCTTTCCTCTCTGCAGGAGGTGACCTAGGGACAGCATCAGCTTCTCCCCCACCACTGGGTCCAGCTGGAGAGCCATGCAGCACCATCAGCCCGGGAAGCATCCCTGTCACCCAGGGTGGGAGGTGAGCACCTGGCCAGCATTTTGTGCTGGCTTGGCAGCAGCTTCCAGCATCTGCTCTCTAAAAGTATCTCCACCCCTGTTATCAGCTCTTCAACAACACACCTCTGTCAATGCAACCTTCCCCAGCTTGCACCTACCCACAGGGTGTTTCATACCTCTGTGGGGTGCCCTGCCATGCAGACCGCCCAGGTGCTGGCTTTGACACTGGAGTTCAGGCCAGGCCAATGCCCGCAGGTGACACAGCTGAGTGACACCACTGCTATCAGTCCCCGTCATTCAAACTTGCTGCAAAGCTTAGAGCCGCACCCAGGGAAAGGGCACAGGGAAGTACACAGGCTGCAGAGCTCCTGAGCACCACAGGCCTGCACAGAGGTTATGGGAGTGCAGTCCAGGCGACGAGATGAGGGGGCAGGTGAGGAGAGGCAAGGTGACACAAATCAGTGAGGTCATGGTGGATGCCATGCCACCAAACTGACCTACATCCCACTTCTCCTCCTTTCTGACTGCCAACCAAAAAAAGAGGTCACTGCTCTGGAAGTTATACTGCTCAGTAACTGCTGGGAGAGGCTGGTTACACATTACTCAAGAGCAACTATCCAACTTCCTCCTACCAGTAAGGAGCCAGCGCTTCCTTGCACAAGATGTGGCCTGAGTCACTGAAAGAGGCAAAGGGGCAGAGCTCAGAGCAAGCAAAGAACCACCAGGTGACTGGCAGCCCTGCTGAGCTGGCCACGTCACTCACAGGGTTAAGCACATGAGTCCTACTCCCCTCCAACCCTGCAAGCAGCTTCTCTGCTGGTATGAATGATCCTGACTTGGTGCAGTCAAAGCTGCAGAGAGCTGTAGATCTGGTGCGCTTACTGCCAGACGCAAGGAGAGAGTAGAAATCTGAAAGGGAATGTGCCTTTTTTTCAGTGTATCTGTGATAGCCTGAGTCCAAAACCCAGCAGCCCCCAGCTTCATGCACTCTGCTCCACAGCCTGTGACAGAGGCCTTTTTAGGATCCTCTGATTTCAAGGATTAATGAAGTGTGCTAACCAGACTGGAAGCTCTTGCAAGAGGTTTTGCCGCTAGATAAACAGCTGTATCTCTAACAGACACAGAGGGCAACCTCCTCCAAGTCACACCAGCTTGGCACTGGAGCCAGGAGCACAGCAAGGACGGGGCGTTCTGCACCAGGCAGTGACACTGTTATCACTGTCTGTCCACCAGCACATGCTCTGCTCCAACCCCCTTCCCTGAGCCAGAATAAGCACACTGGGATGTTGTAGTAATAAGGAGCTCACCGGATCACCTCAGCCACAGACCTCCCAGGGCTGGGATACATGACTAGGATCATCACCCAGTGCCAGTACATGGAAACGATGGGCTTAAATTACAGGAAAAGGGTGGTTCTGGCCAAAATTCAGCTCTGAGTTTCAACACAAGAAGCTGTCCAGTGCAAGGAGCTCTTGTTCTCAAATAGTTCCTTTAAGTTTACTGAAGATTATTTACAAAGTTTTAGGGGTGGGGAAGAAAAAAATAAGAGAGTGTCTCTATAACTGACATCATAAATTCTCCCAGCTGCACAGCTGTTTGTGCATTAGAAAGCTGCTCCTGAGCAAGCCAAAGCTGGAGATGGAGCTAGGCTGGAGATCCCTGAGCAGTCTGCCATTTCCAGTGTCCAGAGCCAAGGCACCAGAGCAGATCACAGACCATCGACTTAGGCGGGCAGAGCAGAGCCCACAAGACAGGATGCCAGTGCCCTGCGCCCACTTGCTCCACCCCACCTTGTGTGAGAGCCAGACTGTAAAGCAAAGTCCAGCTCCACCAGCTGAGACACTGCCCAACCTTTGATCCAAAAGGATGTAGGAAGACAACAGGGCTCCCCTTTCCCCTACACCCATACAACTTGGCCTGGACAATGGATAGCTAGAGCTGATAAAAAGCTACCCACTGGAGAGCAAAGCAAGGAGTCCACATTCTCCTGCGCTGCCAGCAGAAGTGCCCAGCTCTGCCCTTAAAATGTGCCTTCGCATGCAGAGGAGCTGCTCTTCTCCAGCAGCTCCTCAGCCACCGCCCCAGGCACCCTGTCAGAGGACACAGGCAGCCAGGCCTGACGACAAGCAGCATGCTCCAGGCCGCAGCATGGCTGCCGTGCTCCTTGCACCAGGCCGAGGGCAGCATAATAAACACCGTATGCCAGCGGGCAGCCCTGCTGGCATAGCCTCTGCTTCTGGAGGAGGGGAAGGAAAAAAAAGAAAAGCTCCAAACAAACACTGCCGTTGTGGAGCTTTCCCCAAAAGCGGTGCGGCCCCTGGGGCACAGCGGCCTGCCGCCATCCTCACACCTGCCAGGCCCCTCATCCCTCAGCGGGGCTCTCCGAGGGCGAGGGCAGAGCCATGGGCCACAGCAACCCCCAGCACCCTCCACGAGCCAAGAGGCAACCCTGCTGCCACCAGGGTGGCCATCTGAGGGTCTGCTGTCACAGACCCAAGGGAAAGGAGGCCACCATCTTTCCCCCACCTCAGCCGCCACCACCACCACCACGCCGAGGCTGGGACTGACACCGATCCCCCCAGTTTATGTTTCACCCACCCGTGCCTTGGCCCTGCCACTCCACCCGTGCCCGTGGGGCCGCCTCGCCCCCCCCGCCGCCTCAGGCGCCCCCCCCCGCCTCACCCACCTCATGTTCTTGACGGTGCGGCCGCCGTTGAGGAGGAGGCAGGCGGGCGCCGTCAGCGCCGAGGCGACGACGCACAGCAGGCAGTAGAGGCCGATGCGCAGCGCGAAGTTGACGGCAGGGCTGAGCTCCATCAGGACGTGGAGCAGCAGCAGCACCGCCGCGCCCCACAGCAGCCACCCCAGCTCCATCC
>JAVJGI010000065.1:6488826-6503643 GCA_035590275.1 Ibycter americanus | reverse complement strand
CGCACCGGCCGTGAAGCACCCGGGCAGCCCATCCGCCAGCCCGCATCGATGAATGAAGAAGCCGATGCAGCAGGGCAGGGATGACTCTTTCCCTTCCCTTCCCTTCCCTTCCCTTCCCTTCCCTTCCCTTCCCTTCCCGTCTTTCTTTTCTCCCCCTCCCCACGCCCCCCCCTGCCCAGCCCTGAGCTGCCGGGGGGGGCTGGCGACCAGTCTCAACGCTCCGGGGACCGGCGCTGGCGGGGCCGGGGATGCTGGCCTGGGTGTTTTCTCTGTAGCCATGGGATGAAAAACCCTGACTCTGGCGAAGGTCCTGGACCAGAGAGGTTATCCCGCTGGAGGGGAGAAGGGGGGGCACGGGAGGGGACACCTGGTGAGCAGAGGGTGCTGGCAGGGGGTGGGTGCAGAGCCCTGGGCTCACCGGGCGCAGGAGGGGCTGTGTGGCCGAGGGGAGGGTTCAGGGAGGTGGCTCTGTGGGTCCCCAGGACAGCCAGGAGCTGGATGGGTGCTGCAGCTCTGCTCCTCGGGGAGATGGGCCTTTGGCTGCTGAGCTGTCTTCTTCCAAGACAAAAAGCCTGAGGAGCAGTTGTGGGGGGCCGCGGTGGGGGGCAGGGGCTGGGGACTGGGTCTGGCAGGGAGGGCGAAGCTGGGTGCAGAGTGAGGGTGGGCAGGAGCTGGGGGTAGGCAGCCCTTGCACCAGCCTTGCCTGCGTGGATACCCCATGGCAGGGGGGTGACAGCCACGCCAAGCCACCCCTGGGAGCGCACCAGCCCTGGCATGGTCCCCACTGCTGGGACCCACTGTGAAACCACCCCTGTGTTCCCAGGGTGCTGCAGGGGAAACACAGGGATGGAGCAGGGTTTCGTGATGCTGCATCCATTTTGCCTTTGAAGTCAGTTCTGACCCAAAGTCGTTTCCAGGTACCCCAGAGTCACCCTAAAACTAAAGCGAAGGGTAGCACCTGTTGGCGCAAGCTGCCAGCCGAGGTGGTGAGCAGAGGACACAGCAGGCAGGGAAGCCCCTGTGCCTTGAGCCTGAGCTCCTGGAGGAAATCTTAGCACCAGCTATGAATCCAAAATACTACCAAAGCCCAGTGGAACCTCTCATTGCAATGCATCCCCCACTTCCACGTCTCTTTTCATCATCTAGGGGACAATGAAGCCAGCGCTCCCCATGCTGTGCTCAGGTTGCAGCCCTGACCCCCCTTCTGCTGCAGGAATGTGGGGGATTCTAGGTCTGAATAAGCAAAATGGGATATTTTGGCCATGCCACGGCTTTGCCATCCCAAGATATGTCTCTAAGCGGGAAGTCCATGGAAAGGGCCCCTTTGCTGAGGGCAGGGGCCCAATGGGTCACGTACCCACCACTGGGAAGTTTTCGGGGGGGCTGGTCCACTGGGGAGGATCTCACAGGTCGCAGTGGTGTATGTTTGACTGCAGGGTCTTGAGCTGGTTTTCCGCTCACAGGAGCAGCCACCAATCCTTTGTCTTTGCTAAGTCCTCGCCGTGGTCGGGTTCTCTTTAACAGGCATTAATTAGCGGTGCCGCTGCTCGACAGGCAAACCCAGCATCATGGCCCACTTCACACTTTGGCATTTCCAATTAACGTGCAAAATGTCACCATCTCGAGGCAGACCTGCCTACTTTCACTCTCGCCTGCTGATTCCAGTGAAACTCGTTTGTCAGAGCCGGGGCGAGCCCAGTGGCTGGCCACAGCCGGGGCGGCAGGCAGGCACTGCCTCTGGTTGCTGCTGCGGGGCAGAGCCCTCACAGCGCTTGGCTGGGAGCCGGGAGGAGGCATTTTGGAGATGGGAGCGGTTTTGGGCTACAAAACCCAAGCAAGGATCCCTGGCAGGTTGTAACTCTGCCACATCCACTCGGATCCAGCCCTGCCCCAGCAGCACGTTGCGGTCTCACCGGCTGAGGCAGTGCAAGGATAGAGGGGGGTCTGGAGGTGGCCACTGGTCAAGGGCTTACTTGGCCTGGTGTGAAGCAGGAATTATCTATAGAAACTGGAGGGAATGGGGTGTCTGATGCAAGGATTAATTCCCTGCCCTTAGAAACTGCCGGGGGGACCTGTGCCATGTTATACGGGTCAGGTAAACCACCTATATTGCGGTGAGGCCGGATGACAGCAGCGCTGCTGTTGCAGGGTCAGAGGAGAAGAAAGGAAACTAGGAAAACAAAATCACGCTGCAAGACTCCGAGTTGTTTGCACAAAGTATTACCCATGTGCTTCCAGGTTTGTTACTCGCCTGCTCCCACGCGATGATAACAGCCTCCCGTGCCCACGGGGCTTTGCAGGGATGGTCTGCTGAGAAGGGTCTCCCTGGGCAGGAGCAGAGCCTCTCGCAGCCCCGACGCTGAACCCCGGCATTGCAGAGGGCAGCGGGATCTGCCCTCGCGTTGGCAGGAGAGCGGGTGTACATGGCTGCAGCTCCCAAGGCACAGCGATGCACAGCATCCAGCTCCTCACAGCCCAGTGCTGTAATCTCCCTGCTTTTAGGGAATTTTAAGTGACCTACTTGCAGCAGGAGTTGCATAATAGACTAGTGAAATTATTTTAAAAAGGCTGAAGGTTTCACCAGTGCCCAGGTTGGTTTGTATAGAAGTCAGCCTTGTCCAGCCACCACCAACCTGTCCAGAGCCCTGGCCTTCACAAGCGTTTTCTTTTCCTTCCAGAGTCGCCTCCCGGGCATCAAGGTGAAATACCTGCTGGTGGTGTGGCTGGGCATCTTCGTGGGCAGCTGGGTGGCATACATGCATTACTCGTCCTACTCTGAGCTCTGCCGTGGCCACATCTGCCGGATGATAATCGTGAGTGGCGGCCAGTAGCCCCCGTGGCTGCGCTGGTCCCGGTTTGGGGTGCTGGGGCAAGCAGGGCTTGGGACCCCCATTTCCAGTGCCCCCAGCCCCCTGGTGCAGCGCCTCGCAGCTGGGCTGGCAGCACTGGAGCAGCATCCTGCACAAAAGCTGGGCTGAGGAGCTCTCCTGGCAGCTGCTTCACCGGCACTGTCCCTGGCATCACATGGAGCTCAGGGCGGGAGAGGTGACCTTATCCTGCCAGGGTGACAGTGAAACAATTTAATGAGATGTTGGAGGGAAGCAGGCCAGGGCAGGCCAGGCAGACACGGGCAGATTAATGTCTGTGGAGATGAAGTTGCAACGTCAGGGCAGTGAGCACGATCTGCGGGCAGGGAGAGCATCACGCCAGCCCCACTGGGCGCCACAGAGCCGGAGAAAAAAGGGGAGCACCAGTCCCTGGGTACCTCTCTGTAACTGCTGACATGCCCTAAAGAAAGCACCAGCCTGCACCAAGAGCAGACCCCTTGTGGGAGCTTGGCTTGGTGTGTTTTGCCCGTGCCTGGGGTTTGCCGTGGGGTGCAGCCTGCTCCCCACAGCATCCCTGGGGCCGGCAGCCAAGTGGGGCACCCCAGGACTGCCGTGTGTGCCCCATGGCAGGGGAGCAGGTCGCCCGCCCAGCCCAGGCGAGGAGGGGGATGCCAGGCTCTGCCTGAAAATGCCTCGTTCATCAATCCTTCAGCAGAGAAGGGAGGCAGGAATTGCCATAACAACAGCGATGATCGTTTAATTTGATTTTCTGCGTGACTCTGACCATGGGGTCTTGGGCGCTAATGCCTGCTCTGAGCTCAGAGTTTAAGACGCCGTGTCTGGCTGTGTCCCCTGTGAGCAGGTCCAAGGGTTAATTCCCGTCCACATCGAGGAGGGAGAGGGAATAAAAAAGAGGGAAAAGATGCAGTGAATTTCTGCAGCTCCATTTCCAGCCCTGCGACTGTTGTGCCCTTGCTGAGAAGCTGCAGACCTGCAGCCTCTCCTGCCCAGGGATGCCTCCAGCTCTGGACCCAGCCGCTCCGCTTGCGGATCAGAGCCACCGTCTGTCCCTGTCGCTGCCACTGCCTGGACTGGGGCCAGCCCATTTCACAGCAGGGGCTGCTGCTCTGCTGAGCAGCCTGTGCATCCCCATCCCCACCCAGCCGCATGCTGCCCTCTCCTCCAGCCCTGGAAGCTCCTCTAACCCCCTGGACTCACAGTGGGAGCATCCAGGGGCTGTCCCCTGCTGTCCCTCCATCAGCACAGGGGGTCCCGGCCAGCCCAGCCCCACGGTGCCCACCGAGCCACCCCAAAGGGCCCTGCCTTGCAGCCAGGAGCTCTGCCTACAGCTGCTGCCTGTTTGGCTGGGGCTCAGCCCCAGGTGTGCCTGCACACTCCTCTCCTGTGTCTCCCCTGTTAAAGTCCTTGCTCTGGAGCCAGGAGAAACCTTTGGGTCCTAGAGCAGAGAAGATTTTGGGCTGGGATTTCTTTGGAAGACAGAGAGTGGAGAGTTTGGGGGTGGACTCTGAGGAACTGGCACTACATCTCCATGAAGGTCTGAGCACAAGGCACTCCGCTGCCTGCCAGACACCCTGAACTGGCTGAAATGGCTGCCCAGGTGTGACATCGCCCAAAGCCACCTGCACGCCGTGCTGGCACAGCGAGGATGCCCCGTGGCTGGTGCCATCTCACAGCTTGCCAAATCCAAGGTCAAAGTGATATTGGAGTGATGACCCCAAGCACTCCCTCTATGCTCAAGAACCTCAAAACACCAGGAAAGAAAGAAATTGTTGGCAATTGGAGATTCTGTTCTTGCCTCCAAACAGCCTGCATGGCTTGGCAATCAGATGTGCCTCTTTTAAGGGGTGTTTTTCTCTTGCTTACGAGACTCGCATAAACTCGGAGGAAACAGGCTCACTGGGGATGCGATCGCATTGATGATGCTGTCAGTTTACAATGGTAAATTGAAAAACCAAAGTGCCAGCCCCAGCTTTGCTGCAGGAATGGGGGGATGAGGAGTGTGGGCACGGCAGGTGATGGCTGCGGGGCTGGTGGGAGGCGGGGGGGGGCTTGAGTGCCCCCAGCTTGTGTGCTTGAGGTGCTCCAGATCACAGGCTGTGGGAATGAGCCTGGATCCATCAGACTTCTCCAGGCAAATGGGGAACAGCCCCCACTGAGCTCCACTCTCTGCCTTCCCCTCCCCAGTGTGACCAGTACAAGAAAGGAATCATTTCTGGCTCCACGTGCAAAGACCTGTGTGAGGAGCGCAGCCTCCTCTTCCAGCACTGCCTCTCCTCCTCTCCCACCCAGCAGGTAGGTCTCTGCCCCACTGGGGAAACCACCGCATGGCAGGGGATGGGTGCAAGCATCAAACCTGGGAAATCTCCTCCTCCACCCACCCATATGTCTGCTCCTCACCCCATCCCCAGTACCTGTCCCAAACCAAATCAGAAACCAGTTCTGTGCACTTGCTGTTGTCTTCCTCCTGTCGTGGTGGTGTCCCCTCTCCTTTGCTGTAGGTTTACAGTGGGCTCTGGAGGGAGAGGGAGGTGATCATCAAATGTGGCATCGAAGAAGCCTTGAAGGCAGACAGCCACCCAGACTCCGTGCCCAGGAGGGACGTGGTCCTCTTTGACAAACCGACACGAGGGACATCGATGGATGAGTTCAAAGAAATGCTCCTCAACTTCCTGAAGGTCAGTGCGCAGGGTCCCTCTGGGAGCCTGCGGCCCTGGGATGCCGCTGGCGAGTCGGAAAGGCTGATTGTGTCTTTCTTCCCCCTTAAACAAGAGCTCCTCTGGCCCATGCTCCCCCATCCGCTGCTGGGTGCCAGGCAGGGCTCCCTGCTGTGTACTGCAGAGCGAGTACTGGATTAGCTGCTAAAAACCTCCACGCTGGCACAGAAATTCCTATCTGCAAGATTTCAGTACCAGCAACCCTGGAGGCTGCTGTACCGCAGCTGTGGGTGGCATCTGCGCCGGGCAGAGCTTATTCACAAGCCCACGGGCAGCCCTGGCAGTGCTGGCACTGCTGCAGCCGTGAGCCCCGTGCAGGGCTTCTGCAGCGGTGGGACGGCAGCGCTGCCCGGCCTTTGCTCTCCAATGTTTGCTCCCATCTGGGTTTAGAGCAGCCCTGAGGCTGGTAAAATTCTGCTGGAGCTGAATCTGTGCAGCCATATGTGATTGGTATGGCAATTTTTTGTATGACAAAATTTGCTGGAGCACGACGGCTGTTTCCTCCTCTCCCAAGCTCAGTTCTTTGCTTCCCCAGTTCAGTTTTGTGAGAGGAAGCCCGAACACGAGAGAGCTGCAAGGGTCTGATGCTGCTTCTTGTTCTGTTCACAGTCCAAACTGGGAGATCAGCCTTCTCTGGCAGCCTTGGTGAGCCGGATCATCACCATGGCAGACGTGAACCGGGATGGGAAAGTGTCTTTAGCAGAGGCCAAATCCATCTGGGCGCTGCTTCAGCTCAATGAGTTTCTTCTCATGCTCTCCTTGCATGAGAAAGAGCACACTTCCAAGCTGCTGGGGCACTGTGGGGACCTCTACGTCACCGAGAAGATCCCTCACACCTCCCTCTATGGAGTGGATGTCCCCCCCTTCCTCCAGTCGCTGCTGCCTTCGGTTGTCCACCAAATCATCCACCAGTGGTTTGCACCAGCGTGGCCCCGGCGGGCAAAGATCGCCATCGGCCTTCTGGAGTTTGTGGAGGAGATATTCCACGGGACCTACGGGAACTTCTACATCTGCGAGACCAGCTTTAAGAACGTGGGCTACAACGACAAATACGACTTCAAAATGGTCAACCTGAGGAAGGTGGCAACGGAGATGACAATCAGAGGTTTCCTCAAGGGACGTCACTGTGAGCAGAATGTGGACTGCACCTACGGGAAGGACTGTATGGCGACGTGTGACAAACTCATGAAGCAGTGCAAAAGTGACATGGTGCAGCCCAACCTGGCGAAGGTCTGCGGGTTGCTGCAGGACTACTTGCTGTACGGAGCACCACTGGAGCTGAAGGAAGAGCTGCAGAAACAGCTCCGAACCTGCATGACCCTCAGTGGCCTGGCCAGCCAGATGGAAGTGCACCACTCCCTCGTGCTGAACAACCTCAAGACCTTGCTCTGGAAGAAGATTTCAAACACCAAATACTCCTAACGGGGGAAGCACGGCCCTGGAGTTTAGAATCTGCAGTCTTGGAGTAAAGTCCAAGGGTTGAAGGCCTGTTTCTCCATCCTCTGCCCCACAGGAAAAATCCACCCTGCACAGGGAGTTCAGTATAGCTGCAGCCCCTTCTCCTTCATGGAAAACCAAGCATCATGACTTCCACCGCCCAGCAGGATCATCGACACAGTCGGCAAGAGCGTGCTGCGGAGCTGGGACACCAGGAGCCAGGCTGAACAGGCTCGAGGGAAGAAGATGACATGGAAAGCGATAAGGAAGTGGAGCCCAGCTGGATGCATCTTAACTGTTTCTTGATTAACAGGAAAGCAGTGCAGAGAGATGAGAATGAATCATTCATGCTGTACTTGTCACATCTTCTTTTGATGAACGTCTCTGATGTAAATAAATAGCTTTTACGTGAATCACACCAGTACATCAATAGCAAAACAGCAGCCTTTTAAGTTCCAGCTTGCTTGTGATCTAAAAAGGCGAAAAAGGTAATTTCCCTATTCAAAAGTCTCTCCTTAAGTGTCTGAGTCATCTGCCAGCAGATCCAGCTGTAACTTAGGAAGCAGATAAGCTGTCTTTTCCACAGTGGAGAATCCTGGCAATTCTTTCGTTCCTTTTTCAAGTGCCTGACCCCAGACAGTGATGTGATGGCTTGTGTGAAGCTCCCGCCCGGCTGCTCCTGCCCGCGGTCTGGAATTGGCAGCACAGGCCATTCCTCTCATGTCAGCTCTGGAAGCATCTAAGGCCAAGAAAAGCTTAAAGGGCTAAACATGAACAATGCTGGCCGGTTAATGTGTGCGCTCCACGTGTTACTTCCCACAATACTCAGAGCAGGGATAAGCCAACCTCTTGGTTTAATTCTCCTAAAACTAAGCTGGGCTTGCACTGCAGAGGTTAAAGATTAATACCAGAATAATCCAGTGCTTCTCTCATTATTAAAATGAATTTCCAGGCAAGCTTTCAGCAGCTTTCAAGACATTTGTTTGGCTGTGTATGTACTACCGGGTCTCTAACTATAGTCTGTTTCCTTTAAATGCTCAATTATAGCAACATTTTAAAACTACAGGTAGAGAGGAAGTTTACATAAACCACTCCAAGCTCGTTCTGCTCCCAGCACAATCATATTCCTGCTGATGGACCGTATGCCAGCGCTCTTGCCAACAATTGCTTAGTGAAGTGGAGCATGTATCTGAAGTACAATCACAAAGGAAAAAAAAAATACATCTGACATTATATATCGCCTGTGAAGGCAATCGGTAGCGTCATGGCTTCAAATTTATGAGCCCTTTGGAGGAGACGTATCAGTATTTCCTTCTATTAGTTCTATAGGATCATCATTACCTCTCAGGGTTATTTATGGAGGAAATGTTTCAGTGTCAACAGTGCTTTAAATCTAGCACGGAGCTGGCATTGCTCGCTTCCCGCGGAGGGGCTGGCTTTGCCACATAACTCATCTGTGGTGAGGCTGAGCATTTGTAAGGTTTCCACGCTGGAAGGGCAGCACGTTGCTCAGTCACCCTTACTTCAGTGCCTGCACTGCAGGGATGGCCCAGGCCCTGCACTGGTGCAGCTTCACCTGCCTGGAGCGTTGGGCAGAGGGGGAAGGAGAGGACTGGAATTTGGTTGTGAGGCTCCATGCAGCCACCCCAGCTCTTGTCCTGCATCCCCATGGCAACCAGCTCCACTGACAAATTAATTTTCTTCTGCTATTAGGAAAGGGAACCTAACCACCATGCCAAATCCTCTCAGATTTTCAGCAAAGCCATTTTTCACTCTCCCCTCCCCATCTGTAATTTACTAGTATATTTTGTCCAGATAAGCAGAGTTCCCACCACACTTAATCCCCACTGCTTCCTCCTCTAAAAGCAGTATTAGATAAAGGAGCAGGTAAGCACCTAGAAAGGTGGAGAAAAGTCACCGTGTTCCTTGCTTATCCACATAATCTTGACTATCACAATCTCTTTAAGCATTTCTGATGGGAGATTAAGTTCCAGGGGGAGGACAGCCCCTGTACCTTTAAGGAGCCAAGATAGCTTTATCCAAATAAACCCACTTCTGACAAGAATTGTCACATTACCAGCAGTAACCGCAGTGGACACTCCCAGGAATCACTCATGACTCACACACCCCAAGAACACCAAGTTTCATTCACCACTAATAAAAAGCACAAGCGTTTTCAGACACGTGCTTATGGTTTACAAGCTCCAGTGCAATATGGGAGAAAAATGACTAAAGACAAAGCTATTTTACACTCACGCCTTCTCCAGATTTCCCACATCAGCTGGAAAAAGTAGAAAAGCCCAAACACCAAAAGACTGACAATCTGATCCGACCAGATGCTCTTTTAGCAGCACAGTAGATCTGTGCCACAAGGGGATGGAGGTAAGCAGCAAGATATCTACCTTTCATGGTTTCAAGTAAAAATTCATCCCAGTTCTCGTATCCACAAATAAAAGTCTTAAATCCTAGAATGGTTAAAAAATACTATTACTTGGGGTGCTACAAATACACAAGCATAATAATTTCAGACTTCTTGTAGGTGGCATCTTTATTTAGGGGTTGTTTGCTTTTTTAAATCCTTCTTAACCACATACAGAAAGCACAGATTGAAACAACAGTGCTTTAGAATATGGCTGTGAAAACAGCGTACAAGCCGAGTTGACTGGGAGAAGGGCAAGAAGACAACCCTTACAACTATCCCACAGGAGTATAGCACAAGCAGAAAGGACACTTGCAGCAGAATGGCTGTATTTTTTTTTTTTTTAAATGGACATTTAAGGACACAGGTTGCAGCAAACATTCAGAACCACAAGCAGCATTGCATGCACTTTGGCTGTAGTGCGCTTGAATCCACATATGAGAAAAAGTTGTAGGAATCTACAGATCTTCGACTGCAGATGCTGCCAACCATTTCTTTTGCTGTAGCCAGGTTTGCCAGAAATTCTAGAACTTAAGGCATGATCTGCAAATAAAAGAAGGGCCACGATGTTAAGACAACTTCAAATACAGCCAGAAGAGTTAGCAATTAATTAATTAATCCGTACCATCCAGAGCCCTGCTGTTCACTATGGGACAGTAGCTGAGCTAAGGCACTGCAGCTAGTCAGGACAGAGAACTGCTTTTAATTTCAGAGGCAACATTTTCAGCTAATTGAAGAATTACATCAGGTTTGTCTTGGGACTGTCCAAAGATTTTTCACATCCCAGAGAAAATACAAAAGCTTCATAAAATGAAAGCAGGTTTTAGGGAAGTCATTAGCTGGGCTCAGTTATCATGATTCACAGGGAAACTTCAGAAAGCAATTTACTTCAGTCCAGAACCACAGGAACACCCTTACCTTGCACTGGCTGTTCTGCTGCAGTCACAGGAAGCAGAGTGCCCGCAAACTGGTGTGGATCAGGACCTAAAGCAGTGACAGAAGGCAGGTGGCACTAAGAAATTAATTTAGGAGAGGTTCTTTACCACTACATCAGAAAGGGTTTTTTTTTTTTAGAAAAAAAAAAATCTTCTGGCTAGGCACAGTGAACTGTGGCAAGTCTAGGAAAGGGATAGTTTAACAGCACGATAGCTGGGAGCCTGCTCTTGGTTACTCTCTCACTCTTAGGCTCCCTAAAAATCAACGGTGAGTTTGCCAGCTTCAATGCAGAGGCAAGCTATTAATAGCGCAGAAAAGCAAAGCTGGGCTTATGCCAGCATGCAAAGCCATGACATAAACCAGTTCTAAATGATGAAGGTCTAGTTACATGTGCAGAAAGATTTTTAATTTCTCTCAAAACCACTTTATTACAAAATATTCATCTTTTCCACAGCTGAGAGCCAGGTAATTCTCTCAGTAAAGCAATATTCATAGCCTGGGATTGCTGCTCAGTCTTGTAAAGATGGTTAACAGCAAATGCTATTATTTTAATAGCTATCCTGTGCCTCACACAGTAAAGTTCTGAAGAGAGACTCATTAGGCACTCACTAGCCCTTCAGGACCCTTGATGCGAGCCAAGTCTGATGAAAAAACTCAAATATGTATTTCAGGGTTAAAAGAAGTCAGGAAATTTAAATAGAAGAGTCACATCTTAAGGCATGCCTCTTTGCATAACCATATCCCCAACAACCTTATTAGCATTCTTTACCAGAGCCACTGCAGGTAGGCAGTGACTTTTCCCAATTAAATGGCTCATTTTGCAGCCAGCAGCTACCCGCTTGGTTAATGACACCTTTGGCCCTCATAATGCCCATTTAATGAGGACATTTTCCACCATTTAGCACTGCCAGATTTTGTCAAGCTATTAGTCACTGCAAAGCCTCTCAGAGTTTCACAATACTATCTATGTGCAGCCAGAGTTTCTCTTGCCACTTATATTACATTAACACTTACAGTGTTTAATAACACTGGCACAGCAGAGACTTTTGTGCACCACATCACCCAAGAAAGGACCGTGACACACTGAGCTATTAGGATATATCGGTATCTGCACTCCCCAGCAGCTCGCTGCCTCAGAGGTCAGGTTCCGTTGCCATCACGCTAGCACAAAGACACAGCAGAAACCAACTCAAAAGTCATATTGTGCTCAATTGTTATTTTTGCTTTTTGTCTGCCGTGTTACCAGCTAAAACGTGATGCACAAGGAAGCTTGCCTTGGGAAACATGGCAAAGCATTCCAGTGATGCGCTTACTGAAAGTTAGAAGGACTTAAAAAAAAAACCTTCAGGTTTAGCATTAATTTTTCACTTGGATTACGGAAATCAATCTTTTTCTTTTTCTTTCTTCATTATGCCTAGGACACGATCTCATTATCTTGCACATCTGTGACACAAACATTTTTTCAGGAGTGTTTCCTGTCAAACTGCAGTTGTACCAGAGCCTGTTTTGATAATCTCTCAGGCACTCTAATATATGTATGAAAGTTTAAGTTTTCAACAAAAGTATCTTGTTCTGACTGACAGCTGCCCTTAAAAGTATGCACTCTGGGAGCAGAGAAAGGCAGTTTGAGGAAGTGAAATAAAGAAGTTAATCAGAAGAGTGTTTAAGGTTGCTCACAAAAATTATTGCATTACCAAAATGGAGGAACCTGAACGCACTCACCTAAAGTAGAAGTTTACCAACAAAAAAGATGGAAAAATACTGAATTTTAAGTTCTTTATGCAACCATGCACCAGTAGCGTGGTTTTTTGTTTTGTTTTGTTTTTTTTTTCATTTGCCCATGTCCCGTAAGAAGTCAGAAGGACAAGTACCAATCCAAGGACTTCTACCCAGACACTGCTTTGGTAACATACTGAGGTTTAGTATGTTTCCAAGAAATGACATCATACCTACCTTCAACATTTGAAGCAAGTTCCAGAACTCAGTCCTGTTCTCAGAAGTAACTCTAAGAAGGAAAAAGACCTTCAGTTTGTTTTTTTTTTTTTGTGGGAAGCAGTGTTGGGTTGGGTTTTTTTTCCTGTGTTGTTCCCTGCCCTCACCCAAAAGCAAGCATGACTATAAAGCTGCATTTCAGAAGACTGCTGATTGCACCTTCTGGTCAAACTTACTCAACACCCTTGGAAGTCAAGATGTTGGTCAAGATGTTGTTGGCTGAGCATTTTATTAATGTTGGGAACCAGGTGCAATTTCCTCCATATATACTAAATCCACACCCAACTGTTTCTACATCATGCCAATACTTCAGCAACAACAAACTTAAGTGCCCTCCCGCCCCCCCCTCCCATCTCCTCTGCTCCCAGGTGTGATTATCAGTATCTACATAATGCTAAATGCTGCAGAACTCAAGAGCTGCCCTTTCACAGAAAAAACAGGCAGCAAGCAAGGACATCTAGCAGGATTGTTGAAGGCAAAAATAGAATAAAGCTGTCACTTCTATTTGTCCTTGCAAAAAAAAAAAAAAAGGAAGGACCTTCCCCTGATGCAGTTAAAATTGGCATCATTTTAAATGCTTTTCAAAAGAATTTTGCTCCATCTTCCGCTGATTCTCTGGAGAAAGAGGTAAGCATGGAAACAATGTCAAGCTACTAATCTCTGAGCAGTTACAGGTTTCAGGCACAGGAAGTCTCAATCTCTGACCCCTAATGACAATAATGTGCCAGGAGAGCAAATCTCCAAGGTCTCGGGACCGTTAGAATAAATACTACTGGAATTTGCCATTCCTCCATTAACATAAAAGACATGCAGGAAACTTGAATTAGCTTTTAACATAGCGTGTTAGTAAAACATGGAACATGATGGCAGAAAAGTCAGTCACATCTCTCATCTGTCACATAAACAAGGTATTCATTAAGAGCATGACTGTCTGCCACACTGAAGGACAGGGCTAGCTTCTGCACCCCGTCCCTCCACAGCTATCCATCCTTCACGATTTAAAATTAGCATGAAATAATTGTCAGGTTGCTCACCATTCCTGAGTGCTCACAGGTTTCAGAGCACTAGCAAAGGCACAGCCTGTTCCTTTCTGCCACCTAATGACACAAACATGGCACTACAGCCACATCTGCAACACGAGCTGGGGCATGAAGCAGTTCAACAGGGGAACCTGAATCCACTGCGGCTCACCTCCAGTCTTTGAGAAGACCTCCTGGGTCTGCCACGTCACTCACAGCTTTCCCTGAAAAAGAAGTGTAAAATATATACAGCGTTTATTTTAGATATTTAGAGACGCTTCAAAGCCTGGTTATATGGTTACAGTTTCACTGATGACAGAAACGTGAAAGGCCCAGTAAAGAGAAAGAAGCTAGAGAAATAAATGCATAGCACAAGCATATTTTTACTTTCTGATAGGAATAGGGTCAGGGCTGCCAGCATGTGACTCCCAGGATGTGCTTCCAGTGACGTCACCAACTTGCCATGTGGTTTTAGACAGATCACATTAACTCATTCTTCTGTAACACAACAGGATCCTACCGTTCTCAAGCCTAAATAATCAGACAGCTATACACAGCCTTTCTGCTGCACATTCACTACAGATCAAGCAGAACACCTTTCTATTCTATTATATTGAGATCTCACATCTAAGGCAATAAAAAAAAAAAAGAAAACGAAGGAAGGCTCAGTTTCTCAAGAGTCTCCTATTAACCAGCTTATTTATAAATAATGTCAGGCTATCAATCACTCTGAGTGCTCACAGTTTTCAGAACAAACGAGCGTAGAACATAGCCTGTCTCTCTCTGCCACCTAATGACACAAAGATGCCACAGCGGCCACCTTTGCAACGCCTGTGGCAGGCTGGACACCGCCACCCCCCCAATACTCAAAAAAAGATGATAGTTACAGGTATTTGTAAGAGCAAGATTGTATCACCTACTCAGAAAGCAGTATTACAAAGGTGTTTGATGCACGTGTAGATACTAACGGGAACACACCACTTGAGAGTTAACAAGATGGCCGAAGCTTACTTGGGACAGTCTTTGTCTTAGGCACCACTTACCCTTGATTTTATAAGGCTCGCAATCTTTTCAACTTCACCTTTTGTCTTCTGCCAGACTGATGGAATACAAAAAGAAAGAAGAATACAGTTAATATAATAACCAGCGTTTAGTGAACTGCTTAACAACCTTCTTTGTGAACTGCACCACTCCACAGAAAACTAGAATATTAAAACATAATTTAAAAAAATGGTTTGCTGAACCGATTCGCTTTAGTTACTCAAATCTTTAAAAATATTTCCCTCAAAACGGCAACCCTCAATTTTCTCCCCTCTTTCAATGGAAGCACAGCCATATTTACCTTAAATCCTAGTACACTGCTATACATCATTTTGTTATATACCCCATTACACTGAACATCGCGTGCCTGGAGCCATGAGGGCAGCAGCCGGGGCCCGGGGCCTCCCCCC
>JAVJGI010000065.1:6470848-6485026 GCA_035590275.1 Ibycter americanus | reverse complement strand
CCCCAAGGTGATGAAGATGAAGCGCCTTTATCACAGCACCCAAACTCCAGCACACGGCAGGCGCTGCTGGCCTTGGCATTTAAAACATCTTCCTTCCCTTTTCCCGCTCCCGCAGACCTCCTTCCATGTCACCTCGCACGCCTTTTCCAATACTCTGGCACAGTGTGGCATGTACAGGAATAACGGGCTCAACACCTCCCTGGAGAAGAGCCACGTCACCGGCGTGGACAACTTCATCACCGCCCGTGACCACCTCAACTTCCACCCCAGCTACAACGCCAGCGGCCCGTCGCACTGCTAGCCGGCGGCGGTGGCCACGGCAGCGCGAAGCTGCTGCGGTTTATTGCTGGCTGCCTCGGTAAAAAATAAAAAAAAACCCCACAAGCAAGCAAACAGCAGCACTGACCTTTGCTGAAATGTGTCACTAAGCCTTGTGTGAAGGCGTGACAGGAAGCACGACACCGTCATGCTGCAGCTGCTGGACGAGGTTACAGTCTATTTCACCAAGAATAAAGTGGTTTTGGTTCCTGCCACGTTGTCAGCGCCTGTGGCTGCAGGTCACCTCTCAGCGCAGCCTTGGGATGTCACACTTGTTGCCACTGAGGACAGTAAAACTGTACAGACCATCAGGAAAATAATTAATGCGGCACACTAAGCAGCAGCAGGGTAATGCACGTGCTTCACACTATTAACCACATTAAGTCAGGTTTCAATGAGAATTTTGCTCCTGAACATAGGGTGGGGGGGGGAAATCTTTCAGTTTGAGAATGTGAGACTTGCTATTACAATGTGATGAACAACTACAAAATTAGCAGGTTAAAGGCAGCTGCACATTTCTAAAAATATCGCCCAACCCAAACTGTTGTATGTATTTTTTTTAACAGCACACTACTCAGTCAAGGTCACAACTTTCGTTTTGGAGGAAAAGCAGTTAAAATCTCTGCTCTCAAAACTGAGTTCAGTAATTTGTTGGGAAAAACACATACAGCTACTTAGGTACTAGACAAAACCCGCTAATTTACAGAATTAATGTAATTAGGAATAGTATCTTCACTTAAAAAGTTTTAATGTGATTAAATGTCAGTTAAATAGCTCATATGAACCATTTTACTTAATTATAGGCAGTATATAGTTATAAATTCTAGAACAATATACATTACATGTATATATATTCCCTTAACTTTTTCTCTGTCACTAATGAGCCTTTAAACTTCTGGCTCATGTACCACATATCATTAAAAATTAAGATTTTTAAACTGTTTCTGTACTATTTAATGAATAACAAAATTGCATATTTTCCAGAGGTATTCAATAAGCCTTTGAATTTCTTGTAGAAATCATGTTCATCTTTCTTACCTCTCAAAATGACAATATTTTAAGAAATTATTCAAATAAAGACAACTAATCAAAAAGAAAATATTTTCTGAAGTTTCACTGTAACAAATATAGTTATACAGCCAGTGAAACTGCATCATTCAGACAGTATCTGTGCTAAAAAGGAACACCTTAGCATGTTTGGTTTAAAAACTAGTCTTGAAGAGAAACTAGTCTGCCTGTTTGTGGATGAGGAACAGTCCTACTTTACAGGTGTAACATAGTGATAGTCTGTATTAAATATAAGCACAATTACTATTCTAGCTGTTTGCTAAAAAAAAAAAAAAAAATTAAAAAGTGAGCATAATCATACATCCAAATACCACTGCAAATTGTATTCTTCGCATGTTATACATATTCCCTATTTGTGTCATTTTTATATAGCCTTATAAACTGCACAGGCAGCATATACAACTACCTGGCAGGAGGCTGTAGGCAGGGCGGGCAGGGCGGGCTTGGTCTCTTCTCCCAGGTAAAAAGTGACAGGACACGAGAAAACCCTCAAGTTGCACCAGGGGAGGTTTAGGTTGGATATTAGGAAAAATTTCTTCACTGAAAGGGTGGTGAGGCATTGGAACAGGCTGCCCAGGGAAGTGGTGGAATCCCCATCCCTGGACGTGTGTAGAAAACGTGTAATATGGTGCTGAGGGACATGGCTTAGCGATGGACTTGGCAGTCCTGGGGTAACACTTGGACCCGACGATCTCAAAGGTGTTTTCCAACCTAAATGATTCTATGATTCTGTATTTAAACACACCTGCAAGGTATAAGTATTCCATTAACAATGTCACTAAGCAAAATTCTGAAATCCAAAACAGAACTGAAGTGTGTCAGCTCTGTACTTCTGCTTTTTTTACACGTTCAGACCCCAGTGTAGCTGCATGCCAGGTTTCAATCATGCCTACCAAACAATTCCAGTTTTCACTGCAATGCATTTAGTTATCTCAAACAGAAGAATAGCTGGCTAAACTCACCTTTGCTGAAAACACACCAATACGTTGGAACAAGTAAATATGCTAAGCAGAAATGGGTCTGAAAAGTTAACTTTTAAAATATTTAACACATGAAAATAAATAAGCAACCCTCTATCATTTGCTGTTATTCTACTATCAGACTCTAAACAATAACTTGAGCTTCTCGTAACTTCCCTTTCTTTTCCTGAAATGAAAAAATAACATAAAGTGCTGAATTAATATAAACAGTTGTGACAATTTTACACATACTTTTATCCACAGATTTTCTGCAGGTGGAATAATTTAGGGATAAGACTGCCTCTTAACAATATAAATTTAGTGGCTTTTGCCACATATTTTCCACTCATTTTCATACTTCATCTAAAACTACCCACCTCTTTTCTTCCTTGCCTTAATTTCTTCCCTTTTTGTTTTATTCTTGAACTGAAACCAGTTCCTTTGAACAGTTTTGCATCCAATTCACTTCCACTGAGGTTTGCTGAGAAGGAAAGATGCAAGCTTCAGTCGCAGCCAGCCCCAAGACATGCCTCTACACACTGATTTGCTCGAGATTACACTCAGTACTTAGGTCAAAGACTTATTTTCCTTGCATTTACTTTCCTACATTTCCCTATTTCAGTGGGCTTAAGAAATAGTTATCTGTTTGTTCAGATGTTAGAGACCCAATACACACAAGAAATACCTGTAGAAATTCAAAATATCCCAAAGATGACACGTTCACCGCAGAGATTCTACCCAAAACAGTCTCTTTCTACTCTGTATTTTGAAAGCAAGATTTTCATGTTTGCAGACAAAACTATGTTAGGCTGTACTATCAGACCAAGCCAATCTGCAGTTTTTAAAGGTTTGAAAAATTTAAAAGCATATACATCAACAAAAGAAATGGTGGCAGAGATGGTGTGTTCCTTCCTTGTGTAAAAAGCAGCTACACGTCAAAACTCATGTTCCTAAAATAGCAGCAAAGAACTGTTTATAAAAAATTAAGGTAGCCCTTGTGGTCCCCTGAGGATCCTTGAAGACTGCCCTTCCTGAAGCACAGAAAAATAGTCGCTGTGATAAAAATAAACGATATTCCTATTTTCAAAGTCCTCAGTGAGCACAGATTTATCTGAGAACTCTGGTACTGCAGTCAGGATGCTGTAACTTACCAGCAGCCATAATAAAATACACTGAGTAGTTTAATAACATGCAAATTACCAAAAAAACACCCCCAAAACAAAACAAAGTAACTTCTTCGCATGCTTGAGTGTACCTGAGTTCATGGTTCCCTGCACGTATCTACCGCAATAAAGGATCAAATTAATGCCTTAAGAGGGTTGAAATAATGGAAAAAGGAGCTTGTTCTGGGCAATCACTAGAACTATCACTGGAGCACTGAAAAGGGCCAGGAGGGACATGTAGTCTGTGCCTACTCTACGGTTGGCTCCCTGTTATAATTGGTATCAATAAGAAGAAATAGGAAAAAAATGCTTTTGGTACTGCATCTATCAAAAATTCAACCTCAAGAGACTTGTACTGCAGTACTGCACGTGTGGGACTCTTGCTCATGAATTTATTCTCACTCAGTATAATCTTTCTGCTCTGCAGTTGTTCAACCTCTAATCCATAATGTATAAGAGTGATTTCTTATGGCTTCAAGACACCAGATTTTTCTACTTTGAATGAGTGATGAGAACTGTACCCAGAACGATGCTACTGCCAGCAGAGCCATGGCATTCTTCTTAGAGCTTTGACACCAATTCCAGAGATGTTCACTGACATGCTATTCAGAGTTACATCCTCTGTGGGTGCTTGCTCCTCCTTGGCAAGTCAGGAATTCTCATGGGACAAACTCTGGAGAAATCACTTCCTGAGACCAAATATGTCTGGGAGGACTTGGAGGCAGAAGGGGATACCCATAGCATACTGGTGCAGAAACACCAAGGGCGACAGGCTGGTTTGCATATCAAAGCAGCCTTCCTTCCCTCCCTCCCACCCTGAAGACTAGCTCAGTCTCCTTGCCTTCTAGGAGAACCTCAGTGCTGTGTATCACCATGTCCCCTGTGAGCGAAAAAGCATGTTCATCCCATCTCCGCACCATCAAGGGCTCCTAGACTTGCTACCACCAGTCTTCGTTGGCAGAACAGAAAGGATCATGAGCAAATCCTGGAGGCTGCAGAAGCTGTGCTACACAGGATGCCATTTAGAGATACAGAGTGCTTTCCAACTGAATCACAGGTCTCACCTGCTAAACTCTGCCTTAAAAACATGCCCCTTTTGCTAACCCTTCTGGTACTAACAGAGAGGGGCAAGCACAAGGAAAGACTGCACTTCTTGACCACAAATGCCAGGAAAGAACACTGCTGTTAGGGTTTTGCTAAAATGACAAGCAGTGTTCTCATCTCCTAGAATAGCCACAACTTTTTTTTGCCTATGTACTTTGTAGATTCTCCTTCTTCATTTTTTGTTATTAAGAACAATATCCCTTTAAACAGACATGTCTTTAAAGATCTGGATTCCGTTTCACAGTCACAAGGAAATCAGATGCTGCTGTCACATAGGAGATCACAGTCTCGGAGAGCGGGTGGCTGAAGACAATAGGAGGCAAGAAGCAAGAGCAGCAGGTGACCTGAGATCCTGTTCCCAGGTTCAGCTAACATGAATGCTGTGATTGTCTGCAAGGGTGACATCCTTCACTCACAAATGTTACTGGCCCAAGTTAATTATGTCTTCGGACTACAGTCAGGAGGGGAAAAAAAGGTAACACAAAACCACTACTCACTAAAGACGATGACACAAACCATAGCAGCACTCTGGTTTCATGGTCCATGGTCAGAACCCCATTTATTAAACATTATAAACTTATCAATGTACACCATTTCCTATATACAAATCAAGTTTATCAATTTAAAAAAGTGCTGTTTGAAATTAGGTTTTATTTAAAGCACAAGGTAATCTGAATTGCATCTTAACTGAATCAGTTAACTAGTAGTATTGAGAACACAGACACATCGACAGGGGCACAAGACACCTTTTAAGTCTTAATGTTGATTTACTGAAAACTTTGAGGAGAAACATTCAGCTTATTTTATACAAACAGTACATAGTGCTTCCACCATCTCTATTAAAGTTAAGTATATGGTTTAATCCTTTTAAAGCAAGGTACTCTGAAAACTTCTATTTTAAAATACCAGCCTATTTACCTATTCCAAACAAAAGGCCCAAATCCTGCAACTGAATCAAGGCAGACAAAAATATATGCCTGTGCAGAGGGACTGCAGGCACGTGAGCTAAGTAAAAAACACTTTTCCGAAGTATCCTACCACAAAAATGAGATGATCTAGCATACCCATCTTTTAAACAAACCAACCAGCCAACCCAAGGACTATAAAAAGGTGGCCGGACAGTAAGAAATGTCAAGTGACCACTATAAACATGTTTAAAATGTAACTGCACAACAGTATAAACACACAAACGATGTTGTTTATTTCTCTACATGCCACAGTTACTTGTTCTACTCTATGCTACGCCGTAGTTTGCCAATATTCTGCAAATGCGATCCCACCACGGATACTATGCAATACTGGATCCGTTCTTGATGCTTTTGCTCCATTTTGCAACATTAAGGCCAGCCTCCAGGCTGCTGAACTGACTGAGAAACAAACTGATACCAAGTGGTAGTTTGGCTGAGAGAAGTTCTATAAAAGGCTGAGAAAAGTTCTATAGAAGACCAGATAGACAGGACACCGCATCAATTCACAGGGACAATGTGTAAGAACAAACTACTCAAAGGACTTCACTAAACACAAACGAAAAGGAAAGAACCAGCCAACAGCTTAAATTCACACTTCTTGGATTTTTCAGTGAAACCAGTGTGGGGGCACTTTTTTATTTTATATGAACACGCTACTTCAATCCCATTTAAAGTTAGTACAAATAAAAAGATAGTAGTGAAAAATTGCTTTATTCTTTCTGGCTGCTGGAAATGGAGGCAGAGAAAGCATTACCAGTACGAAAGAACAGTGCTGAAAATATCCTTGGCGTTTATGTTAGGGACTTCCTACAGCAAACCTAGCTTTGTTCTATTGCACAAAAATTGTTAATGAAAATAAAAAGTTCACAGAAATGTAACATTCTAGAAACCACTTTTGAAAAAGGAAAGTCAGGGCACTCAATTCAAGAAAGTTTGTTCAGGAAACCAAAAGCCATCCTCTGGGTAACTGCAGGGCATCAAAATCAGACTCGAGAATAACGAGGAATTGTTTCAGCCTTGCAGGCCCAACAGTACATAAATCTAGCAAAATCCACAGAAATCACGTTGTCTGAACAGACACGCTCCTTCAGTTTTCTCAAACTGCCATTGTGCTTGGAATCACCCGCTAGCGGGAGGTTTCAGATACTCAAAAGGTACTTTCAGCCACTGAGATGGCTTTACACAGGACGTGCAGACAGACTGATCCACTTTATTTACCTGAATTTGCATTTGTATCTTCAAGGATGGATCTCCCGACCTACAGCTGCGCTGACATTGCTGGAGTCCTGCTTAGTGAACTCGCCCAACAGTCCTCAGGGTGGGAGAACTGAGACCCCAGTGTAAAACCACGACACAGGATTGTCCTAAGGCAGCTTGAATGTGGCTTGAACGGGAACAGATGTCAGATAATCTGCTTCAGAAGTGTAGCATCGCCATCAAATGCTGTGTTTTTCTAGGATCTCTTTAACAGTTTGCCAAATATATTCTGTGTGCAAACAGGTTTCCTTTTGATATATGATTCGAGGCCTCATAATTTAAAGCGTGATTAGCCAGTATCTTCTTATCTACAGTAACTACAGCATCCTGTAGTAATGTAAGCCCTAAAAATCATTATAAAAAATATTTCCTTAGAGCACTTTAAATAATTTACAAAATTCTACAAAAACTATGTATGTTTATCCATGATATCCCTGTTAAATAGAAGCATTTTTCACATTAGTGTGTATATGATATACAGATATCAGCATCTCCCACTGACTCTCCTTTCATGTATCAAGTTTTATCAAGGTAATTACAATGATAGTTATTTTCTAAAAAGACTGTTACTGTAAAAAAAGTGTACTTACATATTTGAAACCTTTCTTTTCAAGAGGGAATCTGGGCAGTCCCCTGCAGGTAGGTCAGTAAATTCTGCACAGGTTTTGCCTGAAACTTCCTGCCCTTGGTCCACTTCACAAGCAGTTTCCCTATTCTGCAGGACAGGCATTTTTCCTTCCAGACTGGAGCTGGATACCTGAATTTCTTCCTGCCTGTCACTGTCCTGGCAGATGACTTCCTCTTTCTTAATGCACATCTGCATACCCTTATCTGCACATGCTCCTCCACTAATTTTATCCGCTGCTACTGCGGTCACGTTTAGTTCCTGCAGTGGGCAACCTGAACTTGGATCTGGCCTCTTGTCCTGCTGGTTATTGTCTCCCTTACTGCACGTGTGTATACTTTGCTGAGATGTGTCTCTGCTAACTTCATCTGCTTTTACCACTACTGTACTGTGTTCAGGGCATGGGGGAACTAAACCTGAATCAGCCCAGCTATCTTTGTGGGTATTTCCTTCCTCAATCAGCACCTCTGTGCTCTCAGCTTTGGATGTTCCTCTGCAAACCTTATCTGCTTTTACTGCTGCCACGCTCTGTTCCTGCAAGGGGAGACTCGACTGTGAGTCTGACAGGTCTCCTGAAGCACTAGCCTTTCTGAAATCCTCTGCTTCCTCTTTGATATACAAAGGAGCAGCCTCCAGGCTTTCACAAGTTTCTGCTACGTGGGTACTTGACACTTCCACAGTGAGCTTCTGAGAGAAATTGGATTCTTTTATTGCTGGCGTATTCTCCCCACTAAGTTCGCCTTTTGGCAAGGGGGCTCCTTTTCCCTGGTTAAGCAAGTCCGTATCTTGTGAAGCAACCTCAGTCCCTAATGCACTGCTCTGGGCGAGCAAACGCTCTGCTTTCTGCCTTTTGTTCAAAAGCATGGACTTCTTCCTGTCCCGAGCATATTTTAGACCTGCAATAAATTTACTCGAAATTTTTAGGTGAAAGGTATTCTTTCTTTTAGATCTAGACTTTGCATTAATTACTTTTCGTGCTTTACAACCTTCATTTTTGCTGGTTTTAGGTGGTAGCGTTTTCTGCACGGACTCTGTATTAGGGACATCGTTTTTACCTGTTGCATTTCCAGCTAACTCACCAGCAGCAATACCTTTAACGCCCACCACTCCTTGCTTAGCTTTTGACTGACCAGTAGTATGAAGATTAACATTCTCTGCAGAGGAAGCAGATTTCCCACTGCCTTGTAACATTGCACTTTTCCCTTCTGTTCTCGGAGAGTTCTTCAACTCATCAGTTTGCTGAGATACCCCAGTCTTTTTACTCGGAGCCAGCATGAGGTCAATCTCATTTTCAACCGGCTGTTGCTTTGCTTTTCCTTTATTAGCAGTTTGTTTGGTCACTCTCAGTAGGTCCAGAGTTGTATCATCTTTTTGTATCTCTGGATTGCTTGCAGAGTCTTTAGCCTTTTCTGCCAAAAACTTCCTAATTTCTTGTTCGATGCTGTCATCGCTGTCCACTGAACTGCTGTCATCAGCATCCGACGCAGCTGTGAAAGTACATTTTCTATTTTTAGCTACGTGCAGGTTATTCTGGTTTGAGACTGGTTTAGGTTTATATCCTTTTTTAAGCTGTAAGTTAAACTCTAAGTTCTTCACGGTTTCTGGTTTTTCACTGGTAAATTTGACATTTATGTTGTCTGGAGGATTTCTGACTGCATTCTCTTTCACAGCTTTTCTAGGTTTTGAGAGGCAGCTTTTCAGTAGCACGGGATTTTTACATTTCCACTCGTTTTGTTGGAGGCTACTAAATTCATCTAGCAGCTGAGTTTCCGTCTCGCTAAACCTGACTCTCTTCTTGCAGTGAGATTTCTGGTCCTTGGACTTCTTCTTTAATTTTCTTTTAGACCGTAAAAGGTCCTTGATAGCACTATCAAGGTCCTCATCGCTATCCAGAGAACTGCTCTCATCATCCGAACCATCCCTCTCTTGTGTTTGGATGGTATTTTTCATGAGCTTTCTTGTGCTACTCTGAACCTGCATAAAAGGATTTACGGAATCCAAGGCCACACATCCGCCATCAGATCCAGACAGTTTGGAAGACATCAGCTGCTGCTGCCTGGTTTCTTTACTACTGAGCCTTTGAGCATCACAGAGTTCTGTGGGGCTGCTCAGGGCACACTCCTCTTGGAGCACAGGAAATCCTGAATAGTTACCTGGCTGGAAAAGTCCTATGTCCAGCTGCTCAGGTGGTTTTGATGCACCTTGTTTCGCTATTCTGCCTTCCCTTTTAAGTCTCCTTTTACGACCCAGTGATAGCTTCAGTGTTTTGGGGAGAGAAGGCTCAAGGGTACCAGTGAGGCTGTTTTGATCGGAAGGCAAAGGCATCTGGATTGAGTGTGACAGGCTGGGAGGCTTTGTTCCAAGGTTTTCTGACTGTGCTTTCAGAGCCAAAAAAGCCCTGATTTCTTGCTCTATACTATCATCACTGTCCACCAGGCTGCTGTCACTTTCACAATGGGAGGACGACAGAAGCTGGGGTGAAAAGGAGTAGTCTGCAGTGAGTGATTTGTTGTCACTTCCCATTTGGGATGGCATGATTGTTTTGGAAATATCAAGGATAGCTTCTGCACACATGAGTTCTGCAGATGTGTCTGCTCTGCAAGAGGCCTGCAATGTGAGCTCACAAGCAGCAATCTTGTTTTCTGGAAGTGCAAAATGTCTGGCTTTTTTCAGTGGTTTAAACAGATTGTTAAATTCATCGCTGGTGCTTTCTAATTCTGTTGACTTTGAGTTAATTTCTTTCCTCTTGTTGCTTATAGGGCTTTTATGAATTTCTGGTGAGGCACTTTTTGTTGAGCTAATTGTCAGGCTCGCAGAAATGTCTGCCATCCCCTTTGTATCAAATTGTTCCCTCTGCAAAGGGACACAGTCTGTTGCATGACCTGCCTCTTTCCTGATTTTCTCCAGCTGATAAAGCTGAATGGCTTCTTCAATGCCATCATCACTACTTGAGTCAGATGCGTGCATGCTCTCGTTGATAAGTGCTTCCCTTGTCTCCCAGTAATTAGCTCCACTTTCTTCATTTTGCTCTACTAACCAGGGCTGGCTGGCAGTGGCCATTTCCAGATACGCTTGGTTCACTTGGCTGAAATCACTAGGCTCTGCCTGGATTTTAGACTGCAAACACTTGGACTGCGTGCTGGTTTTCTGTAGCTTGGCATGGTGTCTCAAGAGGAGTGCATTACAACCTTGCTTTACAGCACCACAGTTTGTTGTTTCTTTGTTGCATTTTAGGACAGATCTGGCATGGGAATCCTTTTTATCCTCCCCAGTTACACATTTACTAATTTCTTGCTGCTTCTTCTCATTCAAGAACTGCACTATTTCAGCCTGTATGCTCTGTTCAAAAGAGTCATCGCTGCTGATGCTCTGAGGGGAAGCAGGCTGTAGCCTTTTACCAATTCCCAGGTGGTCAGACAGGTACTCTTCAGAGAGCATCTCAGCTTTAAATTTCATGGGGAGCAGGTTACTAGCCATTTTGTTCTGCGAGAATTCTCTCTTAAACCTTTTGTCTCCGCTTATACTTTCAGAACACTCTGCACTCCTTTGCAATGACTGGTCACTTCTGCTCTTTGCTTTTAAGTACTCTTGAATAGCTTCCTCTATACCTCGGTCAACAGAATCGTCGCTATCAGAATCAAGCAAGAGAGTCCCAAACCCCACGTTCTCTTCCACTTCAGTGTCATCTGAATCAGCAGGGCATCCACACTTGGTATACTGAGGATGCTTCTGTAGCAATGCGGTGCTAGATGCGACCCTGTTACTAGTGCCCTTTTCTCCCTTTTGTTTCTTCTGCATAATACAATCATACTCATTGTTCATACCCAGGGGAGACTCTTGACTTTGCAGGTTGTTTATGATCATCTGAACTTTCGCACTTACAGAGGTTCTAGTGACGTCCCCTTCAGATTCAGAGAAGCAGACGGGGTATCTACAATTCCTTGCTGGTCCAAAGGACTCCCATTTTGTCTGAAGAGCTACCAGAGGAGAAGCATTCATAAGGAACATTCTAGCAGACAACAGAGAAGTCCACAATGGAACAGTTTTTCAGACGGGGCTCTCATCCATCCTACAAGAAAAAAAAAAAAAAAAAAAAGAGGAGAATATTTTTTATTATGCATCTACCTTCTAGAAGTTCCACGCAATAATACTGGTTACATAAATTGCAAATTATTAACGCTCAGACGTACTATGCCAGATAATCACAAGAGTTACTCCTCAACATCACTTTAACGGGTAAATCAGTCACTACTGTCATTAAGGATAAGACAGAGCACTCATCATTTGTAGTTTTCAGTACTTTCTGGCACAACCATAACCCAATTCAGGTAATTATCTTCACTTCTGAAACTCCTCCTGCACTTTCCGTTGAAGGCTGTGCTCTTTACCTACGTTCCTAAGTAACCATGTATTGTCAAGACTCACAGAGAACCACCCTGAAGATACTTCAGTGCAGAGGTGTGTGTGATCCCCTTCTGCACTAACGTTGTCTAAATATTTTTGCATGAAATATTGGTAAGAGAGAAATAACAATTTTAACCGAACCTTTCATAAAAAAAAGTGGAATTGGTGGGAGTGGAAAGCCCTGCAAAATACTTTGCTCCCTGTGTTTCCTTTGGCATAATTGCCCTTTTTAAAGAACTCCCACCGTGCATAGCTCAGCTTTTTAGTTGTGACAAAAGCAACGTTGACCATGTCCACATGGTATATAATGGACAGATGTGAAGCAAGCTTGTCCGTGATCTGAGATGGTGGAACACAAACCAACGCTTATTCAAAGAGCAGAGTAACTGTGTTAGCATGATGCCTGGACTCACACACTAGCCCGACACAGCTTTTACTAGTTCTGGCCTGGCATTAAACACACACAGCTGAGGGACTTGGGACAGCTCAGAGAGGAAAAGGGAGCTTATTTCTTCCCCAAAAATACTATACAGCAATAACCCTCAGACATCAAACATTCTGGCCTCACTGCGGGATACAAGCTCTGGGTAAACACAAATATTCAGGAGTTTGCAAAAGCAGGATGAAGATTATGAACTATTCTTTGTGTTACAGCAGAAAACCCAAACAGAATGAAGCCCTGTTTGGTGGAACAGTGAAAAAAACCATCCAGAAAATGCCAGATAACACCCCAAAGAGTCCCATGAGGGCCGAAGGTTTCACCTGCAGCATCATTTGGTAGGATCAAACCAGCATCTGGCTAACAGAAGGCAGACAGCAAGCCCCAAAAAAACCTACAGCAGCTGGGTGGTTCTTCACACCCGATGCACAGTCTCCCACTCAAACCCAACGAACCCCCAGTGCAGCGGGGCGCCGGACTCACCGACCTACAGAGATGCGCTTCTGTCTCTGAGTCCTCTCTGACCTTGCCCTTGTCAATTATTCTCTAGTTCTGGTTTCAAATTAATCAGTGGCAATAAATACTTTAAAGAATTAATGATTCTAAACTCTGTAAAACTTTATATTTATTTGCTCCAGAGAATAAGATAACAGACAACCACGGAAGACAACTCTTTCATCACTTTTTAGAAGAGCATGGTGCTCCAACAAAGAATACGACTTCTGTCAAAATTATTCTGGGACCTGCACTCAGACAGCAGTTTTATTGCCATCTTGTTACTAAACTAAAATATTCTTTAAATCTTGTTGACCAAGGCAGGGTCAGCCTGAACATGCCTTACATGACAACTGCAGAGCGGTTAGTTCCAAACACACCACTGATAATGCTTTTGCCGCTTCGTTCACTGGTTCTCTGCTGCAGAACATCTTAGCAGAATACATTTTATTAGTGCAAGCTCTGGACATCCATTTCTGATTTTCTTTTCCTCAGTGATAACTCATCTCAAAACATCATTCCTGCAGAATTAAAATTTTAAGTATAGTGATCAAGAACATCCCTGCTGACTGGCTGGTACCCGGAGCAGCCCAACACACACTGCTTTAACTTCTACCTTTTAGTCAACCAAAGATTAAGTTTACACTGACTCCAGCTCCGTGCACGATAGTAAAGCACAGCACTCCCGACCGTTCGTGTATTCGGCCAAGGACAAGTGGGAAGGCACCTCACCAGCAGCCCGCCACAGCTCAGAGCCCCAACTTCCAGAAACGTGTGAATGAACGCACAATTTCCTAAGTAGCCTCCAACACATTCACTAGGGCAAACATAAATTAAAAACATTTTTCCTTGTAGTAAGCAGCTAAGGATCAAAAAGACAGAAATTAGAATACCTAATTATCTTGAAGAAATGCAATTAACACACATAAGCTCCCAGCTTCATTAGAAAAAAAACAAACCCCAACTTATTTTCTATTAACCTATTTCCACAGTTTCCAGGAAAGGGGCAGGTGCCTTCGTTACCCCACGCCCGGACTGCAGCCGCCCTGCAAGAACTACAGGGGGGTGGGACGAACTGTCCGGCCCCCGCACCCCAGCCAGGGCACCCACCCAGGGGTGCAGGCTCCGGGGGGCACCCACCCGAGGGCACCTGTGGAGGGGCGAGGGGACACCCAGGGGCACCTGGAGGCTGCCTGAGAGGGGATGCGAGGGGATACCCATCCGGGGGGCAGCCAGAGGGGGGGGGCACCCATGGAGGGGGTGTGAGGGGGGGCACCCCGAGAGGGGGGCATCCACGGAGGGGGGGGACCCACGGAGGGGGGGGCCCCACGGAGGGAGTGAGGGGGGGGGCACGCAGGGGCCCTCACCGGGGGCCACC
>JAVJGI010000065.1:6372219-6470045 GCA_035590275.1 Ibycter americanus | reverse complement strand
CTCGGCCCTGCCCAGCTCGGCCCTGGCCGGCGCCAGGCTCCCTCCCTCCCTGGGCTTTCGAGGCCAGAGTCGAGCGCAGCACACGGCAGGACAGTAACTCGGGGTGCAGCGGGGGCTGCCGAAGGCGGGGGAGGCTCAAAATATGGGCACAACGCGCCGCTGAGTGCCCCAAACCCAAAGTTTGGGGATGCAGAGCCAGAGCTGAGGTTGAGAGCGCCGAGGCCTGTTTTTCCAGTAGCTGAAGCGGTTGGCGCTCGGGCTCCCGGAGTTACCAGGGACCGGAGCTTTCACGTAGAGAAACAGGAAAGTTTTAGTGCTCGATCTCTTCTCCGTGTGGCTGGCAAGCAGGCTTTTCCCGAGGATGCACTGCCGGCGGTGTCCTATCATCCCTGTGCTTCCCAAGCAGAGCCAAGCCGCAGGATCCTTCTCTTTGGGACACCCGTTTCAACCTGTTCATTCACTAAGAAACAGAGTGAGTCATAACTCTCGGTTTGTATCACAGGCGTTTTCATTCCTGCTTTCTGGCAAACAAAATCCTGGTGCCTGAACCCGAAGTGCTGCCTATCTTCCCTTTGCAAGCGCAGTTTTTTCCCCCATGGCGCTTGAATACCTGTGATGCTACGGAGGGAACCAGCATCTTTTGACTGGGTGTTGCCAAAATCCCAGGGGAAACGCTCAGGCGAGGAGATGTCAAGCAAACAGCGGTGGGGAACAGCAGGTACAAGGGTCCCAGGCTGAAAATGGGGTCACTGTGCAGATGGGGCACTGTGCTCGTACCCCACTGGGCTCCTTTGCCATAAGGGGAATTACTGCTAGTGTACAACAAAGTAGTGGCTGTCAGAATCAGGCCCCTTATGCTTAACAGGTGTCATCACATCCAATTATTCATTTTCTCTGTCACTTTTCATTCAAAGCTCCAGACAGTTTGCTTGACTGATGTTGCCATTTCTGCTGCAGCTTTGACAGCCCGTCGCAGCACCGCAGCACAGCTCAGAAGTTTGACTCGAGAGTTAGAAGGCAGTTTCCTGACGCAGTGGTGAGCACTGGTGAGAATTTAGCCAGGCTCTGAGGTGAATAGATTCTGTCCTTGCAGAAGGAGAAGGTGCTGCTGGCAGACTGAACCTGCCCTGTCCCGGTCCCCAGTATGGGTGCAGGGTACCGGATACTGTGCATCTGAGCTGCAAGGCTCTTCAGATGTTTTTGTGCTCGCTCTGTGGGAACACACATTGCAAGATGTGGGGCTGGCATATGGTGAGTGCTGTGGAACAGATTTCCACCTGCTTTTACCCCAGAGATGCTTGTTTTGGGGAACACATGTATTTTCATGCCCTGAAGAACTGCGCCCTTTCATGGATTCCAGCCTCACGTTCTAGTTTTGGTTTTTTTCCCCAGGAGTTTTCTACCTCTCAGTCCAGGTCTGACCCTGGGGATGTGGAACAGGACCATGTTTCAAAGCGTCAGACACAGTTATAGACTCATATTAATTTATCTGCTGCTCTTACAATAGATAAAACAGAGCTGCTAAGACATTGGCCTGTGTGTTCTTGTCCCTGGGGTAAGTAATATGCTTTTATATTCTGAAATGGCTCACTTGAACAAGACTGCTGAAAACAGCACAGCCAGCATCTGTGTGCAGAAGGAAACAATGAACTTGCTTTTCCTTAGCTGCAGAATTGCAGCCCGGAGGTGAGGAAACTTTGCTCCTTTTACCATATCCTCCTAATGCCACGCCAGAGGAAAGAAAGGGCTCTTGTATTCATGTATCCTCTTGGGCCAAGTCCATTTACATGTGAATGCACTTTAAAAATAAAATTAAAGTCAAAGCTATGGCCAGAGGCCTGATAAAGGTTTTTGTGCACATGCAGTTGCTTGGAAGGGGGGAGGCTGGCTGCTGCTAGAGAGCTCTGCTGTTACCAGCGGAGGTGGCATTTTATGGCTCTGCAGAGCAAGTTGCCTCCATGTGCAGCCTTTGACTTGAAAGAAGAGCAGAGCCTCTCCCCAAGGTCCCATTAGGGATGATTTGTCTTCCTGATCCATGATCTTTGTGGAAATGAGAGCGGTGGTCCCATCCCTGTGTCCCCGCTGGGTGGATGACAAAGTCACGAGCGCTAATTGGACCCCTTGTTAGGATGGCCGGAATGGCAGGGAAACATTCATGTTTTCAAAATGAAACATCTTCCCTGACCTCAGGATCTGCTCATCCCATTTGCAGCTTATTGCAGGGGGTAGGAACAGGCGCTCATTATAGGTGGCTCTGGATACATTAGAGGCAAAAGTTGCTCTGGGTTATCAGAGGCTGAAAATAGAGCTCAGGTGATGGCTTTTTTTTTTTTTTTCTTTTTTTTTTCCCCCCAGCAAGAAAAAAGACAAGATTAAAAACAAAATAGTAAGAATAAAAGAACTCACCTTGCAGATCTTGTTGACAGGTAACCTGTGGCTTCATGGCCAATTACAGTTCCTACATGGAGCTGTGTTAAAACACCCGGCATTTCTGCCACGCTGCTGTTTCGTTGGGAATATGAGTCATACCCGATGCTGGCTGAGGGCACAGCCATGTCTGGGACATGAGGGAAGTCGATAGCCTCAGGTTCTGCAAACCTTTTCTTCTGCTAGTGGCAGTTTTGCATTCCCCAAGCACCTCTCCGGGTTTTGGAGCAAAACCAATCCACAAAAGTGAAATCCTCCTGTGACCATTGAGTTTTTGGTGGAAGTAGCAGCGGGGAAAGGATGCAGATGGAGTCCAGTCTGAACCTTGAGCTCAGTCAGTATTTGGGGTCCACCTATCATCTGGCTCCACCAAGCTTCAGGAGGCTCAAAACTCTGCTGGAAAAAGAGGTGCCAATATCGGCTTTAAATTAAATCAAGCGGGTTTCTTACGTCTGGTTCAAAACAGGGCTCAGGTGTGCCTTGAGGATTTGTTTCCCTCTTGCACGAATTTGCTCATGCTACAAGCTGCGAGGACTTGTTTCCCTCTTGCACGAATTTGCTCATGCTACAAGCTCCAGGGAGCACCGGGCACATCCTGGGCGGCAGCAGATCTCCTGGAGCAGCAGGTCACAGTGGTGGCCCTGCTCCTGTGTCCTCCTGCCCCGCTCAGCTCCTTCAGTCTGATCGCAGGTGGCGTATTAGATGGAGTACAACCGGATCGTGTAGTAATGTGGTAAATTGAAGAGTTTAGTTGTTATTTAATAAATGCCAAGGAGACTCATGAGGCCTTGAACTTATAATAGAAAGATCTAATTTAGAAAGAAAAAAAGGAACAGAGATATCTGTGAAAGCTGCCAGCAAACAGTGCTGCGTATTGAACATTTCTATCTACCCTCTGAACGGAGCGGAGATGGTGTGAGCTTCCTTACAGCTGGCCGCTGCCCGGGAAAGCAGCATCTGGGACAGGAGTTGGTCCGAGGACAATTCTTGGTGGAGCTCAGTCCTGGGAAGCTCTGCTGTGTCTTGCCTTTACACTGTTGCTCTAAATTGCTGTTGGATGCCAGGTGTTCTTTTTTAGGAAAAGAGACCCACTGTCTCCATCAAACACATAAAGTGGAAAGTATAGCACAAAGGCATGGCTACAGAACACATTTAATGTTTTTGAGTGAAATCTGAGGAACTTCCCACTCATTACTGACCATTACACAAAACACAACTGAAGGTCTCTGTGGGACACAACTAATTGCTTTTGAAGATGTCCCTTTTCAGTAGTAACTCCCAGTGTCTCTGGCATAAGAATACAACCTGAGAAATACAATTTAGTGCCCAGAGGTTTAATTGCAATCCTGACCTTTCCTTGCTATCATATGTCAGAGACCTCTAAAATTTCAAAGGAAACAATGGCACCTCTGATACTCTGTTAAGGTTAAAACCTTTTAACAGTTTTTGTACAACTCATTCCTATATAGGTTAAATTATAAATTTTTCATGTTTACAAACACGGAAATGTGCCGTATGGGCTTTTAAGAGTTTTCTTTACGCAAGTCTTCCCTTTCTGTCCAGCTCTGTGGGCTTTGCTCTAAGGCAATGCTGTCGGTATTCCCGCAAGGACATTTCCAGCTGGATCCTGTTCTTGTCACAATTCTGCTTGTGCCCATTAGGTGTCAGGCTGTTATCGGCGCAGTCTCCTCCAGTTCTGGGGCTTCCAAGAGAAGAGGCGATACGAGAAGCTGGGAGCCAGTGTGGCTTGTCTGGGGTGCCGGCTGCACGCTCGCCTGTGGGTCCTACCCAGAAAAGTGAAACTGGGTGGAGTGGTGCTCACTGGGCCACCAAATGGGAACTTTCTGCTGGCCCTGGCCCAGGCTTTACCAGCTGCGGTGCCACCAGAGCCACTGGCGGCTCATCCCAGGGCTGCAGGCTGAGCGTTTGCAGGCAGCGAGTCCTGCCCCAATCCTGCAGGGTTTTGCAGTGCGTTTAGATTTTAGATCATGTGTAATTGCATTCCACAGGTCAGCTCTTCATATTGCAATAGCTCCTTCCTTCTGCTCTTGGATCTGGAGGGTCACTGAGGTGCTGCCAGGGCAGCGATGCGCCTCTCCACCTCATCCATCATCCCCTTGGGAATGAGCAGTTAAGTGCAAGGTGCCAGGACAGCTCAGATATTTCCTGCATCTCAGGGCTTGGGAGCACTGACGAACACACGGGGATTCATTCAGAGACAGAAAGTCAGTCTTTTTTTTCTTTTTAATGAACCGTGTGCAGAGTTTCCCTCAGCAACACTTTGATTTCAGCCACAAGCCAGGATATAAACACAGGCATTAGGTGCCATGAGCCAAGGTGGACGGTGATGAAAACGGGTCTGTGAGCTTTAAAATGGCCTATTTAAAGGGCAGGATCAAAGATGCGCGGTGAGGTAGATACCTTCCCCGCTACACGAAGAAAAGCCATGATGAAACTGAGATGCTGTGCTTGCTATATATTTCAAAAGGAAACTGTTCTGCTTTGCCTTTGCGCTGCAATCGCCAAAAGCTTAAAGGGGGCTGGGGGAGGAAAAGAAAACACGTTGTGCTCCGGCTCCCCTCATTACTGCTCCTCTCGCTCTTCTGCCGAGAAGTCCCAGCATGGCTGTGGACTTGTCCATCTGCAGTTATCCGTGTCTTGCATTTACAGAGCGCCTTTCCTGGCCAGCTGCTTGTTCGGAAGCATCCCTGCAGCCTCCGTGAGGCAGGGAATTGATGGCCGACTTCTGTGGAGCAAATCCCAATTCCCAGCAGAGCCGTCCTGAGCGCCGTCCCAGCCCCTGTTAGCTCCAAGCCAGTGTTTTTAAGAGGCATCTTCACACGCAGGGAAGCTTTGCAGATCACCTTCAAGGAGTACTCTATTTTTAGCATCCATGGACTGTCTTGGCTGCAAACGAGCGAAACCTCTCTGCAATGAATTCACAAGAGGGCAACTGGCAGGTGTTCAAAGCCTCCGACTGAAGCGTGGCACAAAGGAAGCGACGTGTCCCCGAGGTCCCTGTGGAGCAGGTTGAGTCCAGGCTGCCACCGTGGGATACTGCCTGCCTGGGGACGCCGGGCTGGGCAGCGGGGAAGGCAGGGGCCAGGGCCGCGGTGCACAGTGAGCCTCATTCACCGACACCTTTGCAATTGCAAAATGCACTTTGAGCCAGCAGGATTTGATGAAGGATTTGCAAATAACTGCTGTTTGGTTCAGTGGTCAAAATGCTTCCTTAAACATGTTTTGGAGCAAACCGAAGATCGCCACTGTTTTGAATTTTCATCAAACTGAAAAAACATGCTGGGCCAGAAAGTATGTGCAATCCTTTGACTGGCGTTCTCCAGCAACCCAGCACAGAGCACATCACCCTCAGCAGAGCAGCCATACAGAGCGAAAGCCACCCTGCTGCTCTGCAGGGTGAAGGGACCTCCCAGGAGCCGTTTCAGACTGGTTGAAGCAGTGTTTGGCAAACACGCTGATAGTAATTTTAAGTATTTATTTTTCTCCAGCCCTCATTCTGCTCTCCCTGTGGGCCAGTCACCTCCCAGTGCTCCAGCCAAGAGAGGCGCTGGGCGGGAGCCCTGACCACCCCTGCTTTGTGCTAGCTGCATCTGCATGCACTCCACATTGGCACCCATGTGCGCTCCTGCTTTTATAGGGGGCTTCCAGGGCAGTGGCATATGCCCAGTGATGGGCATTTTGGGCTAAGTGCAGTGTCAGGTTCACCCTCCCATCCTGCAGAGCTGTCAGGGATGGAGAAGTCTTGACTGGGCACTGCAAAAACCTTCAGTGCAACAGATCCATAACAGCTTTGGAAACAGAGCAGGAGATCAAATCTTGTCCTTCAGGTAAGCACTAAGAAAAGCACGGTATTTGGAGAGGCACGCTCTCCTGGATGGGGCTTGTGCTGCTGGAATTAATGGACAGCCCTTTTGAAGTGTTTCCTCATCCCGGTCTTGAATCCCCTGGCAGTGGTCTGAGCCCCTTGGAGAATGACCCAAACCCTCTTCGATCCATCCAGCACCCCTAGGGCAGCTGGCTGCATGGCACCAGGAGACTGGGAGCTGTCAAGCTGAGATGACAGCGTGGGGCTACAAACCTTCACTCAAAATGTGACTCACAGAGAGGGTCTAACGCACCCAGAATCAGAGGGAAAAATAAAAGGCTCATTCCCAATTACCTGACGTGCTTTGCATTTTGCTTGCTCCTCGCTGCACCCAACACTGTGCAGGGCAAGGGCTGGATTTGACCCTCGGCCAGGCTTCCCTGCTTGCCATCCGGCTTGGCCATGGCTCAGAAAACCCACGAGCAGGGAGGGGAAGGAGCGGAGGCAGTGCCCCAGGCTCCCGGCGCTGCCTCGGGCGAGCTGTGCGTGCAGCCGCGCGTGGGATGGGAAAGCCGGAGCAGCTTGCAGACTTACGTGCCGCAGACCAGGAGGAAGGAACCGGCTGCAAGGAGCTTGTGGGAGGAGGAGGAGAAAACTGGGTGTCAGCAAACGAGGCAGATTGAGAGCTGAGATGTGTTAGTGGTTGTATTTGGGATATGATCAACGTTTCCTTGTGACTTGCACAATGTGCAGGGGCCTGAGCGGTACAAAAAAATAAAATCAGTGGGAATGGAGCTCCTACATCCCCTTATGCTGCAGGAGGCTGCAAAGGAGGGTGAAGCCCTCACGTCAGAGCACGGGCTCACCTGACTGCTGCAGGGCAGGAGGTGGGCGAGCTGGTGGGTGGCAGAGAACAACCCCCTGGTCCTGGGAGCTGGTGTATGTGTGGCTGGTGGGTGCTGCCGGCACAGCCAACCCCATGGCGTGCAGCCCCCCTTCCCTCTGGATACCTGTGGGTATCACCCTGATGATTTGGTCCTGAAATCTCTCTCTGGGGAGATCTCCAGCACAAGGGAAGAGCTGGTGTCAGCAGAAACCTGCCACTTGTTTGGAGCACTGGGCAGCAGCTTGGCTTTGGCACCCTGCGGAAAGGGGAGCTGGGAGCGCAAAGAGGAGCAGTGCTGCTGCCAGGGCGGGAGGAGGGGGGGCCTTTTCACCACCCGCTCGCATCTCCACCGTGGTAATTCATATGAGTGTCACTGGCACATCTGTTCAGAGTGAGAGAGAAGTAATACAGGTCCAGCTGAGCGATGAAATTGCTTTCAGGGCTGTTGATTCCTGGCTCGGGGGTGTGCGGTCAGCTTGACTGCAGACTGGGGATTTTTAATTTATTTTTTCCCCTCTCCCTTGCCCTGTTCCTTGCAGCCAGGAGAGATCAGTCACATGTAAAGCAGGCAGGGCCAGCATCTTTGAATCCTATTCCCCCTGTTCCCAATCTCTGGGAAGGACGGGCCATCTGGGCTCTTTCATGAGACACTGAAATCGCTCATGCCGTGCTGAAGGATTTGCATCTCACTCATGACCAGGCTGCTCTGCTCATCCTTTTCCTACAGCCCCTCTGCCTGCCTGGGTTTGGCCTCTGCTTTGGGACCCGTAGCCATTTCTCCTCTAGATGGTGCAGCTGCCTTTGGGCACCAGCCAGGCCCCGAGATGCAGCCAGACCCCAGCCCCTGCAGCAAAATAGGGGTGCAGCCAGCCCTGGGTCTGTTCCCCAGCTCCCCACAACCCCTTCCAGGTCTCTCCCGCTGGCAGGATGGGTGTTGTGGGGCAGAGCCCCACACAGATCACCTACCCAAGGGTCTGCGCTGGGTACCTGTGAAGCATCGTTGCTCTGCCAGCCATGGGCACGGGGCTGTGTGGAACCGAGGGATGAGAAATCCACCTCCTGCTATTCCTGGCATCTCTGTCCTTGGCAAAGCACATCCTGGCAGTGCCCGGGGGAGATGCTGACAGACCGTAGCGGAAGGCGGAGGAGAGGGGACAGATCCTTGGGGTGACCCCGTGCCTTGCAGCAATCGGGCTGTTTCCGTTCACGCTGGGTGCGGAGCAAGCCAGCCGGAGGAACCGCAATGCCATCATAGTCTTTAGTTAGAAACCCCGCTCGCCTGCCATCCCCTGACTCATCTCCAGGCGAGGAGGGATGTGGCTGCCAAACCTGCAGGGCTGGGCTGGAGAATTGCCCCTGCGATGGGCAGCTCGAGGCTGGTACAGACCAAACTGCACCGTCCCACCTTGGAGGTTCAGCCTCTCCGCCCATCCGATGGCAGCAAGGACACACAGAGATGCTCTTCTCCTCCAGGGCCACCGCTGTAGGAGAAACATCTCCTTGCAGCAGCAGCAGGGCATTTATGGCTTAGGGGTTGCATCGGGGCAGAGAGCTGGGTTTGCCAGCCCCCGTGAGCAGGTGAGGACAGCCATCGATGAGCTGAGCAGATCGGGTCTGGGACCCTGCAGACACACGGGGAACCCTAGGCAGTTCTCCCTGCAATCCTCCCCATTTTTTTAGGCAAAAATCAAGTAAATACAAGCTTAATGAGTTGAGTGAAACAACAGGAAAGGTTCCAGCATAAAGAAAGATCTCCTATTAAGCTTTGCTGGCAAGTTTTACAGCCTGTATTTTAAATAAATGTTATGGGTGCATTTAAAAACACACCATATGTTCTCTCGCAGATCTTTCTGGTAGCTGCTATAGCATGGCTTTCGACTGGATCTCCTCCTCTCCGCCCTGCCAGCTTGCCGGGGTGTGTTTTGCCGTGCCGCCCACGGTGCCCAAGACGGAGCAGAGCCCCGTGCCCTGTCTCCTCCTCGCACCGGTGAAGGAGCCACGTGCGGGACTCCCCGTGCCCGGCAGCATGGGCACCAGCCTGTTTCTTGAAGTCTCTGCTGTGAGCATGGGTTGCAAAATAAACTTTTATCAAAGGTTAGGGTGTTCTTGCCAGAGAGCCGATTAACTTGCTGGGGACCATCCCCGCATCCCTGCCACGATTCCCGCGGCTCTGGCAGCTGCTGCCTCACCCTCTTTTTTTTGCAAAACAGCCCAAAACCCATCTAGGCATTTTCTGTCCCCAGCAAGGCTGGGCACCGTGCTCCCAGTGGGAAGGATGAGCAGAGGGAAGGAAGGGCCTGGAGCTGAAGCAGGATTTTGGATTCCTTAGTTCTTCCCGACCGCTGTAGATGGCACTCCGGCCCCGCCGCCCGCCCAGCTGCCAGCGAGCTGTAATGCATGCTGGCAAGGAGTCAGGGGATGAGCTCTAAGTTTACAGCAGATTTTCCCTTCTGACAGATTACTGCTTCATTTGTAAGAGGAGAACTTCTCATTAAGTACATTTTTGACATTTTGTTGAGGAGGGGGGGGGGAAATAAAATCCTCGTGATGCCGAGTGTGCTGGAGTGCGAGTGCGGCTGAGTCTTCGCAGGTTTTGGGGGCTGGGGTTGAGTTTTATTTTTTTTTCTGCTTTGGCACCAAAGTCCCTTTTCATAATTATTCAGTTCCAAGCACAATTGCTGCGGGTGGGAGGCATGTTTAAAACAGAACCCAGCAGAAAAACCAGGAGGACTTTGCAGCAGCTTTCCGTTCCAGTAATGCTCGGATTTCAATGCTAATCCAATAAGGTTTGATTAAAGTGTATTTTCAAGGCAAAATCAAATCTAACTGCTATTATCATTGCTCTCAGCGCTGTGTGAGTGCCTGGGCATGCCGGGCTTTGCCTGTGCTTGCGGTTGGCGAGCACAAGGCACAAAGTCTGTCCCGGCTCTGCCAGGGACCCGTGGTTGCGTGTTGGGGACCTGGGGACGTCCCCTGTGCGGACCCAGTTTGCCTTGGACAAAGCTTTGCTCTTACCAGGCTCCCTTTGCAAGCTGTCCTAATTGTTAGGACAGAATGAAGACTAATTTTAGTGTTAATTATGCAAATCAGCCTTGATGGGAAACTCCAGAATGAGGTTATTATCGCTTTTTTTTTCCAGGGTGGGGAATAGCCCTTTTGAAAAATCCTTTTTCTTGCACAACTATGAGCCTTTCTTCCCCTTGGGTTTCTTTCAAGTGAAAAAAATGCTTAGCAAGGTTGTTGCCATAAGCTCCTAGGACATTTTCATTGATCCAAATCATACTTCTAGAGAGAGCAAGTATCAAAAAGCACTGGGTGATGTTATAGATGTATTTTAGTTATGAAAAATGTTGCAAGCGGCTTAAAGAAAGAGAGCACTTCACAAGAAAAAAGGCATTTCACATCTTTTCTTTCAGAAAACACTTCTTCTCATTATCCAAGCTGCTGAAACCACATGCTCCTCAGGGGCAAGGACCGCGCCGGCTTTCACCATCTCACACTGAGAGCAACAGCATCAACAACAAAATTGTAGTAAAGTGCCCTGAGATTTTTGTCTCCTGCACTAATGGCCTTTGTAGCCCAGACTCTTCCCACTCCCTGTGCGAACACAGGTGTAAATCACCTTGCTGTTGTTGCTTTGTGCAGCCCACACAAAAGGAGGCTGCCCCAGTGATGCCCAGTGCTCCTGCAAGGAGCCGCTCTCTTCTTTAGGCACTTTCTTCGAGGAACACTTTTTAATCAGCTTTTGAAGAACATTTTGAAACGTGGTGATGCAGATGCCTGATCCCCTTGGTGCTCCCTGCCCCGTCTGCCTTTCAAAGCTGGGATAAACCCCCAGCCACTGATGGTTCAAGTCTTCCCGCTTCCCTCCGCTGGTCCCAGGTGATGTCAGCCTTGGCGGTGACACAGGCGGCAGAGGTGGCCGTGGCTGGCTGCAGGAGCAGCCCAAAGTGGCGATGGGCTCGGGGCTGAGCCTGTCTCCAGGCGAGCTGCCCCCTCCCTGGCACCACCAGGGTTGTAGCTCCCCTTTTGCTGAGGTTGCTCGCTCCTTGCAGAGTGCCCGTCTCAGCAAAGCTGATCAAATCTTTCTCCCCTGGTGAATGACATACCCCTGCCTAAGAAAATCAGATTACAGTCTTTTATCCATGACGGCTTGAAGTGCTGCTGCTTACTTGTTTTAGGGAAGGAGTCTTGTAGACAGAGACGATCTTACTGGAATTTACCCTGGAAGATGATGTTAGGACTGAGTGCTAAAGCCACACATCAGAAGATGCTTTAAGCCAAGGGCTTGGTCACCTTCTCACCCACAGGGCCATCACTGCTGACATGAGGGGCATCTACAGGGAGGAGAAAAAGGAGCTGCTTGCCCCCCCTCCAAGAGAAATGCAAGGAGTACCCAAGTGCAGATCTGTTACACCCCGAGATAGGCTGAGTGGGCCCAGGAAAGGGTTTCAGGGTTTCTCTAGCGAGGGAGGGATGCGGCTTTGCACATGGTGGCAGGGCTTCCAGCAGATGGTATACCCGTCTCATTGCACTTGATGGGGCGGTGGGAGAAGTTATTATGAAAGACTGTTGTGACATTCACAGCACAGATCTGCCAAATGGTGTCTAGAGGAGACGGAAGGAGCACATTGCAATGCTGCATAAATTGGTGCAGAGATGTATCTATTGCTGTATTTCATAGCAGGGTGGAAAGAAGCCTTCGGCTAACAGTGGAGATGGTGTGTCCAGCCAGCCCCCTCCTTGAGGTTGGCACCAAGCCCTCAGAGGAGCAGAGCATTCGAGTCCCTGTTGATGCCTTTTGCCATTGGGATGTTCATGATTTCTAAAACCCGGCACTTCTGTGACAGTGCCTAGCTGCCTGAGACGAATGCAAGCGGGGGGTCCTCCCAGTGTCCCTCACAGCTTTCAGCTGCATGGACTCTCACAGATGCCCTCCCTGTCCCAGCCATGGCTGAAGGTCTCATGGAGCCACGTGGACCCTCTGTCCCAAGAGCCCATCCTGGGGGAGCAAGGGCTGCCTGCCCCAGACCAGCATCCCTCCCCACCTGCCCTGCAAGCCTGGGTCAGAAGAGGGCTGCGCTGTTGCTGTCTGTTGTGTGGAGACAGTTTCTCCTGGAGTTATTATTTCTGCTTTTTGGACAGAAAGCAAAACAAAATTCATAAAATCCCAGCCTCAGCGAGAAGATGGTTCACCTCAGATTTAGGTGGGATTTATTTCCCTGTGTTTCCTATTGCTTTGCTTTCAGGGTCGCTTCCCCTCCACAGCTTGCCCACCCTCGGCAACGGAGCAGAACCACCGCAACAATCCTCCTCTTTCATTTTTGCTACTTGTTAATTACTTCATTAGCTTCCTCTAAATCTTGACGAGGGGTTTTATTTTTCCATGGCAACTGCACCCACAAGACCTCCCCACCCACAGACCCACGCTGCGCAGGTGTGCCGGAGCGTCGCGCTGTACCCAGCTCAGCTCCGAGCAGGACCCGCTCCCTGTCAAAGCACCCGCCTTACAAATGCAAGTGGTTGGGGCATCAGAAAGATGTGCCCCCAAGGGCACATCTCCCACCAACGCAGCAGAAGCAGGAGGATCCATCCCTGAGATGCCCTGTGCTGCTGCCTCGGTGGGCTCTGCGGTGCAGGGGTGGCTGGGGTGGTCTCCCTGCGGTGAAGGCGAGGTGCTCCCGGCTGGATGTGCGCCTTCGCTGCGGGGTCTTAGCAGCCAGGAAGCATCAACCTGGGAGTGGAAGCTCACCCCGTTCGCATAAACAGCCGATGAAAATTAACGCCCACAGGACGACATTCATACCTACAAATTATCTCTGCCGTAGAGCTGCAATTAAACAGGCCTCTGCTGCAACAGCAGTGCAATGAGAAACCTGTGCAGCTCCCGCCCCATGGTGCCTCCTGTCCCTGTCCTTGTCCCCATGCCAGCTCCCCTGTACCCTAAGCTCCCTGGTCCTCCTCACCTGGGGCAGGATGGGTGCTGCTGACCCCACCGAGCAGTGCCAGGGCTTGCACAGGGAGCTGTGCATGCTACGAGCTGCTGTGTGCGGGTGTTTTTAATTCCTCAAGGGGTTTTCCAAGCATGATTGGGAAGGAATCTGTCCTGCAGGTTGCAAGTCCCTAGCTCTACAGCCACAGAAGATGTAAAAGGGGCTGATCCTGCCCTGACAGCCAGAGAGCCACTGGCTTGAGGAAGGAGACAGAGAAAAAGCAACTCTGCACGAGGGACCAAGGCTGAGTTCTAAGCCCTTTTGCTCATCCCAGCAGGAAAATCCCGATTTCTGACCGTCTCCCATCTCCCAGCAAACACCTATCAGCACCTCCCAAGTGCTGGCACCCACTGTCTGCATCCCAGGGTACCCAAAATGGCTCTTTGCCTTGAAACCCCAAAGGAGGAGATGGGGATGGGGGGTCTCAGTGGAGCATGTGGCAGCAAGGGACTGTGGGATCTCGGAAGACCCCAGGACACTGCGGGCTGAGACATGAGCCTGGCTCCCTTGGGCTGCCTGATGCCAGTGAGGCAGAGCCCCACCAAACTCCCCCTCGCTTTCTGAGGGATCCTTGTCTCCCTCCTCAAATAGCTGGAGGTGGTGGAGAACCTCCAGGACACCCTAAATCAGCTCGGTGGGATGCTGGAGCAGAGACAAGCGCTCCCAGGGACATCACGGAGAAGGGGGATTTTGGTCCAAACTCTAACATTTGCTCATTGCAGGCTTTTAGGAAGAAATAATTAGCGCTCTGTTTTTCACCAGGAGCTTCTCCCCCTCCATGCCCTCTTGTGCCAGGATGATGTGTCATCGTGAGAAGCTGCAGGATCATTTCCATAAGATAAAAAAATAAAATAGCTCCTATTCATCATCAAGCTTTGTGCTAATAGCCTGTGCTCTTTAAAAAGGGAGCGTGGCCGGGGCTGTTCCTGCTTCCATCTTGTGGGATAAAGGATCTCTTTGCACTCCTATAATAACCTCTTTCATCTGACGCCCTCAAGGTGCTTTTGGACATAAATTAATTAAGCCTCACAACACCCTGTTGAGTTCAAGCTCACTCAAGGGTTTTCATCGTGTGTTCAAACAATTCATCGCATCTTTGCGTCGCCAGTTTTCGGCAGCCCAAGGGTCGTGTCCAGCTGGGGTGTGAGCGGGGCCCATTCAATTATTTCTGCCACGTGTTGCCTGCTCCTGCCATGGCTCAGGCTGCCCTCGGGGTTAATGCTCTGTCCTTAGAGCCTCATCAAAAAGCATCTCAAAGCCACATGGGCTGAACCCTGGGCACAGCAGCTCCCCGAGGCTCTGCAGCCCTGCCTGAACCTCTCGGCAAGTACTGAAATAGCCCCACATGTGTGACTTTTCCATATTTCAGCATTTTGGGATTTCTGACCCACAGGGTGCCCCATTGGCATCATCAAGGCTGGCTCCAGCAGTCCCATGCCCCGTGCATGCTGGGGTCACATCCTGCTCGACGAGATGAGCTGGGCCCTGCTCTGCTGCAGCTGAGTACAGCTTGGCAGCAAGCACACCGAGGAATAACTCACAAACCCCTGCTCCAGCTCACTGTGCCTGGCCGAGGCAAAAAACCCTCACGTGGGTGTTGGCATCTCATTGCAAAAAACCAAATTCGGATGGGGGCAGTGACCCCTCAGTGCTGGCTGCCTGCGGCCATGCAGGGCAGAGCGGGCAGGGACATGGCCCGTCGTGCCGATGCTTCAGCTTTACTCCTCATTTTCTATCACCTCTTGACGAGGTTCTTGCAGGATTCGGGTTGCAGAGGGATTTGCTGCATGCCCCAGCTCCGCAGAGCGAAGGGTCCTGTGAGACGAGAGGGGGGAGCGGGAGATGCCTGTGCGGAGACTGCAGAGCTGGGGATGCAGAGTCGCTCATCAGTGCCTTCAGAGTCCTAATTATATCTCTTTAATGAGCACCCACACTGTTATCAGAGGTTCCTCTGGGGCTAAGTGGCAATCCAGCCTCTTCTAATTACTTCTGACTCTTCATTTTCATGTCCGTGCTAATCCTTCGTAGTTCCCCTTCCTCACTGGATGCAAAGGACTCATTACCAGGGATGCATCCTCTTCCACTCCACTCCTTGCACAAGCTCTTTTTTCCTTCTTTTTTCCTCCCAGATCTTACAGAAAGGGACAGAGCAGGTAGAAGCTGCCCACCTGCGGGGCCCAAAGGAGGGGAGTTAGAGGTTTCGCTTTCTGGAGGAAGCAAAGGAAGGCGGTCAGGATGGGGACCCCCATCTCCCATCGCCACAGAGGCTGGAGCTGAGAGGGAGCCGAACCCGGAGCGGGTGGGCTGTGCTCTCACCCCTGGGGCTCAGCACACCAAGCACCCGCATCAGGGGCATCAGGGGCAGATGCTTCCCCATGGGCACCAGCTGTGCTGAGCCCTGCTCCTCAGCACCGGCCAGTGAGGAGCCAGGCACCGGCTGCTCCTCATGTACAAGCACATCTCGCCCAGGAGCAACCTGTGCTGCTCCAAGCTGGGAACCGCAGCCGTTTGGGGTCCTGACGGTCCCTGAGCGGTGGCTTTGCTGCTCAGCATCCCGTGATGCCCAAGCATCTGGGTACCTGTTGCTGGGGAGCAGCAAGGGGTACCCCAAGTGTGCCATCGCGCTGCTTTTCCCCATCCCTCGCCCTGCCGGGTAGGGACAGACAGCCCACGGGCAGGTCTGGCAGCTGCCAGGGCTTGGCCCGAGAGCACACGAGTGCCTCAGAGAGGTTGGAGTTCCATTTCTGGATTTTTCTGGCCAGTCCCGCTAGCACAGGGAGGGGGCACTGATGGATACGTGAAAGTCTGGAGGCACTTCAGAAGGATGGAGAGGAGGACGCTTGCTGGGAGAGAAAGCCCAGGCTCTTCACGCTGCCCCAGCAGTCTTTGAAAGCAGACTGGGAAGGCGTTCGACCTCCAACCAAGTCCTCGATGTTTTTGTGATCGTGGTGAGACCTCTCTTGCCTGGGGCGCTGGTGAAGCTGCCTGCTCTGGAAACCCATCTCCAGGAGAAACCCCCCACTGCGGCTTTAAACCCCTCTTGCAGGCTGGCCTCCACTGTGGGGTCCTGGGGAGAGCTTGGAGGGGGGAGAAAAAGCCTCTGGGGACATTTCTGCTGCTGGCACCAGGGCAGGAGGGCAGAGGTGGTGGGCTGCCACTGGCTCCAGTGCTGCCAGGAGGGCAAGAGGGGCCGGGGGGGGCTCTGTGTGCCCCCCAGCTGGGGTCCCAGGTGCTTGTGCTGCAGGGCAAGAGGGGATGCCCATGTCCTCACAGGGTGGTGACGGTGCCAGTGGCTCCAGTCCTAGAGAAAAGGACCAACCAAGCCCCAGGGGCAGAGTCTGCTGTGGATGGTCTGGGGAAACTAAGGCACAGAGCTGCTCAGAGCCTTGCAAAGCACTTAAGCACATGCTTAAGTTAAGCTGGTTCCCTGGGAGCTCCGCACCCGAGCTGGCCTCCCCCCTCCCGTTGCCCTCTGATGTGTTCCACAGTTTTTTCCCTTGACTGAAGCGAACGGATTTTCAAAAGTGGAACTTGGGCCTTGAAGTGACAAATAATTGAAGGTGGTAATTAAAGGCACAGCCAAGCGCTGAGTGAAAAAAGGAAAAATAAAGGAAAAGTGCCAGTTGCAATTTTACGATTTAATTAGGTTCGCTGTCTCTCGTAGCGGGGAGCGTGGCAGGCAAACCCCGAAGGCACGGGACTTTCTGATGCTGCTGAAAACAGGGGGGAGGTGGCAGCGTGCTCTGCAGTCAGCGTTCCCAAGGATAACTGCACAACTCCGCCGCACATTAAAAGGCAGAGATTAGCAAGAGGCCCATTTAATATATTTCTTTTTCCCCCTGAGAACAGGAGAGCTTCTTGAAGCAGAAACTTTCAATAATTAAAAAAAGCAAAAAGGAAAAATAATAACTGTTGGTATGGAAAGTATATGAAAATAGATCTCTGCTGACTTCCCTGCTCTGAGATCTCATCAGTTGGCAATATTTTAAATTTCTTTAATAAGAGAGCTCCAGTCGGTGGCTTTGGCAGCACTGGGAGGTGGAAACTGCTGAGTTCAGGGCAGGGATCGCAGGAACCACGTGTCCCAGAGCCATCCGGGCAGCTGGTTGAAGCCAGGGGTTGGTGCCAACTTTTCAGCAGGACCGTGGGGTGGCAGCTTGGCTTCGGTGGGGCACAGCCCAGCCTGGGGGTGAGTGGGACCCTTGGCAGAGCAGCTCTGATGGCTGCAGTTTGGCATCGGAGTATTCTCACTTGTATAAATTATATAAATCATCCCCCCAGATGAGGGAGTGTGCACATAAATATGTAGATTCAGGCTCCAGCCCTCATGACTTATTCACCAGCAGCATCATATTGTTTCTAACTTCGGAGCAGTTCCTGGAAACTGTTCGTTCTTCAAATTAAAAAAAGATATATGGGCACTGCTGGAGCATCCCGCATGTTCTCTTGAAAGCGCTGGGTTTGCTGGGGAAGGGCTGAGCAGCAGCAGTCGCCTCTCATGAACTCGGGTCGCTCTGAGGGGCTGCACAACCCCTTGGGGAAGGGATGGGGGGAGGCAGCCGGCTGCAGAGCGGAGGTGTGCAGGATCCTGCCCTGGCTGCGTTTCCCATTTTCACAAGGCAGTGGCTCTCCTGCCGTGCCGTCTGTGCAGTCAGCCCCTGTCCTAAACCTCCAGCTTGCAAATAACTGGCTGGAAATCTTCACTTCTGCAGCAGCCTTTGCTCTCCTCCACCTGAAGCACCCTTGGTGGTGGGTCCCAGGTGACCCAGGACACTTTTCCACATCCCCTGCCTGATGCTTGTGGTGCTGCAAAGTTCACCACACCTCCTGCCTTGACGGCTTCCACCGCAGCTGCTCACTGCTATTTTACTACATTACTATATTTACTACATTTTCATGAGATCAGGACATGAAGATGCGGAGGTAGCAGCATCCAGCCCACGAACGAGGTGGTTTCACCCAAGATGAATGGATGAGCGTCCTCTCCACTGGTTCCCAGCGTGTGGGACCATTGCCTGGTAAATAAGCAACCCCGAAAAGGCTTAATGACACCGATTGTTGCACATCCCAAAATATTCCGCTTAATAGACTCCATCAAGTAAGTATTGTCCTAAATGGTTCAGAGCGAGGAGCGGCAGAGGTAGTAACAAAACGGACATGCCATTTGCGGAGAAATTACGTCTTGCCGAGATTTATCGGAGAGCTCAAATTGCTGTTAATAAAACCTGCTTTTGCTGGTGCAAGGGAAATTGGTTTTCATGGAGGCTGGAGGGATTCACGTAGAATATGCTGGGTATCACCTCCAGCGCAGCAGGAAAATGAGCTCTCTGCTTTCCTTGCCTAACACAGGCAAGGCAGCGAGGCTGGATCCTTCACCCTGCCTTGCTCTGCTGGGGCTGGGGTAGGGAGAAGACCCTGGATACCCCTCCTGGCCTGCTGCTGGCTCCCAGCCATCACTTAGCTCCTTCACGTTCCAGTTCCCCAGCCTTTAAAGCTTGTATTATGTGTTTTCAGCGTATTTTAAATTTCTTCCCATTCCTAAAAGCTCCCTGAGAAAATCCCCCACCTGCAGCTCCTTCTAAGCCTGCCTGGTTTCCTCCCAAATTTCTTTCTCTGTGGCTGGCGGGGCTGATCCTCGTAGTGCTGTGCTGCTTTCATGAGCTGGGTGAGACCAGCCCCTTGTTTTAAAGCACAAATAAAGAAGCCATCCTGTAATTTCTCCACTGTGATTGTGTTATTTTCTGTGTGCCTTGTGTATTCAGGGCAGCGGGTGCTACAGAAAATGCCGCAATTTGATTTGGGAATCATTCCGCTCAGAGAAACCGCAGAGGAGGAGAGTGGAGATGTCTGGCATCAATAAATCATGACAAGTTGGGAATTTCACAGCTCTGCATAGCACATGGTATGGCATGGGATGAACGCGGGCATCCCTCGCCCCTGGCCCGTGCGCAGCGGGACCCTTGCATAGAGATGCGTGAAATGGGGGATTAATATCTATTTAGTTTGTTTACTTAAGAGGCAAACATTTGCTGATGCATTCTTGGCAAATCTAGGACATTAATTACTGGGTACCAGAGCACAGAAGTGCCTGTAATCCACTCCACACCTCGGCAAGTCTCTGCTCTCATATCTGCTAATCCAATATTTGGAGGACAGGGTGTATCGAGAGCATCGCAGGGGAGGCTGAGGTGGAGTTTCGGGATGCCTGTGGGGAAGCCCTGTCCCAGGAGATGCCAGGCTCCACTGCCAGCCCCAACCCTTCAATGGGACCTTCTGCTGCCGAAAGGTCCTGCGCTGGCCCCGGGAAGCCCAGGGCATGGGACCTTTGTGGGCTTTTCTGCTCCTCTGCAAAAAAGAGGAACAGGGATGGGCTCAGTCCCAGGAACAGGCACTGACCAGGCGCTGGGAATCCCCAGGACCAGCTGCCATCTCCCCTCCTGGGGGTTTCAGAGGAGCCCAGCAACTTGCACGGATAGCAGTGACCGGGAGATTGCTGGAAAATTTTAAAGCAGAGGAAAAGCCACGTTTCCCCTCCCCTCCTCGTGGAGATTAAAACAGAGATTGAGCCGCTCCGGAGAGCTGAGCCACCCTCACCACCACCACCGGAATAGCAATGACTGTGAGAGATAATTAGTTTGAGCTCCTCCAGTCCTGATAATGAATTGAACCCCTCCAACCCCAATGATTAGCTGAGCCCCTCCAACCTCGATAATTGAGCACCTCCAACCCTGATAATTAACTGAGCCCCTCCAACCCCAACAATTAGATGAGCCCCTTCAATCTTGACATTTAGCTGAGCCCCTCCAACCCTGCTCAGGGCTGGGCTGCTCCAGCAGTGCCTTGTCCAGGGGGGATGCTGGGGAACACTGAGGGTGCCAGGGAGTCACCGGCCGGTTTCCCTGGCTCTGCCCACCCCCGGGTACCACCTGCACCAGCCGGGGCTGAGCTCCTTCTCGACAGCCCCCAAAACCATCACAGCTCAGGAGCAGCAGCCTTCTTCCCTGCGCCAGCTCCTCGCAGCTGGAGGAGACTTAGCAAAGTGCTAAGAGGATTGCGGGGAATTTTTCTCCGTGATTATTCATGTCTAACAAGAACTGGCAGCTTTTTTATCTTCTGCTCTCCCAGGCTTTTCCAGAGGCACCATCCCCCCTCACCCTGCAAGGGCTTTCAGCAGGTTTCTTAAGTTTTATTGCTTTGATCCCATAATGTGCCGTTATGCAATGAGACAAGCTCTTTCCCGTCACTTCTCCAGCTTCAGCCAGGCCCTTTGCTGTAATAGGCACAGCACTGGCTTGAAATATTAACGAGTTTTACCTTAATTACTTTTCGGGCTTCTCAGGGCTCTCTTCATTTCCCTTCTCACTCTCTTTTTAATATCAGCCATGAGCAGAGCCAGCTGCTCGGCGAAGGTGGGATTTATTCCCCTCCTCTCCTCACCCTGTGCATTAGATGCTGCTATGGCAAAGGATGGTCCTTGGAGGTGTGGGCAGCCGGTGCTCCCCGGGCACCACACTGGCCAGGCAATGGGGATATTTTTTATCTTACGGTAAAACATTTCCCCTTGAAAATGTGGTTGCTAAAAAGAAGAGCGCAACTTATTTTTTTCCTGCATTTTGGATAATTTAACTTCTTACCATATGGAGCATGGGATGCCCTGACCCACGCTACCCAGAAACAGCCGCTCCATCCTCCCTGGCACAGGAGACCTTTCTCCTTTCCCCACAGCCCTGTGCCCATCACCATGGCAGGGGGAGAGGCACCAGCTTCCCAGTCCCTGCACCCAGGGTGAGGGTCCTGCAGCAACTCCCCAGCCGTCCCCACGCTGCCACCACTGCTAGTGACAAATCCCTGCAAACACACCACCATTTATTCAATAAGTGCATTGGAGCAGCAGCAAAGCGATGGCATATCTGAGGCACTGCTGAAACTAATCGCCTGATTCATTCAGATTTCTCAGCAAGAGGAGTTCTGGCCCTGCTGGGGATGGTGCTCCAGCTCAGGGAGCAGAAGGTGAAGGACACGGTGCTAGGGATTGATTTTTATTACACACCGTGGCCCTGCAAACCTAGCTCCTTTTGAAGACGTAAGCCAGGATAATTGCTTATTCATTAATAAACTTATTTATTTAACATTACATTTATTAATTTTGGCACCTTTGGTTTAGTAACACATATACAATGTGTTTCCTGCCATGAAATTCTTTATGGAAGGTAGGGCAAGTTAGACACTAATAGCTCCACACAAGGAGCCTGATTCATGGCTCTTTGCTGCAAAACCCCCCTTTGGTTCCCCAAAACCAAATTTTATGTTTACTGTCATTTTTCATCACACCCACAGATGAGGGCTGGGTGCTGGGGATGGTGAGATGCAGGGGCCAGTGGGATGCTGGGACCCAGTGGGATGCTCAGCCACGGTGCACAAGTCCTGCACAGGACCAGCATCTCTCCTGGCCTCTCCCCACAGCTGATGTGTTTTATCAGAGTTTTTCTACCCATCTGCTGGGAACAGGGCTGGCAGGAGGGATGGTCTGGGAAAGGAGAGCATTTCCAGGCACCAGTGTGGGAGCTGTGGCAGGGAAGGCACCAGCACGGGAGCTGTGGCAGGGAAGGCACCAGCACATGAGCACTGGCATCCGTGGCACTGGGTGCTGGTGGCTGTGTGTCCCCCCGGCTGGTGACTTTGGGGATGATGACCATGCAAGCCTTGGCTGAATGTCCCCAGGGCTTTGGTGGTGTTCTAGACATTGAAGAAGACCTGAGCCAACAGTAGCTGTATTTCCTCCTCCACATTTTAAAAATTCACCCAGGACATCCCAGCTTCTTGCAACAGCCAAGAGGTGTCACCAACCTGGCTCACCATGCTCCCCAGGCAGCCAGCCGAGGAACACGCCGCATCGCTGCCTGCCAAGGCAGAGCCTGGCTCTGCACCGAGCCGTGCCCGGTGGCAGGGGAGCCAGAGTCCACAGGTACCTGCTGATAACTCCTCTGAGCTGTACAGCTGAGGCTCCGCTCCTGAGCCCCTTGGCAGGCTTGAAGGTACCCTGCAGAGGAAGGAAAGGTTTTATATCCTGAGCTCTGCCCAAAATCTTCCTCTCCATCAGTCAAAACTCAGTATGGTTTAGTGGTGGACTTCGCAGCCCTGAATTAACAGTTGGACCTGATGATCTTAAAAGTCCTTTCCAACCTAAATGATTCTCTAATTCTATGATTATTCCCCAAAGCTGCTCCTGCAGCTCCTGCCCCAGATGTGGCTGCACCACGCTGAGCAAAGCAAACTTTTCCTTCCCATCCACCCAGCGTGCCCAGGCAGCGGGCAGACAGGCTGCGATTATGCTATTAACGCCACAGACAGCTGTGAACTGAAACCAGCCACTTTTTAAATGGTTTATTTTTTCCCCATACAACTTGATCATCTCTTCTGCTCAAATCTACAGCCGCTCTAATGAGCTGTCTCACACGGCTGAGCAGTCGGGAGAAAAATGGGGGAAGCAGAAAATCGGTCCGTAATATTGCAGAGAGCATTGGCGCTGGCAGCTCTCAGCCCCATACCCCCCCCCCCCACCCCCCCTCGGGCACAGCGGGAGCCCCTCCGACCTCCAGACCTTTCCCTTTTGGCCTGTTCTTGCTTTCATAGATATTTTCTGGAGTAGCAAGGTGATAGGTGAAATTCCTTGTATCCTGTCAGCTCAATGGACTGCCACATCAGTACAAAATAAATTATAAATCCTGCTACGAGGGAGTCAGTTTCTGATGAACTATCCACTTTTTCTGCTGCTATATTTTCTTGACCCTTAATTTTTGGAGGGAGGGTGTGTGTGTGAAGGTGACCTCAGGTTATCATTGAAGCTAATGGGCTAAGGGCTGCCCAGTACCCGCTGCCCAGGATGCGACGTACCCATCATACCCTCTGTGATGCTTTGTGCATGGAAGATGGGGAAGGGGACCGGGATGGGGAGAGGGACACAGAGCCCTGCTGCTCTGGGGATCACTGCCCCTCAGCCCTGAACAGGATTCTGGCAGACAGGGCTCCTGGCACTGCATTGTGGCATCCCACTCCCTGACTCACAGGCTACTATTTCTCCCCCCTGCCTCCTCCCCAGCAGCCCCCGGTGCTGCAGGCATCAAGAGCAGCTGCCACCATCTCAGCCTTCTTTGCCTCAGGAAAATGTACAGGTCAATACATTCAGCAACAGATTTTTCCTTTGCTCTGCTCCTTACATGACTTCCTTGGTGAGAGCTTCTGTTGGGGCAACGTAAACCAGCTCCGAAACAAGCAGCACTGAGAGCAACAAACGGTGGCACTGGAAGGGACTGAGGCTAGAGAAAGGGAGCACAGAACAGAAAAAACAATTCTCCCCCAAATCTCAGCATGGATCACTGTCCATGATGCAAAGCAATACAATCAGACAACTGGGACACAGGCATGAATTAAACATTTCCCCATAGCTCCTGGGGAATAATTAATTCCCTGAAGCCCAGAGCCATGGGTTTTAAAACCAGGAGGGACTGCTGTCATTATTTAATGCCGCCTCAGTCACTTGTGTGGGGCTGGTGACAGCCAGGGATGCCTCTAACATGAGATGAGGGGAGAGCGGAGGAGGCAGAAGGTGTGCGGGGTTGTTGGGGGGAGCCCGAGCTTGGGACCGGCAGCCCCAGATGTGCTCCCCTGCTCCTGCAGTGCTGGGAGCGCTGCTCAATGGGGCTGTGCATGAGGCAGGCAGGATGAGTCCCCATTTTGGAGCCTCCTCATGTACCAAGGTTAATTTTTGTAAGCAGCTTTGTGGAGGAAAGGACACTGCCTGCCAGGGGCTGGTGGGCTGGCTGGCTCCTGCGGCATTACTGTCACCACCCTGCTGTGGCTGCCAGGGAGGGGACACGTGCTGTAGGTGTCCCATTGACTCACGAGGATGGCTCCAAGCTTCCCCCTGTGTGGCCACAAAGTGCTGGAGGATGCAGAGCAGAGGGTATGGCTGGTCTGAGAGGCAGGAATGCTGGCACCGGCAGTGGGGTGGTGGTGGGCACCATGCCACCCACTGTCCAGCACCCTTCCCTTCTCCTTGGGATGCTCCACGTTTAGCACAGCCTGCTACCAACCATTGGGGCAGCTCTGCCAGTGTGTCCCTCTACTTTGTCACCCCACTGCTGTCCCCTGTGGGGGCACGGCGCTGCCAGAGCAGCAGCACCAAGGGGCAATGAGACGGAATGGGGAGAGACCCCCAGGCAAAATGGGGCCATCCCCTGGGGCAATAAATGGTAGGGAGAGGGGCAAGACCCCACTTCGCAGCTGAAGTATCATCTGCAAGGGTGCTGTAGTGGCACCCAGCTCTGCTTTTCCAAGGAAGGGGGTAGCAGCAATTCCTGTTGGATTTTTCCCTGATCTCTCCTGGCTTGGAGCATCTTTTCCACCGGCAAGTTTTTCTGCGAATGAAAGGGCAGTATCTGAAAGCACACTGCCTGCATGGTTCATTAATTACTCAAGTTATAGGGCTATTACAGCCAAGAAATTGCATTATTAAAAAGAAATCTTTGCAGACGCTTCAAATGCGTCAACCTATTCAATAGCTGACACTGGGTCATAATTAAAAGTAAAAAGTATGGGCCAGAAGAGGACAAAAAATGGCAGATTTCCTGAATATGGCTAATGGAAACATTATTAACATTAGGAAATTGCAAACGAGAAATAACTGGCTCCTGGCCCGGTTTAAATATGCATAAGGCTCCTGACGTGTGCCTATGGTGATTAATAGCATTAACCAAAAAAAAAAAAAGAAAACAAGGAAAAAAATTAAATTAAATTCATTGAACCGCCTTTAACAGCTGCATCTGCGTGTGGCTCTTTTGTTCCCTTCCTTACAGCGGGCAGCCAGCGAGCAGGCAGGGTGGCCCCTGCACCCCTGGGATGCTTGTGCATGGCAGGGCGGGTGCTGGGCAGGTCTCCTGCTCCTTGGCAACTTTTGCAGCCAACCCCAGGAGAACCCTGAGCCCAGGGCTGGGCATGGCCACCCATGGAGGAAACCTGGGGCTGCCCATGGTAGAGAGGATGAGGGGAAAATCCCCAATTTGCTCCCCACCGAGTTGCTCCCAGCTGGGTTCTGCTCCCCTTTGTGTCCCTAGGGATAAGAAGATGCTCCATCTGAATGCAAACCTCTGCCCAGATCCCTTTCGTGCCCCAAAAGCGCCTTTGGGCGAGGCTTTTGCTCCCTTTTTCTTGGCTCAGACCTCACGATCTTGTCGCCACTTTGCTTTCAAGGTTTGGGGTTTTTTTTGTTTTTTTTACATTTGTTCTTCGTGAACGTTGCTGTGAATCAATCTGGCGTCAGGCCTATTCGCCGCCAAATATATCTCAATAATTTATTATCAGCAGTTTAATCCTCATGGGAGCTCCCTTCACATCAAAGCCTGTTATTCAGTCAGGTCATGTCCCCGACTGGAAGCACTTCCAGCCCTTTAATTTGTTTGTGTTCTATGTTTTTGTTGGGAGAGCAGTAAAAAATATGAATTTTCCCCTCTCTTGAAATTAATTTATCATCTCGGTTATTTCCTTTATTCTCTCCAATTGAACCATAACTTTCTGGTTGCTCTCATCTCCCTCGCTAGCAGCCCTGTTCCATATGGATGCTGTGGGATGCAGTGGGATGTAAATATGGAGCAGAAACCAGCTGTGTGCACCGAGTGCTGGGGCATCCTTGCTCCCTGCACACCCCGCTCCCCCTTCTCTGATACATCCCAAGGGAGAACAGCAGTTATTGAACTTCTCGATCTGGTTTGCTTATCTTGGGGTGGTTGACATACCTCACTCCTTTCAGCCAAAACCCGAATTTGTGTTCAAAAAGTTTAAAAAGTGCCAATGAGCTCAAAAGCTGGCCTGAGCCACCAAGGATTTGGGGAGGGCTTGTAACTGCCTTTGAAAAGAGATTTATTTTTGGAGTAATGCAGCCCTTAAAACTAAAAAGGCCCCAACTTTCAGCCAGCCCTGGGAAGGGTCTGCCCCAAGGGAGACATCATCTCAGCCCCTCTGTGCCATCTCTGCTGCTCCCTCCAGACCAGCACATGCAGAATAATATTAATTAACACTATTACCCTTTCCCTAGCAGAAATTAGGTTGTACATGCTTCTGTCTTGTTCCTCAGAACAGTTTTTGATCCTACATGCAAATCAGCGTGCGGGTGCTGCCTGCATCTTTGGGCAGGGAAAGCGTCACTGCCTGCAGTGCCAGAGCCCAGCACAGTGCCCAAGGTGCTGGCCAGGCTGCGAGGAGCCAGGATGCGGCCCCTGCAAGCCCAGAAATGCAGTGATTTTAGCATCCCCCAGTACAACAAAAATCCCAGGCACGGTTTTCCACATACCAAGGAAATCCTTGCATACATTTCAGTGCAGAAAAAGACAACACCTGCTCTCCATCCCCTGCACCCGCTCTGAAAAGGGCCATTTCTTCAGCCCCAGGGAAGGAGTCCTTTATCCAGAAGAGAAGGACTAAAGCACAAGGAAGGGGTCACTACCAGGTAAAACTCCAGGCACAAGCCTGGATGGCTGCAACCTGCTGCCACGCTGCAGCTGTCACCCGGAGAAGCGGCTCCTGGATGAATTGCAGCACAGAAAGGGGATGGTGGCACTGGGAGGGGACACAGTGCCATCCTGGGTTCATCACAAACTCTGTCACACTGCTGACAAGCCTGGCTGCTGGAGGGACCGAAGGGAGGGAGAGATTCAAAAGCATTCAGAAAACTCGGAAAAAACTTTGGAGCAGCAGAGGAGTGTCGCACCTATTATGTCTTTGCACCCCGGAGATGAGTGTACAAAACAAGCAGCTTTAAGCAGAACCAGGGGCAGAGAACTGGAGATTTCCATATAAAATATTGAGATCCTGAGATCATCAGAGTGGAAGGCAGAGCCGATGTGGCTCCTGAATAAATCATTGGAACTAACACATGTGCTCACTCGCAGTGACGTCTTTGAGAGAAGAGCATGGGACTAGCAAAGGAAAAATAAAATGCAATGAAACAAAATACAGGGCACTTTTCCCCCCTAAGAGCTTTAGTTAGTAAAATAATTAGCTCATCTCAACCTCCTCTAACATGTCAGCCTAAATCTGTTCCCTCATTTGTCTCTCATCAGCCCATCGCTCATTCACCGTGCCCTCCTCCTTCACTGCCAAACAGCAGCGTGCCTTGGCAGACTGCAGCACAGTTAAAATCTCACGGTTTCTGTGTGACCTGGGGCCTGTTAGGAGAAACACAGAAGCCCTGGGACCACGGTGCCTCCCCAGGGCTGCAGGACTGCTGGCGGGACTGTGGGTGGAGGACACCACACCTTCAAAACTTTGTTCAAGGGATGCTCTAAACTCAACAGGCTGCCAGGTGAGCCTGAAACCTGCTGCCGGTAAGTGTCTGGTTGCCTTCCACCGTGCCTGAGGGGCAGGCGGTTGTGGCAGAGGTGAATATTTAATTGCAAAATAGAATAGACTGCTTGGTTTGCTAATGTGCATCAGCATTTTGCATATGAGTGGAAAGCAGTAAGAAAACTGACCTGCGAGGGATCTGGTTTTTAATTCGCCTCTTTCTGGAGAGGCCAGCGTACTCCCCACAGGCTGCTTGCTGGAAGGAAAATAATTTTGGTGAATCTAAGAAAAACTCCTCATTTTCCATGCTAGGCAGTAAGGACATAAGAAAGGCTATCCAGACTACACAGATCCTACAGTCTCCCCTGTGCCATCCTTTGCTCTAGGGGGTTCCCCACCAGCCCAGCCCCAGGCTGGGGAGCACAGCAGCAACCTTGCACAGACCCTGTTCTAACCAGGCTCTCTTCACCACAGTTTCTCCCTGAGCCTCAAATGCTCTGTGTAAGGGAAGGAGGGCAGCTGAAAGCCCTAAAACACTTCCAAGCCCTCTTAACACCAAAGTGTTAAGAGAGGTGAGGAAAGGAGGAAGCAGATATATGTACTGGAGGATGTTACTGAGCTTGAGGAGTCCAGGTGATGCTAATCCCAGTGAAACAGAGATCTGCCCTTGTTAGGAATCAAATGTCTCCTAGGGTGTTAATTTTTGCCTAATTAACAGCTTCAGAGATCCTCAGAGGACTAGTTTCAGCTGTTTCTTAGCTCTCCCTGGAAATGGTGTTTTCCAACATCTCTAGCATCATCCTCATGAAAATGTTTCTAGTGTTAAATCCTCAAGACATACTTTGGTTTTTGAAAAATTCATCGTGAGCGCATCATCATCAGCACCATCACATGAGCAGGAAAGTAGGACAGGCACGATGTGTGCCACGTGCATTCCTACCCCCACCAGTGCTGGGTAGCTGGTGCTGCTTAGGAACTCCTGGATCATCTGAGCCATCCCATGCCATCGATGCCTCACCTCAAATCCATCCCTGGGGGAGCTCCAGCGGTTGTTTCTCCTGCAAAAGGCCTGGGAGGAGTTGCAGTGAGTTTGCTTATCTTCTAATTTGAAAACCAGGAGTAACAGAAAACCCTCATAGCTGGCCCAGACCACTGGCAAATGCACCATCAAAACCATGTCTGGGCTGGAGGATGCTGGGTCTGGTCCAGGCTGCGGCAGCAGCATGTGCACACAGCAAGGGTTTGAGCTGGGTCATGCTGTAGGTCTATGTATCACCCCAATTTAATGTGATTATTGGGAATTTTTTATGTGCTTTTGAAGTTAAATGATAGGGGTTTACATACTAAAAGGGAAAAAAAAGTCTGCTGCAGAAGCGAGCTGTGCTCAGATGCTGGCAGCAGGTGTCCCTGGGATCCCCACGATTAACAGGTATCAATCAGAAAAGAGAGGGGAACCCCTGTTTTCACCTGTCTCATTTTTTTGCTGTGCTTTTCTATAATTAATCCCCTGCTGCCGTGTCCATGTGGGCCCCGCACTGCTGCAGGGCATGGCCACGGCTCCTTGGGCATCCGAGGACTTGTCTGCTAGCATGGCCTGTACACTGCTGTGTCTGATTGCTGTAATTAAGGTGGTGCTGGATGGTATGTGTTGTGATAGGAAGCAATTATATGCAAGTAAGAGACTGTGCAAGTGTGAATAAACATTAGGGGCTGGTTTTTTCCTGTTGAACCTCTGTGATTTAAAAGCCGTTAAAGGCCCCGGCCAGTGCACTGATGTCAGCAGTTTCCCAGTGCTGCTCATGGCTCAGAAAGCCATTTGCTTACTGCTGTATGGCTTTGGTAGTGCTCAGATCCTTCCCCTCCTGCAGCTCTGCAGTGTGGGGTGAGCATCAGCTGCCTCTTACGCTGCCAGGCACTTCCAGCTGTCTGGGCTGAGACGAGCTGGCCATGCAGGGGACAGCCTGCCGCCCCGCATCCTTGTGCGCGCTCGGCCCGTGCATCCTTGTGCTTGCTGCTCTTTTCTGGGGCACCTGGGGCTTGGCTTCCACAACAGGAGCATGTATTTTTCCATCATGCTCTGCCCCACTGACTTCCACTTCTGGGGCGAACATCGAGCAGGGCTTGCTAGGTGCTTTCAAAAAAATAAATGAAGTCTCTGCCCCTCGGTATCTGTGCTAATAAAGTGGCAATAAAAACAACAGCTGCTGTTAATGGCAGGATGGACGTGTGGGGGCTGCGGGACCAGCGGGTTATTGCCTGTGTTTGTCTGGTGTTTCCTGCTGATGCTCAAGAAATGGAGGCTGTGCTCCCACCTGCGAGGACTGGACCTGTCTGTGCAACATGGCCACAGGGTCCCCGGGGGTTTCACTGCTCTGGTGACGTGCTAAAAGCTTTGGGAAGGGCCAGCCAAGAGCCTGCTCACTCCTGCTACTGACTGAGTGGTGGGATGGGGTCTGGGCAAACCCCCCTCCATGGGGAGGGAGCTCTGGGGAGCACCAAAATGCTTGGTGAAATGCCTGTGGCTGCAATCACAAAAGCTGCTGTTGGCATGGGATTTTCCAATGGGATTTTTGTGGTGAGGTACCGTGGGTCCTGCTGGTGGTCTGGGGAAGAGGGAGAGCTGCAGCTCAGGCGCAGCTCTGTTCAGGGGTGGGGGAATGCACCTTGCTCCCCCAGGGCAGCTCACCCCTGCACCCTCCGGTGCCATGGAAGAGCGAGTCCCCGAGTCCCTGCCAGCTGGTCCTTGGCCATGGGGTCTTCTGCTGGTGCATACACAAGCATTTCCCCTCAGCATTATTAGGGATAATTATAATTTAATCTCCCCTGCAGCCTCCCTCCAAGAGGTGATGTGAGATTGATCCTCACGTCCTGTCCTAAGCTGTTGGTCAAACATTTGTCTCTCCGGTAACTGGGGACATGTATTACTAAACTGCAATTTAAACCAAGGAAATCACGGAGAAAACAAATACGGAGCCCCCACCCAGCCATTTGTAACACATCACGCTCTTGACAGTGCTGCCAAATAGCCAAAAAAAGCTTCAGCCTTGAAATTTTTCTAGCGTGAAGATAAATGAAGGAGATTCATGTCTCTGTTGGTGCTCAGTTGGCTGTAGAGCAAATAAGATACGGTGGCGCATTGATTTGCAGTCTGAGAGCTGTTCTGGCAAATAGATGGGCTTGGAGAAAACTTCATTTGTGAGTTAAAATGGAGAATGCAGCAATTGTGGGGAGGGGGCACAGTGCCCGGACCCTCAGTGTCCCACTGATCCTCCTCCTCAGGGGCATGTAGCACAAGGGGTTGCAAAACCAGGGCTGTGCCTCCAGCTCTCTGTCTTTTTTGGGATCTTTTTCCTCTGGCTCTGTTGGATCTCCCCCAGCCCCACGTGCCCTGCTCAGCCCTTGCTGCCCTGCAGCTTGGACACAATGCTGAGAGCAACAAAACCTGAACCAACCATTTCCAGTGGGGCTGGGAAGAGGGAAGGGGAACTGGCCCTCTTCTAGGTTGTGCGCAGCCCCTGCTCTCCACCCCATGTGCCCCACCAGTCCAGGGTGCATGCTGCAGGGAGCTGCCAGGAGCAGGGTGACAGCATGAGGGCCTGATCCTGCACCAACCTCAGCAGGGCGCAGGTCCACGGGGCAGCGCAGCAGAGCCTGGCTGCAAGTTCACCACCATGGGTTGTGCCTGGGGAGGCTCCAAAGGGAGCAGATGCATCCGTCACCACACTTCTCTCCCTGCCCAGTGTGGCTGAGCATGCTGTGCAGCTATCATGTGGGGCAAATGATGCTCATTAGCATTAATAAATTTTTAAAAATATCAAATCAACGTGCAGGAAAAAAAAGATTCCAAGGCTGGTGCTTCCCCCAGGTTTTCCTGTAGAGGTTCGGGGTGTCCAACCTGCTGTCACATGAGGCTCCTCCAATGCACAGAGGCCACGACCAGCAGGGCAGCACCTGGGAAGAGGGCAGAGAGAGGATGAGGAGCAACGAGGGGGAGGGGGCTCATCACCTGTGCAGCTGCTTCCCTTCCCTCTTCACCAGCCCTGATGCATGTGATGCAACCATTGCTTAGGGAAAATCCCCCATTGCTCTTGCAAGACAGGAGGTAATTTTAAAGACTCGGCATATCCAAATGCAAGCGGTGCTGGCTGCGCCCTAATGGAAAGACAGCCAGTTTTATAGCAGGATGCAAATGAAAAGGTATAAATAAACAATCGCTCACAAATAAGTGCTCGCCTTTAATGAATATTTCATATACAAAAGAAGTCATTGACATTTTGCTGGATTGCTTCAATTAGCTCTTGAGCCTCGTGTTCATGCAAATAATAAGCTTGCTCTTCATAATGCTTTGTTAATCTGTTTCATAGTGTGACTTTATACAGTAATGTATCACACAGACCTCCTGCTGCAGCCTTTATTGGATATAAATGACTTAGTAATTGCTATTGATCATTAAAGAAGTGCAATGTTATTTTGGAATTACAATGTGGGGGATCTTTGCAAGACTGAAAGAATTGGGCGGTTTGCTATGCTCAAGCCTGGTTTATATTCAGAGGAGTGACTAATGGGTCCTGGGGAGGAAAAGCCAAAGTGTGCCAAGATTGAGTCTGGGGAAAAACACTGCCAGAGTCATTGCTGGCTTCCCATCATGAAATGCTCCCGGCTATATATTCAGAATATATCTCAACATATTCCATTTCACACATCGATCCCTATTCTGACTCAGGCTTTGCTAAGATTAGCCAGGAAAATACTGAGGCTTGTTGGGGAAGGTCGGCAGCAGGCTGGGTCCAGGGCGAGACACGGCGCTGTGGTAGCAGGAGCCCCGGGCAGGTCCCTGTGTGCGGTGGCCCTGTTGGGGTGGGCAGGGGATGCCTGGTAAAGCCACCATGGCCCTTCCCAGCGTTCCCACCCGCAGCCCCAGGGAGGTGGTGGGTCCTTAGTCTGGGCTTGCTGTGCAGCTGCAGTATGTGAGTAATTAAAGCAAATGTTTTATGATCAGCTGGCTTGCAATGTTGGGTGTATTGATCACAGCTCTGGATCCTGAAGTCAAGTGAACGTGAAGGTCTCTGCTTTCCCAACAGGGATGTTCAGGCTGAACCTCCTTTCCATCACTTGCTGGTTGTCTTCCAACTTCTGACATTAAAACCTCATCACTTTGAAATGAAAAAAGCTGGGGTTGCACTTTAGATTTATATTTTTCATTTAGAAACCCCCTTTCTTTTTTGGTTAGTGTTTTTGCTTTTCTTCCAAACTATTTTCCCTCTGATTCTATTTCCTTCCTCTGGAAAAGCCATTGTTGGCTTGCATGCCCAGGAGAGCTGTATGCGGCACTGGCTCTTGGCTTGCTCAGAGCTGCGAAATCACTGATTCTCAAACACCCCAGGAGGGCACCCCGAACTGCTCCCCCCTCCGTGGTGTGGGGTGTTTCAGCGGGCTTTGGCGTACATATCCATCTGGAAAATGGTTAGGGGCATTAACTCTTCTCTGCCTCGAAGGGGTGTACTGGGACTCAGTTAATTAACATCTTGAAAGGACTGGGTGATTCTTCCATGACACTGTTTTTATTAAAAGCCTATATGCACATTTTTCCCCTTCCAATTTACTGCATTTCTCCCCTGGAATGTGCTTTGATTTTTAAGCAATTTATGAGTCCTCAGGCTTTGCCTGGGAAGTAATTTATACTAGTTTGTGTTTCTGTGTGTGTATACATGTGCTGCAGTGCATCGGGAAGAAACACAAAAAGCAGTTGACTGTACTGAGTCTGGTATTGATGGAATAGCGGTGGTGGAGTCACTTCCAGAAGCTGAGAGCTTGCTCCGACCTGCCCAGGCAGAACTGCGAATCAAACCAGCCCTGGAGGGAGTTGTGCACCAGCGGGACCCGAGGGATGTTCCCTGGGCTGAGCCCTGGGAAGGGCTCTCCCTGCTCCGTGCGGGGTCTGGATGCTCACCTGGGCTGACACCGGCCAGATGCCGCTTGGAGAGGGTCACCAAAGCCAACGAGGGTCCTTTTTGCAGCCCCCAAAGGACCAAAGCAGGTGTCTAGCCATGTGCACCGTGTCCTCCCTTGGCTCACCAGAGCCTTTGGTGTGAGCCTCGTGGCAAGGCTCCTTTGCCCATCTGGTACGCAGCGGGTGATGAAGCAGGCTGGCTCTCAGGAGAGTTTGTTCTCGGTCCCGTCAGCACGGCTCTGCTCCTGCCTCATCACTGGGAAAACTGAAGCATGATGCTGACAGCATTAAGCAATGCTGAAATGTTCCCGAAGTCACCCCGGTGCCCTGTGGGCCATTCTGATGTGAACTTTTGCACCACGAAAGTAATTTGTTTCAGGGAGTTTTATTTATGCAAATCTCCAGCAATATTTCATGCCGTTCACATCTCCCGAGGCAGGTTTTTAATAAAGGCTGGGAGGCAAGAGCACGGCCAGGAGGCAAGCGGGTCAGAGCTCTGGGAGGCGAAAAGCTGCCTGGGATTTAATGGCACCACATCAATTTATGTCCACTGGGGATGTGACCCTCCAGCCCCCTTGCTACTGGAGCTGTCTGCATTTCTAAGACTGCTCTTCAGTGTAGTCTTTCTCTTTTTATTTGTGTTGTGGATCAAACTGCCCAGGACCACTGCCGCATCCCCGCCTGCTGCAGTTTCAGCCCCCCGGGTATAACACTCATTTCTTCACCGTGCCACCTGGTTTCTCTCTCAGCTATTGCTGTGAAGCAAATCTCCAGGCGTATTTGCGGCAGGAGAAGGTGAAGGGAGCTGGGGGAGTCTGGTTTCTGGGCTCAGAAGCCCTGGCAGCACCTGAACCTCAGCACCCTGATGGAGCAAACCCTCCGGATTCTGACCAGCAATGTAGCAGGAGGCAAATGTAATAGAGCAAAAGTGGCGGAGAGGAGCATTGTCTGGAAACTGTTAAATACTGTATTTTTCTGGGACAAGATTAAATATGTTGGGGTTTTTTTTCCCCAGGAGAAGACCAAGACAGGCTAAGATGCTTGAAAAGTGGATGGAGAAATGATGGCTCGCTGGCGCAGTGGAGCTCAGTTCACTCAGTTCCCACCCAAGTATTTTCCTCTCTGCAGAAATAATTGCAAGATGTTAGAGTTCATGGCACGGAATGGTTTAATCCACTTGGTTTTATCCCTAATCAGTATGAGATTCACGGGAGCAAAGGGGCTGACGGGATGGTGCAGGAGGGCGGAAGAGCTCAGAAATCACAATTTTTAGCATAAACTGGCTGAAACCTCAGCTCACCTCTCACACCTGAGAGCTGGGTTTACCGTGGCCTTGCTAGGAGGTGGTGGTCACTGCAAGGTCGCAGCAAGGTCACAAACATGCTGTGCATCCAGCCTCCCACCTGCCCCATCCCTGGAACATGCAGACGCCCACGGGCACCAGGAATGTGCCCTTTGGTTTGATGTCCATGGCTGCGGCTACCCACTCAGCTGCACAATGCTGGATGTATTCCCAGCCTTGCCCCAGCTGAATGCTCCTTTCTTTATGAATTTACTGGGAAAGTGGAGCATTCACGCTGTGGATGCAACACACCCACCTCTTCTGGTTCCTGGGTAAATATGAAAGATTTGCCATTAACTCTTTGGGTTTTCAGGGGTATTTAAAGGCTGGAAAGAGATTCAAATCCCAGCCCAAACACGTGGAGCGCTGCTGTTCACATCAGCATCCCACGGAGCTCAGCACCATGAGGCTTTCACAAACAGCTAATGGGTTGGGTTTTTCCTACTGCGCTTTGAGAAACGCTTGTGTTTGACTCAGGCTCTCTGGGCAGGATCAGGAGAGAAGACTTGATCTTATCCAAAGCCCTTTTAGCTACGCAGCCATGGAGGGGTGAGTCCCATCTCAAATACCGTAACAGTTGGTGGGTGCTGGGCCAGCGCCGGGGGCGGCTGCCAGCCCTGGGAGAGCATCACCGCCTCTCAACCACTGATGGATTTTCCACTTTGGCTTTCCCTTCTGTAGCTTTTATAATTTATTTACAACTTTCATACACGCTTACAGTGTTTCTCTTTTTTTTTTCTTTTTAATGGCTTTTCAAATAGGAAAAAAGAGCAGTGGAGGATTTCTCAGCCTTGTGCTCATCGATAAACACATTTGGTGCTTTGAAGAGCGGGACTTTATACTCGCGGTGGATTTCCATCAGTGGAAAGCCTCACTCCGCTCACCACCCCGCACGTCAGAGTCCAGCCCCGCTCTCCCTCCTTGTTGGTGTGCTGAGGGCAGCAATTATTTCTTTGCTAATGATGCTTGGGTTCAGGTTAGACTTTTGCTCTGACAAAGCACTCAGTTCTCCTCATCCTTTCCCTGGCAGCATTGGTCTGCATCTCACACAGGATTGTGCAAACTGATGCTTTGTACCCAAAGTGGCCCCTTTCCCCCACGGGGAACCCACCATCCCTCTACCACACTCAGTTTGCTCCCCATATTGACATTTCTCATTTACCATCAAGCATGCTCACCAGCAGCTCAGGCAGGCACTTGGACCCAAGCACATGGCACGGTGTGATGCTCCGGTGTGGTGCGGCAGGCATGTATTGCCCTGGCCTGGCCTTATTATTTCTGTTACTTCTCTGCCTTGCCTGTGCACCAGGTCCTGCCCTGCAATGGGAAAAGCAAGGACAGAAAGAAGGACCCCTCCAGCTCCCAATAACAGATTGAATTGGAAAAACAGAACTGCCATCTCCCAACAACAGGGAGAGAATGAAGAAGGAATGCCAGTGCTGATCTGCATTTAAAAGAGGGGGAATCAGCTGAAGGAAGAGGAGAGTGGCTGCAGAGAGGAGAGGGGAGGGGGACATAAAAGGGAGAGGGGCCTGAATTTGCATGTTGTTTTTCCTTATGGCAAAAATCATTTGAAAGCTGATGTAGTGCCAAGAGGAACAAAAAGAGACCCCTTGGCATTGCCCCAGGCTCCTCATTTACTTTTTTACAGCAAGGAATACTTATAAAAACTGAATAAAACATCTAATAAGACTGTTTAGGATTCCTTGAAAGATGTCTCCATGAAGCCTTGTGCTCCCTGCCTCCACTCCTACAGGCTCACTGGCACTGCTGAGCCCCTGGTACGAACACATCCCTTCCTGGGAGGATGACCGGAGCCAGGGCAGCACACGGACCCACTGGGACATTTCTGGGGGGAACAAGCCCTTCTTGGCTGTCTCGTGCCTGCGCTGTGGGGATGTGAGGTTTGCAGAGGCCATCCAGGAGAGACTGCTAGGGTGAGTGAATATCAAGGCCAGGACTTTGGTGAAGAGCTTCAGCTGCATTTGGAGGATGCACCGCGGACGATGGTGGGTTTCTGCCAGCGTGCTGTGTGACCTTGGTCTTCATTTCTCATCCACGCAAAGGACACGATAACACTGCCCTTGGCAGTGTCCTGTGTCTGCTCCAAGCACTCTGCCTGCCTGTTTTATGCATTTGACCCGCCCTAAGTCCCAGCTCAGTCTGGATTTCTTGATCTTGGTGTCATACAAACATAAAATCCTCCGGCCAGTCTGGCATTTCAGGGCATTTTACAGCTGCAGAGCTGGTGGAGCCTTGGGAAGCTGGGATGCTTATTGCTATGCCCCATCACCAGTCTTGCTCAGGGGTCCCTTTCTGCACATAGAGGGACATTGGAGCAGAGGTTTTCTGCAGTGGGCTCTATCTGCTGGGGCTGTGTTTTGGGATGTGGCCAGCATTCACTAGCAGAGTGGATTTTGCTGGTCTTGACTCCGGCGTTGGTCTGGAAATCAGAGCTGGGTACAGTCAGACGTCACCGTGTCTGCAGGGTACAGCCTTCCTCTGAAGATGGACAGTGGGTTAGTGCTTTTGGCGTGGGTAATGTCACTGTGGCCTTAAGGATGGGCCAAAACAGTGACCATTTATGCTCTGCAAGATGGTCCCATTAAAGAAACCAAGCTGGAAGGGTGTGTGTGATGCCCGAGGGTCAGGGTGAACGGGGCCACTTTGATGTCATGCTGTATTTCATGCTCCTCTAAGGAGAAGCAACAAAACCCCTAAAAGAAGAGAACAGTTCTCTACTAGCTGTGCTCGCATGCCAAGCTACAGGCAAGGTGGCTAAGGGAATAAAAACCCTCCTGGGTTTGCACACACCGGTGGCTCTACCGCTTGTGCTGTCAGGGTAGCTCCAGCCTGCCCGTGCCTGGGACCAGCCCCCTGTTCCAGCGCAGAGAGCTGCCACGCTGCAGGCAGTCCATCAGAGCTCTCAATAAGGAAAAGTGCTGCTGTTTTTCACCAGAAAATTAGAAAAAATACAACAGGCAGAGGCACTACATAGCAAATCCTGATCTTTAAATATCCTAAAGAAGGATGCTACCCATTAGAGGAGAAAAGCCTTTGTGATATATCTGGGGGAAGAACGAAAGGGATGGGTAGAATCCCCAGGGTAGAAGGGATGCTTGTGGGAATGGGTGTTTACAACAGCAAGAGCACCGGGAGGAGGCAGAGGCAGGCAAAAGAAAGGTAATTATATTGCAAAAACACAAGCCATGATCTTTGCAGTACTCATCACCCCATTAGGCGCTTGTAAAATTTGCAGACCATTAGATGAGGCTTTCAAACACCATTTTTATCCTGCAGTTGCAAAACACTTTTGCCCTGCATCACCTTCTGGTTGCAAAGACGAGCCTCGTTTCACCTCCAGCCCCTGCAGTGTGGGAACAGTGACCAGCTCAGCATGTCCAGCCTCTGCCTGCCACAGTCCCTGGCCAGAGACACTGGGTGTCCGAGCCCAGGCAGGCACAGGGGTGCTGTGGGCATCTCTCCATGCCTCTCACACACACCCCTACCCAGAGAAAAACCTCTCTCCCATACTTTAGTGTGTTAGATTAGCCGGGGGGGGTGTCATTAGTAAGGTTAAATTAACCAGGGATCAGTTGGATCCATTGCCTTGCCAGATGTGACAGTGGGAGGCAAGCAAAGCCTGGCACCCCAGCGTGCCGCTGCCTTGTGCCATAGAAATCACACGGGGCAGCCATGCCCATGGGTGCAGGATGAGACACACGTGGCTTCCCCCTGCACGGCACGAGCTGTAGAGCAGCCCTTTAGGAGAGAAGCACCCCCAAACCACAGACACACTCCCCTTGAAACCGGTAAGCCCTCAGGGGAGTGGGAGCATGCGGTGTGCAAACTAACTGGCTATTAGAGAGGCTTTAGAAAAATCCAGCTCATTTTGTGGCAGCAGGTCAGTGAGGCTGGTCACAGGGGACAGGGATGGGGAGGTGGGTGCCGAGGGGGGCAGACGGGGCTGGAGAGCAGTGCCCGTGGTTGCTCTCCTCTTCACTGGTGGTACCCAGTGTCTCCCCGACACGCTTGGCTCCATCGGCTGAGGTGCACGCTGAGCACGGAGCCGCAGCAGCCCAGGGAAATTCACAGTGCTGCCTGGTGCTGGGGATGTCTCTGCTAGTTTTTCCTCTTTCCAATACACAGGTCCAGGTCCTCAGACTGCAGCACGTGCCTGGCTCTGGGAGCTGGCCCTGGATCTGTGCACGTTTGCTCAGCTGAGGGCAAGAGCAGCCTCACACCAGCTTCCCAATGCAATTTTTCTATTGCAGAGTAAATTTGTCTACAGCAATCTTCTTCTCCCATAAGAAAACACAGTTGTTGATGAAATATTACAATTTTGACCAAACTGATTAAAACAAACAGCAAAAGCATGGAAAATCAGAGTTGTCCCAGTTTTCTTCAGTTTCCCATGCACTGAGAAATCGGGGAAGAAATGACTATATGACAACACTGTAACCCAGCTCCCACACTGGGAAGCTCCCTGCATGGGACTCCTGAGCTGCCTCTCCTGCCCTGTGTCCCAGCTGCATCCCATGGCCTGATCCGGCTGCTTCTGGGCTGGATCACAGGGATCACCTGCTGGGAAAAGCTGCTTTTTCCATGACTCGGTTTTCTCCGGCATTGAGGACTGTGCAGAGCTCCCCTGCAAAGCCCAAACACTTCCAGGGCTGCACGAAGCTTCCCTTTGCTTTGTGCTTTGCATTAAAGTCAGGAGCTGCTGCAGTGGTTATGGTGGTGGAAACATCCACCAGAAAAAATAACCTGGCTATAAACTCTCAGGCTGTTAATTACTTCCCTTTTTGTGAAGGATCCCACACAAATACCACTGCCCCGCTCCATCTCCCTCACTCTCAAATGGGGAAAGGGGTTGGGGAGGGAAAGAAATCACTGCACTTAATAGGTGTAAATATTTTACGTTTTTTAATTAAATATGAGAAACCTGCTGGGGCTGGGAGCAAGACCATCCTGGAATATGAATTATCAAGAATCCTCCTTCCCAGATGTTCACTCTTTCCACCCCAGCCCACAGGCACTTCAGACAAATAAAATGGAAAATTAATCCAGGTTTTAAAAAAACAAACACAAAACCACAATGGCAACAGAACCCCCCAGCAGCTGAAGAGCCCTCCCAGTGCTCCTGCTGCTTTGACAGGGACAACTTCCATTCTGCTTACTTTTAAATTAATAGATTCAGTGCTATTTGCAGTGAAGGCTGTTTAGGGCGGGGGTACCAGGACAGCAGGGGCATTGCTGGCCCCAGCATCACAGACACTAGCACCTTGGGTGATGCTGGCAGGGACCACCAAAGCAGAAACCCAAACTGCATCATTTCGATGCCTTTCTCCTTCCCAAACCAAACCTGTCAGACCCCAGCAAGTTCAACGTTTCCCAGAGGAAACTCATCAGCTGGAGACATCCGTGGCAGTTTGCAACCTCCAGAAATTTTTTTCCTGCCGTGAGATGAAAAAGGAAAAAATTATTTTCAAGGAAAAAGGGATGTGAGTGAATCAGGGGTGCTCACCAGGAGTTACCCATGGCCCTCTGCAGCAAGCTGATGGGTTCAGGGGCAGCTGGTTCAGTTTCATGCTGGACCAGCCTGCTTCAGCAGCACCGGTGTCTGCATACCTGGCTCCCCATCCTGGATCCCAGCTGAAAGGAGCTGCTTCTCGGCTCTCTGCCAGATGGGCTGTGCCAGAGGCTCTCAGAAAGAAGATGCTGTTGAAGATGGTTCTATTCTGGTACTTTTGGAAAGCACTTTTGAGTGGGCTCTGAAGATGGGCGGGTAGCAGAGGATGCCTGGTGAATACAGCCCACTCCCTTCAAGCTCTGCAAATCAATTAAGTGGTGCCTCCTGAGAGAAGATTAAGTGACTACAATTGGCCAGGATTGACCTCAATGGATCTCTCTTGATTTATACCAGCTGGGGAGCTGATCCAGCATGTGCTGAGGGTGGATGTTACACAATGCCTTGTCCTCAGAAACCTGGGGCATGGCTTCGATGGCCAGCTTTCCTGTATGGAGCGGAGCAGCAGACAGCCCCTCTGAGCCCATGCCAGGCACATAGTACAAATGCAGATCCTGATAAGGTAAAAATTCAACCTAGAAATCATTTATACCACTTGCTCTCCACCCTGAGGAAAGAGGGGAAGCGTATGTATTAGATTAATCTCTGCAACGGCTCAGCTTCACCCTGGGGCTTCCTTGTGTGAAAAACACATCCAAAGCTCCTGATCTCTCATGCCTTTCCAGCTGGACACAGCTCAGGGCTAGTGGTCCAACGTCAGCCATGCATGGGCACAGTGGGCTGCAAGGGGCCAAGAGAGGAGGCTTGCAGAACAGAGCAGAGCTCGCTGCTGGCAGCCTGGTGCTGCAGGAGTTAATACCAACATTGGGGGGGGTCACATTTCCTCAGTGGGTTAAGGAATTTTGATGAAAACTATATTTAATCCAAACCAAGTCTGTTACAGTGTCAGAAAGCAAAGGCAGAGCTTTAAAGAAAGCAAAACCCCCAATCCCAGCCAAATGACTTGAATCCAGGAGGGCTTGGTTGCATCGAGGTCAAACGCACAAGCAGCGAGAGACCCTCATTCCTCACTTTGGAAACTGACCTCCCACTGATTAACAAAGATATATGACAGGCGATGTCCCATGCAAACCATGACAACCTACCCCACCCTTCAGAGAAAAAGGAGGTCTGAAACAAGTGAGATGTTCTGCACAGTTCTGTGTCCCTGGAAATGTGGCTCAGCAGCTTTCCATCTCCCTTTGCTCTGCCCTGGGCAGTGCTGGGGGTTGACACCAGCTCCAGCCTGACCCCAGCCAAGCCCCCAGCCCGGAGCAGATGGCTGCTGATGTGCTGGCAGAAGCACCACGCTGAAGGTGGGGGCTCAGGGTGGGCAAAGACAGGCACAACTGGAGCCATGGATACTGCAGGAACATCTGCATCCTCTCCAGGAAAATGTGTCGCCTCCAACATGAGGCTGGTGTCTGGAGCAAAGCAAGGCACCAGCAGGGAGCAGATCAGCCTGTGCCATCATGTGATGTTTATAATTAGACTATTCGGCAGCCTAACATATATTATTAGCCTCTTTGCTAATATACTTCTCTAATAAGGGTGCCCTTAGGTGACCTCAGTGAACATTCATCTACTTCTAACTAGATTTATAATTGTGATTGATCTGCAAGGTGCTGAAGCTTTGCTTGTCTTGTTCCATGTCTCTGCTCTGTCTCAGGTACCTTGTTTCCTTCGACCCAGGCTTCAGGGCTAATATTTTATGTTTCCTTTGAGCAACTCACAGCAACCAGGTACCAATTAGTGACACATCTCTCACTTGCAAGGAAGACCCACCGAACCTGAAGGGAATGGCAATTTCCTGGGTGGGCTTGAGACACAGCATAGTGCTTCGGTTTGGCAACTAACCAGTCTCATCCTCCTGGAGCACAAATCAGCCTTGCAGGGATGATACCTGCAAAGGTTTTAGGCACTGCTTTGACCTGGTCTTTTCTGCACAGCTGAGACTGGTGGATGCCCTCGCAAAGCTTGTCCCTACATCACTCCTCTCCCACAGGTCATGAGCTCCTACACCACCTCAATTTGGTTGCCCACCTATGAAATGATGAGAATAGCTCAGACCCCTTTGGCTCCACCACTGATTAAGTTATAGAGAAGAATCAAGCATCATTACAAATGCTTCTTTCCCTCCTGCATAGCTAAGCACCTTTAGGGAGCAGCTAAGACACGTTCAGCACATCTCCAGGGCTGTGTGAGCCCTGCTGCCCTCGGGATGCTCTGGAGTCTGGGATGAAGGCAGCGGCTGCTGCCATTTCTCCCCTCACACCTCTGGAGCTGGAGCTGCAGCACCTCGGCTTGAGCTGGGATGGGAGGAGGAAACTGAATTCCCTCAAGGTGGATTTTAAAAGAACCGTGAACAAACAAACAGGCATTCGAAGCGGTGAAAAAGAGGGTCACAGCTAAAAGACCTGTGAAGTAGCCCGTTCACTTTGTACAGATGTGACCGAGTGTTGATACGCAGCATAATTTCACATGCCAAATATTAAATTCACCCTTGGTTTTGTTGTGAGCCTCCTCGTGTGAATTTTCGGAAAGGCAGGTGGCTGCAGAGGCTCGGGGTGAGCTCGCAGCGAGCTTGTGCTGAGCTGATGGTGCAGGGGGAGAGCTGCAGCTTGTCCCCGCACCCCTGCGGCCCCTTTGCGGGCAGCAGTCATGCAGGGCAGGTGACCGGTGGTGATGGAAACTCTCCCAAAGCAGCCATCCAGAAGGAAAACTGAGGGTTTCCTTCAAAAAAACAAAAGAGTAGGCTGATTTTTTCCAAAAGCGCCTGCTCTGCTGGGGGAGCAGCAGCGGTGAGGGCTGAGCTGACTTTGGCCCCAGCAAGGCTGGGAGAGGCTGCAGCATCCTTAGCTGAGGATGCTGATTAAGCGCAGACCTTCAGAGACCTTTTATTCTTCCCAAGCTAATTGATTGCCATTTGCCACTGGTGATCAGTCTCTCTCTCTCTCTCTCATTTTATGACAAAAGAGCAAATTCGAGGAGGCATTTTTGGTTAGCAGCTGACCCTGGCTGTCCCTGTATCAGCACCTGGCTGATTCCCCGGCTCTGTAATTGCATGTTTAAAAGGGCTGGTATTTTTACTAGGATTTTTAATTGGATGCTGAAACCAGCCCCGTGGGAATATTTTTATTTTTGGAGCATTGGCTATTTGGTCAATACCCTTCTTGCCTGAGAAAGTCCGTGCAGGCGTGCAGCCTGACTTCTTAACGGTAGTGATTTTCCATTAGCCTTTGAAACTGAATTGGCTCCCGAGCTGGGTGGGAATTCTTTATGGACTGTGTTTCTTGATGAATCTGCATCCTAGAGCAATAAGCTAAGCTCTTCCTGAAAGATCAGTTCTGTTAAGGTGCCTCACTCAATAATTCTCTTCCATGGGAGGGAGAAGCAGAATGGGGGGAGGTGAGAGGAGGAAGAGGAGGGAGGGTGAAGGCATTGGAGTTCTCAAAACTTCCCTGTGGATCTGCTTTGTAAATCAAAAAGTTTGGTTTTTGTTGAATCAACCTTGTTTCAGAATTTTGGTAAATGCATCTGCCCTAAGGCCTGCAGCAAAGAGTTGTTTTGAAAGACCTGTGACCTCTGGATGCTTCAGTGGGTGAGACTGCAGAGCCTCTTCGTCTTGCATGAGAAAGAAAAAGATTCTCCTTGGATGCTCCAGCCATCGTGGATCATCACCACCAGCTCATTGCCTGCACAGCACAGCCCCAGCTTAAAAATGGGTTTCTTTCACATGAAAAGCTGTGCTAGCTGCTGCAAAATAATACCAGATGAAGCATATACACCGAGTACATTGTTATTAGCCCAAATGGCTTGGCTTTCTTCCTTGTTTTCTATTTTTTTATTCATGCTGTCGGCAAGCAAAACCAACCAGCTCCATTATATATAATTTATTCTGGATTAGATCAAAAGAACAGTTTACTGGGTAGGTTTGGGCATCATTATTATTATTATTTTTTAGCTTTTCCCATTTTTTATAAATATATATTTATTCTCCCCCCACTTCTCTGCACTCCCCAGTGCCCTTCCTCAAGAGCAAATTATAAATTATTCACCAGCCCTTACAAGACAAGTGCTCCTCAGGACTGGAAATCAAACCAGACCTGGCCACGGCAGCAGCATGTGGTGGGAGCCTGGTGTTTTTGGGAGGTGGAGGCAGATGTGGGCATGTGCAGGGACGCAGGGAGGCAGCACCCAGGCAGGTGCCATGGAAAAGCTCTGCTGGGACCAGGCTGACTTTGTGGAGGTCTCGGGACTGTGCCCCAGGGCTCTCTGCTTTGCAGGGCAGCTGGAACCTCGCATCCCTCATCCTTCAGTGCCTGCAGTGCCGTGGGGCCAGCTGGGACCAAGATGTCCCTTTTATAAATATCTTTGCATCAGAAAGTTGGGGGGGCTTTCTGGGAGCAGGCGACAGGTCACAGAGGTGCAGCTCCCATCAGTGTGGGGGCTGTCAGTCACCAGTAATGTCACCTTCATGGGGACAGGGGACATGCCAGGAGCATCAGTCCTATATAGGCTTTTGGTAAAAGCAAGGACTGAAAACTTAACCCTGCCTCTGCCTGCCAGAGGTGTCCGTTGCATCCCTGGATATGCTTTGCCAGGGGCTTTGAAAAGGCACAGAGCTCTGCACAGCTTGGGTCTGCCTCCTCCACCTGCCTCCCCTTACTCCCTGTAAAATGGGGTGATACACAACCCCCAGATTCACTGACAGAGGAGGGGCGGTGGAATCCACCCCCACGTCCAGGCTGTGCCTTGCTGAGCAGCACCCAGGCAGGTCGGCAGTGCCACTGGGAAGCACTTTGCTCCCCACAGCCAGTCTACCTTGCTTAGCATAAAGCACAGCACCGCTGGGGTCTTGAAACCTAAAATATTTGTTCTTGTAGCTGATGCAGGCCATTTATTACACTGCAAAGTCATTTTTAAAGCCCAGCAGAACCGTGTGCTCTGGGAATGGGGCTTCTGAGCAGCCGACAGCTTGCCGGTGCTGTAAAAAGCTAATGCTAATTTAGCAGGAAGCTGATCTAGGGAGGCATCTGCTTGCCTAAACTCTCATCATCTCCCAGGCACCGCAGTATGGTGCTTAAGAATTACTCACCCGGACAAAGGCTTCCTGCAAGGGGTTGGGATTGATGCAGGGACACCCAGTCCCCGTGGGGCTGCAGGCACTGGGGGATGCCTGGGAGCTGCTGCCCTGGCACCAGGTGCTGTGGTCAAAGCAGCCATGGAGGGATTTATCACCCAGATTCCCCAAGGGAGCCCTTTCCCGGGCTGCCTGGGAGGGTTCCCCTTGCGGGGATGGGCAAAGACGGCTGCGTGCTGTTCAGGCTCTGTGCTTTGGAAGCCGTGGGCATTGGCAGGGGTGTGAGCTCCTTGGGAAAGTGCAGCTCCAGGTCTGCGGTGTGGGTGGCATGGGATGGAGAGGGTGATGCACCTGCTGGGATGCCCACATGGGGCTTGGAGTGCATCGTTGCTTCACCCATCTTCATTCGGGGAGCAGCGCTGGCTATGGAATTGCCCCTTGCCTGTTCTTGCTCCCCAGAGCAGTGACCTCCCAGCCGTAGTTCTCCCCCAGCCAATGCACGAGCCGCTCATCCGAGCATTAGGTGAGTCTGAGCACAGTCTGGGAGGGATTTGTCAAATTCATGAGTCGTGCTCCCTCACTGAGCAGCCAAAGGTGGCCAGCAGATCTCACCTCTCCTGCTTTTTCCTTTAATGGCTTTATTGTAAATCTCTTCTCTTACGGCTTGGGGAGATACGCTGTAACATGCCTTAGATGGATGAAGATTTAAAGAGCATCCAAGCGGGACAGAACCAGGAAACATTTAAAAACTCTGCCCATGAGGTTGTGCTTCCCCAGGGGGGATAAAGCTGGTTGGGGCAGAGGGATGGTGACTTTCATTTTGTGCTGGGGAGGGAACCCTGTATCCCCCAGGGCTGAGCCACATGGGGAAGTCTCCGCAGCTCCTCACCGCTCCTTTGCCCCATCCCAGCCCCTTGCCTTCCTTTCCATGGAAAGGATCAGGCCCTTTCTCTGCCCCTGAGATGTATGTGCACACGTATGGCCCTGTACCCATCACACAGACATCCCCTGGACAGCATGGCTCCCCTGTGACAGCTGTAATCAGAGATTTAAAGCCAGCCAGAGCCCTTATTTAAAGGCTGATCCACAGCGAAGCCAGGGAAGACTTTCTCGATACAGATGTGAAATAGACCCGGATTAGTTATAATCAGTAGAGGGAACTGATGCGTTTCTTCTACATTAGGTCAAGACACAGACCTGCCAGCTGGGAGCAGGCTGTGTTTCCCATTGCAGGGGGGCTGGGATGGCATTTCCCACAGCATCCACAGCTTCCATCCCAGTTGCTGGAGGAAACCAGGATCTCCCTCTGGCCATCTTCCCAACGAGCCCATCAGGCTGGACCAGCCCCAGTAGTGCCACTGCAAGCCCGCTGTCCCTAAGATTAATAAATGGCTCCTGTCCCTCCCAGAGCTGCAAACACAAGCAGATAGGGATGATTCCCAGACTGGTTTTGCGAGCTCTGTAGGGGCCAGAAAGCCCCAACACGCGCTTGTTTTCAGCATCAAAAATGCGTCTGGATACAGCAGAAACATCTGCCATTCATCTACCCATCACGACAGAGGCAGCAAATAATTGTCTCTTTGAAAATCCATTATCACCTCCACCCTCTTTTTAGCTAGAAGCTTTCAGAGCTGACAAGGGCTGTGCTTTGAGTGTGGATGGTAAATATAACACCATATGGCCGAGGTATTATTGGGCTCCTAATGAAACGCCATTTTTATGCATATGCATTAATAACTCCTGCATCTTCGGTGGGTACGTGTGTGGATGGGCAGGTCTTGCTTATCTAACATCCTTCTTTTCCAGAACACCTTGCCTGGCTCCAGAGTGAGTGGCTTGTGCCAGATGCTTTAGCTAAAAAGTTTTAAGGGAATTTTAAAGGGACAACCAAGTGTCTGAGCCCGGGTAAGACTTGTAGGAGATGCTTCATTTTTGCAGAGCCCCAGCGCATGCTGACAGCGGGATGCTCCTGGCAAACTGCTGCGGGGCTCGATGGCACTGCAGGCAGCCCCTTTGCTGAGCCAGCCCCAGGCACGCAGAGGGAACTGTTTACTTTCCTTTAATCTCTGCTCCTCTGTGCTTTCCCATCTTCAAACACAGATTGTTTTGCCAAGGCGTCTGCTGGCTGTTTGGGCAGATCCTCCCTAGGGAGGAGGCAGGTTGGGAGCACATGCAGAAAGTGGGCAGGCGTTGGGGGACACAGGAGCCCCTGTGCCAGCATCATCGAGGGGACAGGGGACCCCGCACCTGTGCAGGGATGTCGCAAGACCTCCCTTCTCCAGATCTGCCATTGCCTCCCCAGCTCCCCTCTTCTGCAACACCATTTATTCTTGCGAAAATTGCTTTCTTCTCACCAAACCACAAGAGCAGCAGGACAGCAGAGGGAGGAAGGCTTTGTTGGGGGAGACAGGACACATCTGTCACAGCCCAGGTTTGTGCTGACTTTCCAGGAGCCCATCATTCACTAAGGCACCCTGGCTCACCCCGGGCTCATCACCAGCCTCTGTCCCTGCTGAACCTTCCCTCCCCCTTTATCCTCGGAAAATCCTTTTGACTGAAACATCCGAAAAACCTCATGGAAAGGTGAAAATTGTCTCATTGACAGGTGCTGTGCAAATTACCCTGAGATTCATTACCGCAGCAGGGGAAGGCTTTAGGGAGACGCCTGAACATTTCTGAAGTGTAGGGTTTAATGTGATTGGATTTACAATGACTTTTTGATCATTTGCTCTATATCTCTTTACAGACTTGGGGGCCATCTCTCTTCCTCCTTGGCTGTAGATGGAAATTTCACCATTTTTATTGGGCTGAGGCTTTCAGGGGAACAGGCTCAGTCTCCTGCGGGGGTTATCTCTCCTCTTTGTGCCTCTGTTTTCCTCTTTACTGGATGATCCACTCTGCAAGTGTCCCCTTTTTTCCCTGACCTTGGAGGGACTCGTACACCTCCCACCCTCCAGCCCCAGGGCAATGCTAACAACCTGCTGATGGCCACAATTCAAGCGGCTCAAAAAGCACTCCAGAAAGCTGATTGCCCTGCTCTAAGACAAGAAAACGCAACTAAGCCCTCTCACACCCATTTCCACCCTGGAGCAAGGGGTGTGCAGCAGCTTTAGGCTGGCTGCTAGGGGCTGCAGGGAGCACGCCTGGCCCCTAGCCCTCCTACCTCCAAGAAATCCCTGCAAACCTGGAGCCAGCAGTCAGGTTGGTTTTCCTGAAACACCTTATTTTTAACTGCACTTTGCGGTAGTCTCCTGCTGAGCCCCTGGACCACCAGCCCATCTCCGGAGGGAGCAGACAGGACCCACTGGTGCTTTGCAGCGTGGAGAGCTGCTGCATTTATTGGCATCGTTTTAGGAGTGCTCGCCTGGTGGCATTTGGTGCCTGAGCCGTGTGCCTGCCCAGCAGTAATTAATGGGGCTCCTTCTACCCCTGAGCTCTGCATTAGTGGACTATCAATTATTGAAGCCGAGTTGTACATTTCTGAGCTCGTGAATAACCAAAGGGACTGCTGAGAGTCCAGAAGTGGCTGTCATCTTCTCATTAGGTATTTATTAAATGTGATTTAGCGGCTGTGCCTGCTTGTTAATGGAATCACAGCAATTGTTGCCGGATCGGAGCGGTGCCTGTGCGTGAGCTGCCCCAGTGTGTGAGCAGGATCGGGCCCTCCGGGAGGCTGTAGAGCCAAGCACTGGCCTCTGGCCCGCATCCCTCACTGCGCTGGGGATAACTGGAGCCTGCCCAAACCTGATGGCAGTGCTCTCAGGCAGCTTCGTGCGAAGGCTCGGAGCGGGCAGGTAGCACAGCCTGGCAGGAGGCATCCAGGATCACTTCCAAAACTGCTCAGCTGTGCACCGCTGTCCTGTGTGGGACAGCCCAAAGCTGCCCCTGTCATCTGGGCTCCCTCAATCCCCATCAGCAATTCAGCCTTTTGCTCCAGAAAGCAAACCCTTGGGCAAATTACTCACCTAGAGATAATCGTTATTATTCCTGCTACTCTCTCACTTCCCATCTCCCCGTCTTCCCTCATCAATGCATTATTCCTTGTTACACTCTTCTGAATAATTCCTCTCTCTTTTGATCACTGCAGTTCCTTGGAGAGGGTTGTAACGAGACCAACCACCAAGGGCAAATTTACCATAAAATTCCTGAACTTCTAGGCGAAGGTAAGCTAAGCTGGAAGAGCAGCTGAGCTGGGAGGGGCTGCAGGGTGAGCAGAGCTGCCTTCAGCCTGGCAGGCTCCCCGGGAGCATTTGCAAGGATGCTGCTGGCGCAGGGTCTCAGGACAGCAGGTCCCACCAGCACCACGGTCTCCTCTTGGTGCCCACACCTGCGGGATGAAACGTGCTTTGGGAAACCTGAAATCACTCCATCCTCTCCACTGGGAATCCCTGAAGCTGAAGTGGGGTTTGCAGCTGAAAGCAAGAATTCATTGGTCCAGAAAACTGCCGGTACCCAGGGCATCAAGGGGACTCCCAGGAGAGGTTTGCAGCACTTGCTCCCCTCTGCTCTGTGTAAACATGTGCCGTGACACAGGGAAAAGCTGGGAGCCCTGTGGGGCAGAGCCATCGTCCTGCTGGGATGCTGGAGCCTCAGGAGCTCACGTTGCGTTTTGAGCATGGAAACATTTTGGCTGCACCGTGCTCTCCCCACGCATCTTCCTTCCATTCAGCCTTTGCATCTGGTTACACAGCTGATTAAATCACTCCAGCAAAGTGCCCGTGCCTGCAGGAACATGTGCGAGCTTGAGCAGAGGAGGGATTGACAACAAAAAACACCGGATCTTTTCTCAGTAATTTTTTTTTTTGTGGGAGATGTTTGGATTGCTAATAAAATTTAAAAAAAAAAAAAAAAAAAAAAAGAGTGCTCTTCTTTCTTTCTGCAAGGAGAAACTGCTTTTCTGATTCTTCCCACTGCTGAAATTCATTGCCAAAATGGGATGTTTGCAGCTGGGGCTTTGGGCAAAATCCAACAAATTCTTTTCAAATAAACAAACAAACAAACAATGGGTATTTGTGTTTGTGTGTGTGTAGAAACACGTCTCAGGGCTGGAGGAGGTTTGGGAGAGGCTTTACTCCTCCTGTCGCACATGTCGTCGTCTTTTCCTTGCCGTGGCTGCCCAGAGGGGATTGATCACAGCTGGGAGCCTGTAAGCCGCCTGTAATCTGGTCATATTCATAAAAGACTGTGCGTGTTCCAGCACCTTTGTCCAATCCCTTTTTATCCTGGGTGTTAGGCATTAGCAGTGGAGTTGTAAATCATCTCTGGCTCTGTCCCTGGTGAGCGGGTCCCCAGCTTGGGCACAGCCACCAGGCTGGGGAACATAAGGGGCAGCTTGTGAGCCGGCGTGGGCAGGCGGTGGGTACCAACGGGGCGATGCTGGCCGGGTGTGTTGGACCGTTATCCCACTTGTTGCAGCCAGTGCCACAGGGCTTCTAATTCCCCCGGTACCAGGGCCAGGAACAAGCAGATGGGACCTGTCTGCACGGCTCTTTTGGAGGCTTGGTTGCTTTGCAAAGCAAAACCCTTCCCGGGCAGGAGGCTGGAGCAAGGCTGGGTGAGAGCCAGCTGTGTGTTCTCCCTCTGGCCCCAGCCCCAGCCCTGCACCGCCATCAGCAAGGTACTGGCCGAGCCCCTTGTGCCCCGAGGCAGGAGCAAATCTTACCTCTCGATGGAGCTGTGCCACAGCACCCTTAACAGCCCCCATGGCTCTGTCCTGGCAGCTCTAAAGCCAATAATATTTCTTGGGGTTGCAGAGCTCATATCCCTAAATTCCACCCGGGCCAGTGAACCCCAGCTTTGTGCTGGGCTGGGAGCCGGGATGGTGCTTCCCCGAGGCAGTGCCACTTCCCTGGGAGCTCTGCTCCCAGCAAAGACGTAGCAGCGCTGTAATTGCAAATCATTTTTGTAATGCTCTCACTGTAAATGCTACTTAAAATGTCATCAATGATTGATATATTTGCTAATTGAGACTTCCACTTGGGCTGATAGCTGGAGCGCTTTATTTCTTTTATTATTTTATGTTATTTTATGACTGACATATTTGCGGCAGCACTTCTTTAATCTTCGTTAAGCAAACACCCCAGGGAGATGCGGTGGCACACACTGCAGCGGCTGCCGGGGCAGGATGGGATGAGCGCTGGAGCCTCTGCCTTGCCCAAAAGCAGTGGGGAATGGCTTGGCCATGGGGGGCTGTGGGGGGCAGATGGGAAGGGGCTGCTCTGTCGTGCCCTTGCTGCAGGGGGACATTCACGAGAAGGGAAGGTCCTGCCCGTGCCTCAGTTTCCCTCCTGGTAAGGGACAGCTCAACTATTTAATGCAAAAGGGGACTGAGAGCTAATGATGAGCTGCAGCACTGTGGAAAAGCAAAACCCTGGCAAAGGCCAGCATTGGGAAGGAGAGAAATATTTCATCATTTTTACCTGGGGGGAGCTGTCTGGGCAAACATGTCATGAAAGAAATAACCACTTCAGTAAGCCCAGGTGGAACAAGGTGGGAAGCTGCTGCCTCCTTCAGGTCTCAGCACCCAACATAGTTGGAAACCACAGATTTGGCTTTTCAGTTCCTAGAAGGATGCTGCATGGTACCATGTCCCAGCACCCAGACCTGCCCAGCACCCTGCAGCAGTGCCACCTTGTGTGATGATGGACAGCAAATCCAGCTCGTTTCAGAGCAGTGCTTTGCCATTTCTAACACCTTTGTTCAAAAACTTGTGCCAGGAGGCGACAAGGCTCTGCACTCACTTAAACCAACAATTAAATAATGATAATCCGCTGAATGGCATCCAGACTTGCACCCCACTTCCGCTTGCTGCCTTCAACGCTGCCCATCTTGGAGGGGCACCAAGAGCCGGCTGCAACATCTGTGCTCCCTGCCCAAGAGAGCTAATCAAACCTGCAGGAAAACCAGCCCCCTGCCATGCTCACTGGGGCTGCTGGAGGAGCAGGGGGATGCCTTGCATCTCATTTGCTTAAATGAGTATTAAGATCCAGCTTTATTAACACTCAGAATTCAGGGGCTCAGCATGGTAGTCGCTTTGGGCAGTTGTCTGTGGGCATGCCAGCGGGCCAGGGTGCAGCGTTAGTGCCCATCTGGTGATGGGAGCGGCTGCGCTCGCTTGCCTTTCTGCTTGCAGAGCAAGGAAATGGGTTTGCAAATACTGGGGTATGAAATAAATAAATAAAGCGTGGCTGCCTGAGCTGTGAAGCAAAAGCAATTTTCTTACAGTGCAGGCCCATCTGCTGCGTTTCCAGAACACCATCTTCTCCTGCGGTAAAGGAAGATGAGTCGGTATGGTGGCAGTGCCCAAATGGGTGACCCTGGGTGAGGGTCTGTACAAAGTGGGTGCCTCCAAGGGGGAAGCTTCTCTGGGGTTCACTATAGCATCCTATGAGATCCCTTAGGATGAGCAGCATTTCCCAGCCCCATTCCCACTCCCACTTTGTGATGCTCTGCAGCCATCCAGCATCCTGCCACTCTGCCAGGGGACACGGCCACCTCCTTTACACCTCTGGTGGCTTTCCTCCACACGGCGAGGCCAATAATAAGCTATAAATGAGACATAATGAGCGCAGGCATGCCCCTTTGAGCATCCTCTGGAGCAGCCCGTCCCTGCAGCCGCTGCCTGCCTGCAGGAGCTGCCGCCATCCCCATGTACCAGAGCTCAAGGGCACAGGGACAAGTGGCAGGACAGCTCACTCCCTCCATGCCACTTGTCTCCTGATGGCTTTTACCAGCTTCCGAAGCCCTTGCTGTGTTGGGTGTGAAGGGTGCAGTGGGTTTTGCTGTGGCACGCTTGCTCTGCAGGCTGCTGGCCCCACGGGCACTCGTGGGCTGCACCCCCAGCTCCCGGACGGTGAGCACCACAGGGGTTAATGAGCAGTCCACGTCATGTTTAGAGCTACAGAGGGTCTCTCCTTGAACAAGATGTGGGATAATAACCAGCAAGGGAAGGGTGAGCGAGGCAGCAAGCAGACCTGCAGTGGCTGATTTGCACCAGCACCCGCCGGGGAGAGCTGCATCTCCAGCCACATGGGGCTGTGCCCTGCAGAGCCCAGCTGGCACACTTGGCCTTGGCAAGGTGATAACCATTCCATGCCCTGGGGGTGGTCCTGCTTCCCAAAACCACACAGCCACCCGCTGGAGAGCAGCCCAGGGAGGGACCCGTGGCTCCAGCCGGCCCAAGGCAGGATGCATAAACTGTGCAACTTACTTTGAAGCACGACCTCTCTCCCTGAGCATCCAACACTCACAACACGTAGTGATGCTGACTGTCATCATTGCCTGATCTAATGTAACTGATAAATGGGGAGTGGGAACTCTAAGGTTTTGCAGCACCAGGAAAGAGCAGGTTGCCACGGTGATGTCAGGGTTTTTTTTTCCCTGTTGTTGTTGTTTTTTTTTTCTCCTCCCTTTCCCCCTCTTTGGGGTTGAACAGGAGGAGTCTGGCAGGCTGCTGGGGGGATTTATTAGCTCCAAAATAGGCCACGGTTCAGGAATGGGGGAGAAATACTGCTGCAGTGAGCAGCATGAGCTTGGCCCTAATATACGACAGGTGCTCTCTGGGAAGGGTGTAAATCAGGGGTGGGCAAACACCGGGGCAGCACAAAAGCCTCTCACTTGCCTTGCCTCATCCTCCTAGGGAATCTGTGGAAAACTCCTAAAAGATTTAATGCCACTGCTGATGAACAAGATATAATAAAAAGAGAGGAAGAGAAAAGCAGATATTTTAAAGCTATCTGTACAGCCCTGAGCTGGTCGTGGCTCTCCGGAGCCGGGCATCATCCTTGGTGCCAGCCCGTAGCTCTTTCTGTGGGTCATTTCTGCATGAACCTGGCTGGGTTTGGTAGAGCCTTGCTGGTGCCATCCTCCTCGGCTGTACAGACAAACCCTTCATGACCAGGCAATACATGGCAGCCCGGTGAGTGGCTGGACCCTGCTGACCCGAGCGAGCACTGGGAACTGGACCAGGTGCCTCCTCATCCCTGCTCCTGCCTCAAGCCATACCTCCGCCTCCCTGCCTGCATCCTGCCAGCCCTGCCCATGCTGCACAGCATTGGCTCCTTAGCGGCTTGGGTGGGGTTTTTTAAGCTTGTAACAGTGCCCTTGAAATAATTAGCCTGACTAGTCTAATGAAAGGAAACAAGAAATCCTTTACAGACAAATTGCATGAAGGTGGTGGGAATGTTTCAGTCCCCTCTGCACTGCTCCCGGTTCAGCCCAGCCAGAGCCGCCTGAGCTGTTCCCGTGAGCCCCATGCACTGATGCCATGTGTGATCCCCTCAATTCCAAGGAAAAATCTGGAGCAAGGACAACCTGTTTTCTTTGGCAATCCCGACAGACACTGCCTGTGTGCCCCTTCTGGGGTATGCAAACAACCACTGCCTTTTCCACGGGGACATCACGGTGGCTTCAGCTTTGCTGCTGGCCCTTGTCCCAGGAGGTCTGAGCAGGTAAAAGGGTGCTTTTCCTCCACACAGGAGAAGGTAACAGGTAAATAAATGACTCCAGCAGAGTGCCCTGAAATTCCTAGTCTCTTGTTTCAAGTGCTGGGAAGAGAAATCACTGATCAGTCATGAAAGAACAAAATAAAGAAGAAGGGAGGGTTACTGGGGAGGATGCTTGAGGATTCACAGCCACGAGCCGGCATAGACACACGTAGCGCCTTACATCTAATCTGAACCTCTTCCTAATCACCAGCCACGGGAATACATTTGTTTCGGGTTCCCAAATTGGCTACTCTTCTGCAGCTCAACCACAGCTCTACGGATTTGCAGTGACAGGGTCATTTTTAACCGTTAGGAGTGAAGTCTCTCTGCTGCAGGCAACACAGTGACTCCCCGCTTGGACTGGAGCAGCAGGGAGGTAGGGCTGGCCCTGGGCGGCTGTGGGATGTTGGCTGTGACTACTCTGGGCAGCATCTCTGGAGTGCCAGCCCCGCTCTGCGCCCACAGGAGGAGGCAGGTGGTGGGCAGGAGGGCGACGGGCAGGCAGCCTGCCCGATCCGGGGGGTGCCTCGCTGTTTCTGAAGCGCTAATTGCTGCGAGGCTTCCTCAGCAGGCACTGGCTTTCACACTGAGCTGACTCCCATATTCTCCTCATCTGCATCTGCTGATAATTCAGCCCATCTGCTCCTGGAGGAGACTCACCCAACACCAGTCTATCGCTACCTGCCGTCTCTTCTCTACATTGGAGCATTTGCTGGGCAGCTTATCTGCAGGGCTAAATTCCTTCTTTACATCACTGCTCCTTTTCCTTCATCTGGAGTTGCCGGCACCTTTTCACTTTAGGCTCTGTGAGCATCCCAGGGCAAGTTAATCTTGTACGGCAAGCCATGGACCAGGACCGCGGGGTCGATGGCATCTCACAGGCTGTGGGACAGTCGCGCCGCTCGCATGCCAGTGTGGTGCAGAGCTGGCATTGGCGTGCTCAGCTGGACCGTGTCTTGGTGTGAGCAGCATTAGCATGCCAGCAATTAGTGGAGCTATGTTGATTTGCATCAAGCTCGGAGCATAAAGAGTACCAGGCCAGATGGTAAATTGTGTGTGTTCCTGAAAACAACAGTCATATACGCTGGGCTTGAATGGTGCTTTGGTGGTGTTAATGGATCTCTGAAATGACCCTGCTTGCATGAGCTGGCAATCAAGCCACAGTTCGGTTATGGCACAGAATTCTGGCGCAGCCTTAAAACCACCTGTGTGTGTGTGAGGGAGGAGTGATCCCTCAGGAACGCTCCGCCAGGCGAAGTCAGCATGCACCAGGCTTGGATCAATTGCCTGATCTAGATGTACTTTATTTCCTTGAGTAAGTTACTGCTCTTCTGTGTCTCCCATTTCTCCAACTTGTAATGGAGCAGCAGGGCTGCCGGGACTCAGGGTCCAGCTCCCCGCTGCCCCTGGTGTGAAGGTGCTGGACCATGTGGGTGCCTCGTGTCTGCCCAGCTGGCACCAGCTCCCCAGCAAAACTGTCTCTTCCCAGTGCTTTGCCATGATTAACTGGTTAGTTGTCAGTGCCCCATCACAAGAAGACTTACACAGGTAGGCTGTCTTTCTCCATCATGGACTTTCTCCAGACCTTGGTCCAAATGTACTGGCTTGGAGCCATCACTAATATCTGCTGTTCTGCCCTGAAATACAAATCAAGCTGATAAAGAGATCAGGTCCAAAGAGCATTCATCAACATTTCTCCAGCACCGTCAGGCAGTTAAAAATGAAACCGTTCCCAAGGACACACTGGAGCTGATGGAGAAAAGGCAGAGAATGGCTGGTGCCTCATCCAGCAGGGGCCATCCCTTGTCCTCCTCTACAACGTTCCTGCTAAACCCATCTTCTCCCACCATGGGAAGAGCAATGGCAAGAAGCGATCATTAAAGTGTGCTGAAAGCAGCAGGCTGCTTTAGGAGTCCACACTGTTTTAGAGGCATAACTGAAATCCCTGGGGTCCTCCTGATCTGTATCAGTTGATTTCCCAGGAAAAGTTTGATTACGCCAATAACCCTCCAGGCTCCGCTGGCCCCAGCCCTGCAGAGCAGCCCCTTACCAGAGGTCAGTGACGGTAATCAGGTTTCATTGCCTCAAGATGCAAGGGAGGGGAGGGACCCCATAGCTGGGGGACCCCACTGTGGCCAGCAGTGCCTGGGGGCTGCTCTGGTGCTGGGGGGTTTGGTGACTAAACACCAGCATTACCCGGAGAGTCGATCTGGCTGCTGACACGTCTACAAGATGCTGAAAGTCCTCGGCTGCCAGAGCCCTCCTGCCCTGCCTTTCTCCCCTCGCCGAGCAGGCAGCCTGCAGGCATCCATGGTACATACACACACACACACCCGTGTGTTATCGTCTTGGATCCTCCTCTCTTTACTAAACTAACGCCCATCTGATCGTGTCCCAGCCCCCGGCTTTGGAGGAGATCCAGGAAAGCTGGGTGGTAAACGTGTACATAAACAAAGTCAGGCTGCATTATTCATTATTATTCTTATTCTCTGTCTGATGAAGGCAGACAAAGTCACCTCTCTTTTGTGCAATGTATCTGTTGGTTTTGCTTTATTTTTTATTTGTTTCTTTCCTTATAAAACTCATGTGAATAGTCCAGATGCGGTTTCCATAGCAACCCCCTCTCTTCAAGCAGCAGATGCTGGAAAAGGGTTTTTCAGTTTAATCCTCCTGGAAATCTCCCCAACAGAGGTTGCTGGTATAAGACAATACTAAGAGATGCACAGCAGCAGTGGTTGGCATATTTTAAATCCCATGTGCTTCTTTTTTTCATGGAGAACCTGCCCTTTCACCCTTTGGAAATGGCACATATCACAGTAAAAGCAGCAAATGTCTCCTAATGCCTCATCTTACATTTAAACAGAGTCTTTCCCTGCACAGCTCCCAAACCATTGCATGGTGATTAAGACAAGAGTGCAGCATCCTGCATCCCTGTGCTCATTGAGTGAGGCAGAGACCAGGACAGCTGCCTCCATCACACCTACCCCAGCCCACCCCAGGCTGCCACCAGCATTCAACATACAGCTGTGCTGCATAGATGAGCCTCCTTCACTGAAAAAAATGGAAAAAAAAATTCTTTGCACTTGGCAGGGGCAGCTTCCCATTTTACATCCATGGATAGGTCACTTGTGACTGACACGGTCAGATTGGAGAAGACATATTAAATGCTGTTTGCAACTGAGCCTGACCTGTTCTGGATCCACGCTGATGCACCCATCTCCCTTTCTGCTGTGGAAGTGGAGCCCTCGATGCAGGGCCCTGCTTCCATCACCCTCCAGCTTGCTCTCCGGGTTGTGTCGGTGCAGTTGCATCAATCAATCTCCTTAAGAGGATGGATGGAGAAGGCAGGATTTCAGCCCGGCTTGTTGAACAAAGATATATCCATTTGAAATAAAAAGCTTAGAAGTTGAAGCTGGAATTTAACTAGTGTGGAATGAGCTGTTCAGCCTCTCTTTTAAAAAAAAAAGGAAATCCTGTAGAACTTGACAGAAAGTAATAGCCATTGTATTTTGGTTTTTTTCATTTAACAGATTTCATGTAGGCATAGCAAGATAGATTGCTCTGATGGATTTCAACTCAGTTTAATTAAAGTAGTTGAAACAGTCAATTCCCCTCTTTCTAGTGCAGAAATGCACAGAAAGGCAAAGTGTCTATTCAAGACAAACTACTTCAGTAATGCTTCTTCTAAAGGAAGAATTTTGCTTTTGTCATGCGGTCTCAGCCTCCTTAACCCCAGATCTAACCAACGGCAGCAGGTTTCTCCAGGAAAAACATGTTATGTTTCATGTTTTATTGAATCCAGGCTACGGAGTCATCCTCAGAGGGTCAGTTAGTTTTGTGAGTTATCCCAGAGCCAAACCACTTGGTGACCCACAGCTGGTTGGGAGATGTCTTAAAATAACAGAAGAGGGATGCAATGAAGTGACTGCAACACCATGTGATGTCCCAGATTCATTCTGCATTATGAAGCTGGTTTTGTGGGTGCAGGGAAATCATGGGGTCATAGAAGCCACCAGACGCTCCTTCTGCCCCTGGGCAGGACCAGCACCTTTGGCAGCATTTATGGTAGATGCAGGATAAACTGTCTTTAAAATTTGTAGGGATGAAGTTCCCCCAGTCCCAGCAAGCAACATGTACTGGTGAAGTGGAACACACCTCACACGTCGGTGGAGGAGAAGGCTGAGACTGGGCTTCCAAAACGTCGCTCGCCCCTCCACACTGACTGTGAGCGGCAAAATCCAGGCAGCATGGGCTCAGAGACTCTTGCAAAGCCACATTCTGGAAATGAGTGAAGAGCAGACACCAGGAGAAACTGGGATGGACAACTCAAATCTGAGCAATAGTCAGAACATTTGCGATTCACGGCAAAGCTCCCTTCCAGTTCTCATCTGTTTGCTTTCTATCAAGATCAAGCTTCATCTTGTGATTAAATGAAGGAGGTAGGGATCAGGACTCCTGGGCTCTGCTCTTAACTCTGCTGCTAATTTGCCGTGTTCCTTCAGAGAGGTCACATACGACTAAATGCTCAGAGCTGGTGCAGGCTCAAAATTCCCATGACGTCAATAGGGAAAACAGGTTTTCAACATGAGCGGAAACATGCAGCCTGCAATGTTTCTTTTGCTTCAGCTTCCTGGGTGCAGAGCTCTCCTGCCCAGTGCTGTGGATGAATTTATTTAGATTTATGGAAAGGAGCCCGCAGGGTTGCTCTGGTTTGCTGGGGTGGTGAGTAAAAGGGAGCAGAGCAATTCAGAGTCAACCTGCTGAAAAAAAGAGACATGCTTCCCCCACCCCACCAGTTCATTGCTGAGGTCTAAACCTCATCCACAGCCATACGAACAGCCCCCCTGTGCTGTGCTCCTGCTGTCACCGTGGCCTCTGGGCTTGCTGAAGCTGCAGCAGTTTTGGGTACATGGAGTCTGGTGTCCTGGGGGCTGTGGAGATGCACAGGGCAGACGAGAGCATGGGGGTGCAGGCACAGCCACGTACCAATAGCTGTGTTTGCCCTGTCTAATATGCTGGCAGATGGCAGTTTACCCATGATATGCTCCTTTTTGACATGGCCATTATGTCCCCAATTACCACCACGACGAGCAGATAATTCCTCATGTCAGCAAACAAGGGAGAAGAGAGCAGACGGAGAAGAGAGGGAAGGTGCGATGCTGGCCAGGCGCTGCTCCTCCATGGCCGCACCATGTCCATTTGCCCTTTCCCTGGGGGAAGATGTAGCCCGTTATTTCAGATGCTCCTGCCAGACCCCACTTGTTTTGAAACCGGTAGATAGAAGCAGTTCCTGACCCTGTGGCTGTAGCCCACGGGCTTTCTCTGAGTGATATTCTTGGCAGATAAATTACACCCACTTTCATCTCTGCCCTGGTCCTTCCTTTGTGCTTTTCTTGATGCAGCTGCCTGGCAGAGATGCGGCAAGAGCACGGCAAACGGTCCCATCGCTCTTATTGTCAATCATCCCTTGTCAAAGTGCTGAAGGTATTATAAATCCTCATCCAGGAAAAGGCTATATTTACATATCTGGTTTTCAGAAATGACAATGGGCTGTTAAGGAAATACAGAATTTTAATCACCTGGTTTGGGCTCGTGCACAGCTTCTGGGGCCGTGCCAGAGGTTGGGCATGGTGGCACCGTCTGTCTCTTTATTTGCAAGCAGTAATTAGCAGTGATTAATTATAATGATGTTATTTAACCCGTTTGCAGCTATCTTTCATAGTTTCCAAAGCACAAAAGTGCTTATGTGTCCTTACCTTTATTCAATAAACAGGTAAATTGAGGGGTAGGGATGTGTACCAGCATCTTCCACATGGAAGATGCCCACCCTTAGAGCTCCTCCTACACTCTATATATGAAAAATAGAGCACAGACAAACTTCTCCTGTAGGTATGTTTGTAATGGGTCCCATTTGCAGCAGGGCTGATGTCAGCATTTATAGACCAGCTCTAGTAATGACTTTTTATTTTTAAATAAAAGCACAGCAACAGAAATTTTCAGCCTTAAATGCTCTTCTGCCCTATCAGCCTCCACCCTGTGCCTTTTTATATTGCAAAAGAAGCAGAGAAGGAGAGCAGCCAAGAGACAGACAGACATGTAGGGAAAAGAAGCATGTCAGGGATTAAGAGCAAGCCCAGCTGCAGTGGGGACAGGAGTGTCTCCCCATTCCAGTGAGGGGCAGCCCCTTTGCTGTGCTCCAGCCTCAGCAGCTGCTCAGCTTCCTGACCTTAATTCTGATTTTAGTTTGAGCAAAATTGACCCGGAGAGAGAGAGAGCAGAGGCTTTAAAAGCAGCCTAGCACAGAGTGGAGATGCAGAGAGCCTTTGTGTGTATTTCACTTAGGGAAAAATAATTGCAGGGGGAGGATATAAACCGTTTCGCTCCGTAAAGCCATGCAGCCTGGCTGTCCCTTGGTGCAAGCCCCAGTTATTAGGCTGAGCGTGAGTGTGCTTGTTGGGGTGGGGATGGCAGCCCCTTCAGCATCACCGTAAATCTGAGAGAGCCTGTGGCTGAAATGGGCTCCTGGTTTGAGGAGGAATGGAGGAGGCGACGGGAGGCACAGCAGCGATGAGGCAGGTCATGGCAACTGGGGATGGAACAGTTTTTAAAAGTATTTGGCAAAGCAGCCTCATGGGGTGCACAGGGCTGTGGGACAGCGGGTGTGTGTTTGGGGGTTCTCGCCTGCCCACAGGCTTCCTCGCACCCCAAGTGATTTCACTCTCCCTCACCTGCCAGCAATGCAGTTTAATACCTGAGTTTTCAGGATGTGGCCCCATGCCCAAGGGGACCCGGTGCTTCAGCACTGATCCTGCCTGGTGCTGAGGCCCCCCGGTCCTGTGGGCACCAGCAGGAGACATTCCCTTGTCCTCACAGGCATGCTCTCTGAGGGCTCTTTTCTTCAGGAGGAGAAAGACCTGGCATCAGGAACCACAGAGGTACCACTGTCACCGCTTGCACACACAGCAAAGCACCCACTGGCTGTGGGGGAGACTGGGAGCCAGGAGGTGCTGAGCACCCCAGGGTGCCCTGCCAGCTCCCCCCTGGGGCTGTGGCCAGGGCTGAGCCCCCCATGCAGCATGGGATGGAGGTGCAGGGGGAAGGCAGAGGGGAGCAAAGCTCAATGCTCTTTCGCCATCCAAATAATATGAAATTCTTTGTTTGAACAAATCCCGGAGCCTCTGCGTGACATTTTGTGTTTGAATTCTCTGGGGTGCTCTTCGACCCACAGCTCGGAGCGATGATGGAAGGACGCAACTGAAGAACAGTTCCCAGGAACCTTGCAAAAGGAGGCAAATCTTCCAGCCTAAAGAACAATTGCAGAAGCTACTTCTTTCCACATCATACTATACTCCATAATCCATAGTACTCTCAAAAAAAAAAAAAAGAAAAAGGCGGTGTAGGGGCAGGCTGTAGCTTAAGCATGTCGCGAGCTCCTACTTAGCATTATTTATCATCAATGATCTCCAGGCTGGGCCATGATGCATAATTCATCTCCTTTTCGGAGGCTGCATCTCGAACCGAGCCCAGTCTGGCACCTCCCCGCCGCAGCCACGGTGCGTTCTGGCTCTTCAAAAAAAGCAACATGGGCATCTCGGTGCGTGGAGTCCTTGGCCTCTTCATGTTCATGTGAATGTGACAGTCTGGCGAGGGCTGCTGCTAAGTTTATCCCTGTCTGTGTGCTGCCTCGGTGCCTGTCCTCCCTGCTCAGCCCCCGGTGCTGGGAGCTGCGTCGCTCAAGCCTTTTCACAGCGCCGCAGATTCGGGGTTGCATATCTCACTCGCTCCCACTCCCCTCAGGAGCAGAGCCAACTTCCACCAGCTCAGGAAACAGCCGATAGCTTTTAAAAATGAAGGAGAGGAGCCGTGTCCTTGTTCAAGGCTTCGTCCCCTGCCCTGCCCCTGGCTGGCCCCGGGCTTGGGGGGCTGATGGATCCAGCTCCTCCCTGGTGCACGCGTGGCAGAGGGAGAATGGGAGAAGGGAGACAGAAAGAGGAGCCAGCAGCCTTTTATTTTGGGGCCCACTTGCATATGTTTTCTAAAAGGCCAATAAATAATTAATAGTGGTTATAAGCATATTGCAGACACGGGGAATTTTTGCTGCAGATGGTCATAAGGACGTTGTCAGTGCGTTATCGACTGGAGGGCTGCGCAACCCGCTGTCATCGACTGACCGTTCACAAAGACATCTATTCATTAACTCTTTACAGACAACGAGCAGAACTTTAGTGGAAAACAGACTGACCACAACCCCCCCAAATAGCGGAGCTTTGCTTTTTGGAGGCAAGGCTGGGTCCCTAGTAGGAGCAGAGGTGGGAAGGACGGAGGGGGAGCTGGCCAAACCGCTCCCAAAGCCCGGCTCAGAGCTGGGACCTGCAGCCTCCCACTCCCTCCCCGTGCGTCAGGCGCCGTCGGAAGGCAGGTAAAGCCGGTGTATCTTTACCAAATCAATTCTCCTTCACTTGACTGTCTCCATGGAGCAGATATCTCATTCCATCAGTAGCGATAAATATATCCTGTGCTGGGTAGGACCCAAATGTTTTCAGAGGCATTTCCAAAGCTCAGAGGAAGGGTCTACCCTCCCACTGTGCATACTGGTTGTTACTGGTTTTTCTCCCAGGCTCACAAGTTACCACTGGGTGTGTTCCCATGGTGACTGGGGATGCTCACTGCCAGCGAAGGGAGCTAAAGGAAAGCTCAGGATGGTTCCTTCCTGGAGAGCAAGAAGACATTGATGATTTATTTCGCTCCCTCTAAGGTAATTATCTACCTAGGCAGTCTTAAAATGTGTATTTCTTGTCTCCAGCAGACCAGAACAGCCTCTTTGGTTCCAGTCTAGCAAATAAATATGTATTTACACACTTTATTAAGATGGGTATTACTTTCCCAGAAGACTGGCATAACTCTTCTACTCTGGTATTTTATGTAAAACTGTATTTGCACGTTAGTTTGAAATATATATGACAGGCTAGATGGACCACAGCAGTCTTGGCAATCGTTGAGCGCAACTGGAGGAGCTATGTGTGAAGACACATGCGTGAATGTGGGTATAGATGATGCACGCAGCTTCCCTGGGATGCGTATGTGGCACCCACAGCTACAGCTCTGCAGAGGAGGAGGAGATGTCCTTACCAAGATCTCACCTTTTCTCAAAATGTTAAAAAAACAGCGTTAAAATGTCAGGGCAGCTCCAAAGCTGAGGGTGGCAGATGAAACTTCAGAGACAGGCCACCAAATATGTTGCCAACATGTAAAAGTTGGCATTTGAGTCTTCTGGACTCCTGTGAGCCAGTGGGACCATCATCCCCCCAGCATCATCCCCCTCCACGGCCAGGCTGCAGCTCCTGGCCAGCTGCTCAGACCCTCTCCATCCCTGATGGATCAAGGGCTCCTGCTTTCCACTGAGGTTTTACTCCTGGCCAAACAGTGGGATGTTGCATCCAGCTGCCACCCCGCCACCGCTCTGCTGTGCATCGGGTGCTCATGGCTCATGGCAGAGGCAAAAGCGAATCACACTGACCAGCGTTTCTAATTACTGTTATTTTCCTGTAGACCATTTTTCCTTGCTCTGGTGAGGATGTGCAGAGAGACAGCCACTGCCCCAAGTGCTGCAGCATCCAACCAGCTAAAGCAGGCGAGAGTGAAGGAGAGGAGGGAGCTTTGCCTGTCCTCGAGGGCCCTGGGAGGTAGGAAAAGCACGTATTCACGCTGTTTCACACGCGCAGCACGACCTCTGTAATCAAGCATCTAGCAGTAAAAATGTGGCTGGATTAACCTGACGAAGCAGCAGTCTATAGTATATTAATTCTCCTATAATTTTGTAAAGCTGCTTAACTGAGAACCTCAATGCATTTAACACACATTAGTAGGTAATAGCAATTAATTAAAAAAACCTCCATCAAATCATGTGCAGGCAGGATGGGGGCTGTCGTGGGGTGTGGGTGTCCGTGTGAGCTGCTTGCCCAGCCCTGCTCCCGACCCAGGGGAGCAGAGTGGTCCAGGCAGGCTGTGCTGCATCTCCGCTGCAGTGACACGGCAGGCTCAGCATAGCTGAAATCTAATCGAGCATAAAACCAGCAGATTTGAGCTGTCCCCAGGGGAAGTTTAATAAGGAACCATCATCATCTAAGTAGACTTCAAAGAAAAGCAAAGTGCAGAAAGGAGAGGTGGCTCCTGGAGTGTGCGACACCCCAGCACAGGTGTGAAATGGTTTAACACTGGTTGGGGACAGGGGAAAACCAAGATGAAATCTGGAAGGGTTCGGGAGCTGGGAGTGGGCTCAGCTCCTGAATATTCCCTCTGTTGCTCTGCTGAAGGAGCCGGAGGAGACCTCAGGTGCGGCTGTGAGTGCAGCTGTTCAAGAAATGGGCTCTGCCTGTGTTGGCTGCTTACCTGGAGGTGCCTGGAGCTGGCTTTCAACAGTGTTTGGAGGTCACAAGTTCTACTGACATCCCTTTTCTGACCTCTAGCAACTGTCAGCCCCTGAATTTCAGCCCAGGCTTGTTAGAGTTGGTTGTGCACAACCCCTTCCTCACTGAGCCATGTCCCTCCATCCCCTCGTCCCAACACCACACTGGCTTTGCTCAGCAAAACATTTCCATGTGTGCCTGATACTAAGCAGTGACTGGTCCTGCTGGCTTTAAGGGAACTATCTAATCTCCTTTAAATTAAGCATATGATTGGGTTTTGGCTAGATTGGGGCCTCGGGCCTTAATCTCTTTATGCCCCACTTTCTCAATCTGCAAAATAGTAATTATCTACTTCATAGGGCTAAATTAATTTCCTATATTTCACTGATGCTCATTTTGGCAATACACAGGTTGCCATTCTCCCAGAGACTGCAATTTGCATGCTGCTCAGCAAATTGTATATTATATATACACACACACACACACACGCATACGCAAATCTAAGCCTCAGGGAAAAAACCTAAATGCCATGATGGCCGAGACAGGATGTAAGCAATAACAGTAAGGATAACAAAAATGCAATTCAGGGATTCAAAGGATTTAGTGAATGGAGAATAGGCTGAGTTGCATAAAAAGAAGGTAAGAAACTCAACTGAGTTAAGAAGTAATGAAAAGAATACTGAATATCAAACAAGATGGAAGAGCTTAATTAAGAATTAACTTTTTTCAAGTACAGCTTGGGAGAGCTGACAGTGGTCAGCGTAGAGGATGAGGAATGAAACAGGGTGTTTTTAACCCCTTCATGAATGTCAGGGTGAAAAGGGAGAGTAAACAAAGTTTGTGGAAAAAAATGTGGCATGGCTACGTCTCTGCATTGCAGGACACGGAGGAGTGTGGGTTTGGGGAGAAGTTGACAAACGTTACATGTATTTTCTGGGAAACATGAAATGGAGAAGGAAAAAGAAAACCCTTTCTTAAAATTACCCCGGGGATGCCCTTTTTCATCTTGATAGAATAACCCTCCTGGTTTTGGTCCCTGGGACTTGGAGCATGCAGCGCGGTGGGATCTGGAGGAGATTTTGCTTCTGCACCTGCCACTTGTACATTCCTTGTTTGCGTTGGGCTGCAAAGAAGTAAAGATTACATTAGGGATGATGCACTGGTGCAGAAATGTTGGACAGATTAAATCTTGTTTCAGTGTGGCTTTCTATCACGTCTCAGTGCAGCTTTGTCAAATGATAAGGTTTGAAAGGCTGCAAGCTGGAGCTCGCTGGATCAGTAATGTTCGTTAAGGTAAAATCAAAGACAGGCTCCTGCTCTCTGTTTTCCAGAAGGACTCATTCCATGAAAAGGTAAATAAATAAAAAAACCCTCACTGACTAGTCCTCATGGGAAACCAGGGGCTTTGACATCATGGTTTTCATTTTCTCCTGCCACGGACTGCCGAGAAAAAGGACAGCTGAGAGACCAGCAAGGAAAAGGGAGAAGTCAAAAAGTTACGGAGCAGCATCAGCCTGGTTAAGTCTAATTCCAATGCATTGACTCTGCTCAGCTCCTTGGGGAATGAAGGAATGAAAAGCAAGGGGGAAAAAAAGCAAAATAATTGACAAGAGTAAATCAATTTGGGAAGAATTATTCTCCTAATGATTTATGGCTTCATTAATGACTGATTGAACAAATGATTTTTTTCTTTTCTTTTTTACTTACTAGGAATTAAGGTGGCTGGCTGAAAGGTTATTGGATGTCAGAGCAACAGACTCATCTGTCTCCATTTAAATATTTAATGATCTCTATCTCTCTCCCCTTCGATCGACAGGATCTAGAAGCCGTTGTTTTGTTACACACTTTCTTAGCTTCACAAAAATGTGACCCGGTGCTCCAAAGAACAAGTGGACGTTCAGTAATGAGACCTGGCTGAGAGGGCACGAACGCTGCAGAGAGACACCTTGCAATGCCCTGTCCCTGTCCCTGTCCCCAGCCCTGGGTACCACTGTCCTGGGGGCTGCCGCAGCGCTCTGCCCTCTGAAGAAAGTTGTGCCTCTGCTTCACTTCTGTCTTCAAGAGACCATGGTCCTCTAGTGCTGGGGGGGTCTGTTTGGATAAAGCCATTCACCCATGAGTGATACCACTGTTAAGAGCATCTAGCCCAGCTGAGAGCTCTTGCTTTTATTTGCATCCCCAGCGATGAATATATTTTTCCTTTTAATGCACCTGAAACCCTCGGTGCTGTTGCATTCAGCCAGTCTGGTGCTGAGTGCCGTGCAGTGCTCGTGGCGAGGGAGCTGAGGCAGCACTCCCCTCTGCACTTCTCCAGCTACACAGCCTTAGAGGTGTGTGTGCCTGTGTAAATAAGTACGTACGAGATGTACGCATGCATGTATATTTTCACAATTGAATACACATCCATATAATTCTTTGGTGTATGTTTTTGATGCATTGATGTCAGAAGTAAACACAATAAATGCAGACTCAGACCAGTTCACAGGGCACACACCAACATGAAAATCTCCTGATTGCAAAAACCATGGGGGCACGAGTCTACTGGGTTAGCAAAGCGATTTAAAATTCATTATCTATCGTTCAGCACTCCGGTGCCTCCAGGCTCAGCAGCACCCAAACCAGGCGCATGCCCTTCAGCTCTCTCCAATTAAACACCCTCCTAAAGTTCAGGCCCTGTTAATTGGTCTCAGAACTGCTTAGTGCCAGAACTGGGATTTCGCTGCCTGGCATTGCTGGCAAACGTGCCAAGCTGGGGCTGTACCAGGGTGACCTGGCTCAACTGTGGACTGAAACCACGCTGGGTCACAAAAGCTGAGACTGGCTATTGGGAGGGGAGAGCAGGAGCAGAATGAGGGGAACAAACCAGTTCCTTCATCCAGAGATGCACTTTCAAAGTCTAAATTCAGCCTGGAGTCTCTGGGTGGTCAGGTTTGGGTGGTGCGTTGGGGCTGGTACAGGGAAGCGGACTGGCAGCAGCATCCTTCCAGCTGGGGATTTTTTTATCACCTACAATAATGAAGGTCAAACCACCTGTCAGTCAAAGTGCTGTTTCCCTTAGTTTAGCAGTAAGATTGGAGAGCTGAACCACAGTGTGACCCTGTTGCTATTGGATATGAGTTCCATACAGATGATATGCAAACATATTTAAGATTTTTTTTGTCTATTTGCAGGAGCAATATCAATTTGCAAGGATGAGCTGGATTAACATAACTCATTACTTTTCCATGGGTAACATGTCAAATGAACACCTCCTTTGATATCAAGGGGAAAGTTGCATGGCCCATGTGTTTATGTATGACTGTTGTTGTGATATAATAACAAAGATATCTTCTTTCCTCTTATAAAATGGGAAAATTCCTTCTCCTAAGCAGAGAGTCAGCTGAGGGAGCTGAATAAAAATTCTTTGGCAAAGATCTTTTTTTTTTTTTTTTGTGATAGACACAGGCTTGGGAACATCACTGCAGCCTGCACATTCATAGCAAATACAACCTGCTGCTTTATGGGAAGAAATGAAGAATTTTTTTCCCTTGCTGAAGAAAAGTTGAAACTATTTTGGAGACTTCTAACTGAAACTTTTATTTTTCAGGTTAACCCCTTCTTTGTTTGAAAATAACAGACTATTAATTCCTTTTATTGATAATAGCGATAACCGAAGTTAATAGATGCAAGAGGAGGGAGTTGAGGACTGGTTTTGGAGACGAGGCAGAACCACCTCCTCTGAGCCTCCCCGAACACCCCAGGCACTGCCTGCTGGCATCAGAGGAGGAACCTGTTGCCCATCACCTCCCCACACATGGTATTTTATATCCATTTTGCCATTTGGAGCAGTGGCTCCTGCCCACAGACTTAAAAATAACACCCCAGTGGCAGAGGTGAGGATAGGGGCTCTGGCCAGTCCTGGCTTCTGACATGGACAACATCAGATGCTTTTGGGAATACTGAGAAAAGTAGTCAGTGGTCTCTGAAGTCTGGTGTCAACTGTGCTTATTTTCTCCTTGCAGAGGCTGCTTGCTTTCTTACATGATACACATCAAAAGGGCTATTTTAAGTCATTGGGTTGGTTGGTTCTTCTTTTTTTTCTAAAAATCAGCTCCTACACCACGGAATTGCTGCCTGAACGCTGGGCTGCAGCAAAACCTAGTAATCTTGATCAGCTCTGACATAAAATGACAACTGGGGGTATCGGCGGGCACACTTCATTTGCTGTGTCAAACATCATAAACAATTTGAAGGATTTTTTTACCTTAACAAAGTGTCAGCAGCAGGCATTGGGTCAGCTTGCGCTGCAAAACTGGTGGGGCTCAGCTGGGGAGCTGGTTGGAAATCAGGGTTTTTATAGCAAAAAGGAAAGGTCATGGCTTGAGAGCTCCACACGTCTCCGTGCCCCATCTATTTTCCCCGCAGATCTTTGGGGTGAGGAATGGCAGCATCCCAGCACTGAGCACCAGCAGGCAGGCGGCAGGGATGCGTTCGGTAAACCGCAAAGCTCAGCCCTGTGAGGATGGAAGGGAAAAACAGTGAATATCTCACTTGCCTTTGAGCAGTTACAACTCGTTTTATTAGCGCTCCAAAAATATTTGTACAAGTGATTTTTTGGCTTTTTTTGTCCTCAAGGAAATGCAAGGAAAGGAAAAACATCACTGATGGGCACTTGGGCTGTGTCAGGGTACAGCTGCTGAGCAGGGCTATGTGTGCAGGCAGGGAGGGTGCAACCCCACCGTGCTTGGGGGCTTCACCCTCCCTCTGATTTTTCTTTGCTGCTTTTCAGTCATCAGGTGAGCCTGTGATCCCGAAGCGTGCAAGGAGGTGTTCTCCTGGGTCTTGCTTGGAGAAAAGGGTGGTTTTTTGGACAGATTTTAACAGCAGCAGGAAGGGGTGACCCCTCCAGAAGGATGCTGGGCTCCAGCATATTCAGCCTGAGCCCCTAAGGAGAGCAGAGAGGGGAGGTGAATGGCTTTCTCTGATATTTTGCCAGCCAAATTAAGCAGGGGTTTGGTATGGCACCGCTGTAAAGGGCTTGGGCACCTGCCTAGGCACTGCTCCTGATGTGGGTCCAGGAGTGAACTCTTATTAATTCAGGTGGCAGGGATGGAGAAGCAACGCTGCTGAGCCTGTGGCTCCCCGCCAGCTCTTCAGCTGTGCTGGCTGGCTCCAAGAAAAGCTCTTCAGAAATGCCCTCATCTTCCTCACCTGAACCAGCGGCAACGGGTCACGGCATTCGGTTCTGCACTGCTGGTTGTGCTGGAGGGTCGGCACTCGCCCCTGTCGCAGCCAGCCCCGGCCACCGGCACAGCAGGTGCTGGTGACACCAGCCTGGCCTTGCTGCAAAGCACAACAGGCTTGCTTAGATACGGGGATGTTTTATCAATTAAAACAATCTCCCCTCCCTTTGCTCCTGGTCTCAGCGGAACCTTGGAAATGTTTCTGCACTTCACATTGCATGTAATTATGAGCTGGCTGTCCCAGAAAGCAGCCCTTGGTGTACTTAGCAGCATCACCTTCAGGTTTTCAAGGCAGCACTTACTAGCCAGGATGGGAGGAGAGACAGGAATTATCCAAGTCTTGTGAGAGCCCTACATCAGACTCAATTTTTTTTATACCCTCCATTAGACTGAAGCATGGATATGTGGGGTGACACAGTGCCAGGCATCACAAAGTATCCCCCGAGTCACTGCATTTGGTGGCACAGCCTGGTCCAGCCAACCCTCACTGACCTTCTGGGGACCTGGCCTCCTGAAGGAGAACCCTGCCTGCTCTAAACAGCCTTTGCTAAATTTTGCTGCTAGCACCAGTGAGGAGAAATGCCGGCAAACAGGGTCTTTGGGGATGTAGTTTCAGATTTTGATCCATGAGCCAAATTAAAAGATTATTTTCCCCCTCAATAAACAAATCCTCTCTTCCCCATCCTGCTAGTCGAGACATCTGCTCCTCTGAAAAGAGCTTGCACCACAGAGAAATACCTCCTACCGTGTGTCCTACTGTCCTTTCTGCCTGTTTTGATTTGCATCTTTTATATTTTCTTTGGATTATGCTAGTCAGACTCCTTGCTTAGATGTGGTAGTAGTGCCAGGGGTTTTGATATTATGAAATGCTGTTAACCTTTTGCTATTATTTGTCTTATACATCCCCATGTGCTACGGATAGCTCTTTTGTTATCAGAGAGGGAATCCTATAGGACTGCTATCAAACACAACGACTGAACAGGGCAGGGTGGAGGGAGGGCTCGGTGGCTCTGTAGCGGTAATGAGCAGCAATGTACATCTTCAGTCCTGGAGGTTAATGCCTGAAGCTTTTAAATCAGGAAAGATCAGAAATGCTGTGAAAGCCGGGTTTAATGGGCAACCCAGTGCCCAGCCTGAGACTTGAGAGGCAGGCTTGAAAGGACGCAAATCGACTGATTTATATTTGCATTGCCACCCCTGGCGGGTGGGACGTGTGGAGCCACCTCTGACCGCCTGCACTGGTTTGTTCTGGTGCCGGCGCGAGAGGTACCATAGGGTGCCCCCCATCCCTCACCCACCCCAGCCCTCACCCACCCCGGCAGCAGCTCTGGGCGCCCCAGGAGCTGGTCAGGACCTGGCAGCTTTCAGGAGGCTTCTTTAACTGTGCATTTACCCCCTAGACATGCTCTGGATGTGCAAAATCGATGTTACCCTGACAGCCCTCCAGTGCGGGGGGACATGGCTTCTATTGAGCTGATTTATCCCTGCAGATGGCCTCTCTGCTGCTGCAGTGTCCCTGGAGCCCCGTTTTGGTGGCCGTGTGGCAGTGTCCCTGTCCTTACTGTGGACTGGCACCCCCTGCCCTGCTTGGGTACAGGGCTGTGTCTCGGGGCTCCCGGGGCAGAGCTGCCTGATGGAGAAAAGACCATTTCCAACCCCAGCCCTTCTTTCAGGCTGGGTGCTCCTCCCAGGCATCACCAAGGAGCAGAACCTTGTCTTTATTTCAAACTGCTGATTTTTGCCAAGGTGAAAGGTGCTTCTGATTAATGGGAAATGCAGTTTTATTTCAGTCCAAGTTTTCCTGCTCCTCCCTCAAGCCAAAAAATTTCCTAAGGACTTGATCTCCCTTCCTGGGGTTTCTTGCCTCTTCCCAGAGAAGAAAATAAAGAGAAACTCACAGAGCCTGGACCAGACCTACTGTGTGAAAGCACATCAAATCTGGGGGAGCATTGAGCTGGTGCAGACAGGGGTTTCCCAAGGAGAGGATGTGAGAGCCCCGTGCCCTCCTGCTGCCCTCCTCCTTCCCTGCCTCGGCAGATGGAAGGCAGCAGCTTTTTAATTATTAAAATTAGTGCATCCTTGAAAACACATAGCATGCTTTTGGCTCTGCAAATCATTGCTTTTGTGAGAGAGGAGCAGTAATGAAATTAACTGACAGAGAGGAATTAACAAGTGGCACAGATGTAAATATTATATAATCTGCATTTCCTAAAATATCCCTGGCTTGGCATCAGGAGTTGGATTCAGAAGAGAACCAGAGCAAGGTTGCTGATAGAAAACAAACAATAATAGCAGGAAAATAGTAATTAATCATTCTGTATATGGGTATTAATGTTTACATGCAAGCTCCTTGCCAAATGCTCAAGGTGCTACACATCCTCCCCAGGCTCCCCTTGCTGCTGGCTCAGGTGGGTGGTGGGTGTTTCATGGAGAAGTGGGGAAACTGAGGCAGCTGGGAAGCCTCACTGGCAGTGCCAGAGGGCCAGCCAGCCACCAGGGCTCCAAGTTCTGCGAGGTGCTGAGTACCTGTCACCAGCGCTGGGCTTTCAACAGAGGTGTTATGTGCTTCTAGGTTCATATTCAGGGCTGGAACAGATTTTTAGCTAGTGCAAAGTGGTGTAAGTCCTTTTAAGCCAACAAAGGTGGATGATGGCTCACTCAGGGAGACTGTCCAGCCCTCCGGGGTGGCAGGGGGAGCAGGCGCACCCAGCTTTGACCCACAGCTAACGTTTGCTTCTGGGGAACCCCTTGCCACATTGGTGCTGAAAAATACCCCATCCTGCTTTCCTGTTTGACATCGCATCACAGGAATCTTAAGGTTCCCTTGGGAACCTTATGTTTTAATGGTCAAATTAGTGCCAGGTCAGATCTCATACCTAAAGTCAATAGTAACCCCAGAGCACCAGCCCGCTCTGCCCTGGCACTGATGTGCCCATGTATCAGCACATGGAGCTGTAGCAGCTCCCTGGGACTGCCCACCTGGGGAAGCCACGGTGCTTGCAGCCGGCATGGCGAGCATCGGGGTAAAACACTTCCAGGAGCAACACTCAGTGCACGATCACCTGCCGTGGTGTGGCTCAGCATGAGAAAAGGGATTTTCTTTCGCTTGCAGGAGTTTGTTGCTACTTGTCTGTTTGGAAAGAAATTCTTCGTTGTGAGGGTGCTGAGGCGCTGGCACAGGCTGCCCAGAGCAGCTGGGGATGCCCCATCCCTGGAAGTGTTCCAGGCCAGGTTGGACGGGGCTTGGAGCAACCTGGTCTAGTGGCAGGTGCCCCTGCCCATGGCAGGGGGTTGGAGCTGGATGATCTTTAAGGTCCCTTCCAATCCAAACTGTTCTATGATTCTGTGACTATGATTCTGTGATTCTATGAAAAATACAAAGGACAGTTACACCGAACTGTAGACACCAGACCCAGGTCACTGCAGGGTCATTGGTGGGTGCCACCAGTGGGTTTTAAGGTGCTTGGGCGCCCAGCTGTCCTCAGAGCACCAGGCTTTCTGCTTGCTGCTTGGAAATCCAGAGCAGTTATTTGTTGTAATATGACAATCCCTCTTTAATGTCCCATGTTTGAAGTCACATTGGAGAGACGTATCCCATCTGGTGAGTCACAGCCTCCTCCTGTCACTGGGTTACCTGCAGGGCCTCTGCAGGAGGAGTGATGACTAACCCACGCAGAGTGACACATCACAGGGAAATGTAAATATTGTCTTTTATTTTTTGCCTTCTGAAGCCTCCAGAAGAAAATTATTTTTGTTTCAGTTTGAAAACATGAGCCAGCCTGGCGTTTTCTGCCGTGGCTGGGAGAGCAGATGGGTCAGCTCTTCCTGACTACGTGGCGATGGGGAGATGCTGCTGCTTCCCATGGGTGCCCCCAACCACCCTCCTGCCTCCCACCCTGCTGGAAAAGCCATTTTCAAGAGCACCCAGTGCCGACTTTGTCCTCAGCAGCTCATCCTCTGCTCCCCTGCCTGCAGGCAATGCCAGCCACATTGCCTGGACCTGGGATCAATATCCCAGGAGATCAGCTCTGGTCCTTCTGTGTGATAGGGATTCACAACACTTCTGATCAAAAGTCCTTCCTTAATCTGGGAGACAGCAATCGATGTGAAATTAACTGTGCTTTAGGCCTGATTGCTCCAGCAGGAAGGGGCTGCGGTGGGGGGATGAACCCATCAAAAGGGTTCTGGTCCCTTTATATCAAAAGGGTTCTGGTCCCAGCTGGCTCCATCCGATTTTTTATTTTTCTTTTTTCTTTTCAATCAGACTGCAGACCATTCCTGTTCCAAGGGGACAAGTGGGTGCATGGCAGGCACAGCTGCCCTCATGCTATGGTTGATGCTCTCCTCTCATCTTGATGCTCCACCAGCACAGGGGCTGTGGGGCAGTGGGGGAGATGGGGAGAGGTCAGGACATGGAGCAGTGCTAGGAGGATGTGGCTCTAGTTCCCTCCCAGTGTTCCTTCCTCCGTAACCTCACCCACATCATTTACAGGGTAAATGCCTGGTGCAGCGATGCCGTGCCCAGCACCAGCCCCTCCCAGGGCCCCTCATGGCACTGGTGATCATAGAATCATAGAACAGTGATGCCCGGGGCCAGCTCACACGGAGGTGGCACTCATTGGTGTCACACCAGAGATGGCCCTCATGGCAGCAGGGACACATTTCCCAGAGTCTCACACGCTCTCGATATCACTCACATCCCATCTGTTCAAAACCAGAATGAAAGCCAGGCACGTGTGTCAATGGTTTAAATATGATTTCAATCTCGTGTTAGACATATAATTGCTGCACATGAAATAGGTGAAAGACTATGTTCCCCCAAGGCATGGCCTTTATCATACACAGCCTACTAGCATTTAGCATCAGAAGGGAGGTGAAATCAAAAGAATAAAAATAAGTACATGATTATAGAGAGCATAAAATCTTTTGCAAAATTGTTCCAATTGACTTTGAAGTTTCAGCCAGAGATGCTATTTCCTTTTGTATTATTACAGTTTTGAAGAAAAAGATCTGTATTCTCCACAAACCAGGCTGCTGCTGTATTTTTGATAAATGCCTGCCATCTCATCAGTGCCACATTAAACCAACATTTCGAATTCAAACCAACTATGCGAGTGGATAAATGTAGTAGTAATGGCAGGAATTAGAAAGCAGGGCACAGGATTAAGGCAGCAATGATTTACGAGACCCAGGCAGGAACAATCAAAGGCATCAGATCACTTCTTTGCTGCCCTGCGTGCGCCTATTTGCATTTTGTTCCTGACAGCTGGATTTTAAGGCTAAATTCTCACCTGACTGGCAAATAGATGCTGCTCTTTTTTGTTCTTAGCTGAACGAAGTGATTAGGGAATGGGTGAGAAGACTGGAATTTCTCCCTCAGTGGGCTGTCGGGGTGTTATGCCCTTGTGCATCACGGGGAAGCAGCAAGATGTGCTGGGCTGATCTCCTGAACTGACAGAGCGAGGGGCTGATCCCACTGAGCACCCTGATACTCTGAGGTGTAAGGATCTCACTGTCAGTGATGCTCGTTCCCGCTCCCTGTAACCATCACCCGTGTCCTGTCCCGGTGGGCATTCCCCAGCCCCTTGGTCCTTTCCATGCCAAGCTCTGCCCTTGCCCAGTGCTGGCCGTCCTCCCCCCTTACCCTTCTGCCTTCCCCTGGGGGGTTTGCCATCCTGCCACGATGGAACGGGTGAGCTGTTCTGTGGATGCTGGGCTTGTTTCTGGGACAGCACACGGAGCTGAGCCGTGCCTGTGGGAAAAGGGAAAGCCAGGACTGTGCCGGACTCCTTAATGCTTATAAAAAACTGATGGCTGGTGGGTGTAAATCAGCCACGCGCCGTTGGCTCCCTGGGGTTTTTATGGCGATGTGCTGCTGTGTATAAAACCTGATCAATAGACTTTGTGGGAAGATACTAAATGGACGCGTGCGACCCTGATGGCCTCGTGCCGGTGGCAAGATGTGCTTTCCTGCCATCAGCGTCTGAAATGCAGGCGGCTCTGGGATGGGGATATGGGAGCTGCTTGGAGAGGGAAAGGATGCAAGTGCTGGGGCGGGGGGGCGGGAGGGCAGTTAAAAAGGAGCCCTGGGGGCTCGAGCCTGCTCCCTGCTGCAGGGGATGGTCCCCCTGCATCTCCGCACCACGAGCATCAACCTTTCAGAGAGCCTTCATTAACAGAGGCAAAACAAAATCCCGCAATGCCCTCTTGTTATCTGCCATAATAGAACACAGAAATCCTGGTTTGGGGCTGAGTGACAGGATGATCTGTAGGGATTGCTCAGCTTTTCTTTCAGATCTGAGCATTTTGGGGTTTCATGCCCTGCTTTTGCTGAGCCCTTTACTGAGTGGTACCTTCATCTTCAGCCATGAACTGGTTTTTCCATGTGCCTTGACTGAACTCACCTTGTCACAAACCTCTCCACTCCCCCAGTTCATCAACATAGGGGAAAATGGATAGCGAGTGCTTAAACCTCCCTCAACCCTGACTGCTTAGTGGTCTTCATCAGAAAAGTAAAAGAAATAGGATAGAATACAATAAAATAAATTAAAATAAAATAAAATGAAAACCAGCAAAGCTTTCCTTTGCCAAACTCCACAGGAGCTCTGTCCTGGCATGGTCCCACCGATGCTTGAGGGACCCTCTGTGGATAACGCTGTTTTTGCTGAGTGGTGATGGAGCTGATTTGCTCTGTGCCCTTGGACTCTGCCTCCTTCTTGGTCTGCTTGACTCTGTCCATCTAAACCCCTGCCTCTGCCCCTTGCTGGACTCAGCAAACGCTGCTGCGAGGACTCCCCATCCTCATACTCATTCTTGTTCTGCCTATTTAATTTAACACAACTTTCTCCTTGTACAGGAGGGGACAGTTTGGGCTTTTGAAATACATGGCACATCCACTGCTTGGTGCAAAATGCTTTTCACCTTGTGAGATGTTTAGATAGCTGAAGTGAGCAGGAGGGATGGGGTTTGTTTTGCATCCCCCCCACTGCTTCAAACTTGCTTTTCATGCAAGGGCAGAAGCCAATATTTGTTCTTTAGGCTCTCTCATGCTCCTGCATGCATTTCAGCCAGCTCTTCCCTTCGCCTGCTGTCCCTGTCCTTTCCCTCAATCCCTCTCATCTTCCACCTCATTTCAACAGCTTGAAATTTAAATAAACAGGCAGTTCTCTGCACTTGACTTTCCCACTGCTCCAGGGGCTGAAACGATGGTGCAGTGACCAGCTTTGCTTCACCATCTGATGTTGCTGCAACCCACAAGATGCAGAAAACAAAGCAAGCTAACCAAATTAACGAGGTGGGCATTTCTGCGCTTGTCAGCGTCCCCTTCCCTGGTATGGAAGAGCAGGGATGAGAGCTGAGAGCTGAGAGGAGCTGTTTGCCCCTCACCACTACCCCTGCCCCTCGTCCCTGCTCAGAGCTCTGCTGGGGTGCCCATTTCTTCCCTGCCATCACCTAACACACCTCCCTGGCCTTTCCCCTTGCTTTCAACCTCCTAATACCTGTCCCACCTCCACCATTCACATACAAAGATCAGGTCTGCGGTCTCACAGCCTTAGGAACTTCAAAAGGTCCCTGCATTTCAAAGGGCTAGTGGGGAAAAATGCGAGATGCCCTCCCTGTAGTCAGTCTTTGAGCTCCATGGATCAGTGGTGAACCACCCAAGGATGTGAACTCAGCCTTCGGCTCTGTCACCCGCTCCCTTTGAGAAGTAAGAGTGAGGAGAAGTATTTAATCGTGGATATAGCTGTACATCAGACAGCCCTTGATGTCACTTACAGACTGGGGTATTTCAGTTCAGAGAGACACTAATCTACCCACTTCTGCTGCCATGCATGAGCAAAAAAAAAAAGATGTTGCTGGGATCTCTCCTCCAAAATGCCTCTGAACAAATGTTCTCCTTTAGACCAGCAGTGCCAATCCCCCATGAAAGTGGGAGGACTTCAACATTAAAAATGAGGAGACAATTAAAATGCCTTATTTTTTTCCACCACAAAATGGGGAAATACATTCTTTCACCTAACATACCCATCAGTGGAATCCACCCTCATTTGCAGGCACAAGGAAATCCATCACGCAGTTCTACTTCACAGCGCTCAGCAGTTTTTCAGGAGATGGAGACAGAAGTGGACACAGGGAGGTTGCTTCCCGGTTGCTGGAGGAGGCTCTCATTTCCCTCCCAGCACTCACACACATGAGCAGGAGCTGTGAGAGACATGGGACCTTGAATACCAAAGCAGAAGTTGAGACAGGTTATGTAGGCACTTATCCGGGAGTAATGAGGACGAAGGTGCAGTAATGGGAACCTTTGTGTCTAATAAAGGGAAATTTATTCAGAAGGCTCCCAGAAAGTCAGACCATGACAATATCAACCTCAACTAGTTGCTTCCTGATCCGAATCGCTAAGTAGCAGCAACATCCCTTCATCCTGCTGCAGAAACAAAGGTAACTGGGGACAGTGGTGATAAAACACACTCAGAAGAACCATGGTGGGCACTGCCCGATGGGGCTGGTGTATCCCACATCGGAATGATCAAGATTTGCAAGGATGGAGGGATGCAAGGAGCTCAGGGTTGGGGCATTTCACAGACTGCCACATCCCCAGCCCTGCAAGGTCTTCTTGGGCTGGTTTTTTTTGCTTCCCCCACTTTTTCTGATGAAAAGCATGGACAGCATGGGGGTGCTTGGTTGATACGTGCAGGGGGCAGGAGCAGTGTGGAGAGGAGCTGCTGCTCATAGCCAGCTTGCTCCTAACCTGGAGAGCAGAGCCTTCCTCCGGGGCAGCCAACGAGATGCTGCATCCCCCTGAAGCAGAAAGTGCCCCCAAAGGAAGACCCGCTCTGCCTCTCCCTTCCTAAACTCCCACCGGTTTCAGTTCTTCATCCCTTAATCTAGCGCAGCCGTGGCAGCAGTAGCGCTTATCCTGAACAGGTTGCAGGACAAAGCCTTACGATTTGTGCTGAATCACAGATGCTGCAGCTAGGATCGAGGGATTAGGTTATGCCTCCAGAATTAGAGCATGTTGGTGGTGTCCCAGGTGATGCCGACACCCTCCTTGCCTGCTCGGCTCTCGGAAGGAATTGATGTTTGTTTTTCAGATGGGCAAGCATCTTTTGCACCAGGTTTTTTCATCTGTGCTTCAAGCATGACCCAGCGCACTCCCGAAGAACGGCAGATGAATATGTATCGTGCCTTTTCTGTGCGTACTTTTAATGCGATTTTGCTGACGAGCCCTTACATCTATTTTTATAGCTGCTAAAGTGCCTTACTGTCCTTTGAGGTAAGTGCAAAGCTGGCTGGGTTTCATGTCCCTTCGCTGTCCCCACTCGCGGGTCGGAGGGAACAGCCGTGCCAGGAGCAGTTTGCGGCGCTCCCCTGGCACCGACGGACAGTGCGATGTTGGTTACACACTTAAATTTGGGTGAAATAAAACGTGTCAGGGGGAAGACTTTTGGCTCAAAGAGACTTTTCACAGCAAATGGAAGGAAATAAAGGGCAGGCAGCTCTGTCAGAAGCATAAATGTTTAATCAATTCTTGCTTAACTCGGCAAACCTTTCTCAGATAGAAAGTTTGCAATTATTACCTGGATCAAGACAGCTTAATTAAGCAATTAGGATGTAAAGTTAACAGCCCTTGCAGAATGAGTTGCAGTGCTTTAATTTCAGAATTGCTTGTGCATATAAGAGAATGACAGTTTGGGAAAAGACCACTTCTTTTCTTTTTTTCCCCCCCAAAACACCACCACCACCAAATTAATAGGATAGGTCACATCCCTGGCCACTGATGGGAATTTTGCCTCAATTGGGATACAGTAAATCATTGAATAAAGCCCCGTCCTCAGCCTTGCACCAGCCAGAGACGATGGCTCCTTGGAGAGCCCACTGAAGACAGAACGTCTCTCAGACCGACTTAAAGTCTCTCCTGTGGGTTCCTGGGAACCGCACAAGTAAACAAGCCAGTGAGATAGCTCCAGGGAGTAATGTGCTGGTCCACCTCCAAAATCTACTGAAATGGGATTGAAGCTTTCTAATGATTTTCAGCCAGCACCAAACTACAGTTGGAAGGGGCAGCCAGGCTTGGGATGTGGTGTCAAGAGGTACAGGACACACATGCTGGACATCTGCCGAATTTGCATGTTTCTCCATCCATTTAGCAAGACTGTTGACATTTTGGCAGCAGAAACACCTCTCCACCACAGCATCATGAAATAATATTGGGAAACAACATGCAAGTTCCCCACCTCCACCTTGAGGGACTCGACTTGATGTCCTATGAGTAAGACATCTCGATGTCATGGCCAGCAGTACTACACAGCACAGCTCCTCTTTCTGTTGGTTTGGGGAAAGCCAGCATTTCACAGGATAAGCCTACCAGGTTTGTAAGCTCCTTAACCTCCATCTCCGGTGACCTAGAAACACCATAGCTCCTTTGGTGTCCCATGTGCTCTCATCCTCCCCTGCCCACGGATGGATTTGACAGCTCCTGATGCTCAGAAGATGGGCTAAGCCCGAGGCTGAGCTGAAGGAATGTAACATGAATGAGGAAAGCATAAAGCTGAGGCATTTTTGACTTGGGTCATAAAATCTTTATGGTAAGTAAGATGAACCCCTTGAGGCTTGAAATTGTAAAATTCTGGTTCCGGGCTGTTGGTTCTGGAAATTAAATTCCCATTCTGCAGTCTCAGATGTGTCTTACGCAATATTCAGTGATACCATCCAAGAGTGAGAAATGATGTTCACCAGCCTGCATCCCACCGTGACCACCAGGAGGTAAGAACATGGGCTTCCTTGGTCCAGCATTTGCTGGGCTGGGAGCAAACATGAAAGGAGTGGTGGGTTTGGAGCTCGCGGTAAATATTGTCAGGGAAGTATTATACTCTGAGAATAGGAATATTTCTCCGCTACCTCCAGTACTGCAGTTAATGGCATGAATCCTCCAACACATCCATCTAAGTATGTCTGACAGAGAGGGCTCCAGCTTGGACCCTGGCCAACGCTAGCGGTGCTTTTGTTGCTTGGATGGGTTTTGAGGTTGCTCTCCGCCTTTTGGGGTCTGATCTAATGGCAGCTGAAGTCAATGGGAATCTTACTGAGGACAATTACGGACACAATAGATGAGCAGAAGAATGAGAAAGGAAGTGGGTTTCCGTTTCAGAGTATTAATTTAAACTGCTCCCTTGGGGCTGTCCCTTTAAGGAAGTCTAAAATTGTATTTAAAGACTGCAGGCACAAAACACAGCTTTTTCTTAATATCTTTGGGTAATTAAAATCTGGCAGTGGAGGAGGATTAGCACAGGTTATATATAGTATTTCAATTTAAACTTCTTCTGATCCCTTGAAGTTTCTACTTATTATTTTTTTAACAAACTTTAATCTAGCTACCATAGATCTGCAAATTAGACCTAGTGAGCTCCGGCTCATGTGAGACACTGCTGACATGTTTGATTTGGAAGATGATGGGCTGATGGAATAGCCTGAGCTGTGTGGGCTGAGGATCTGGCCAAAAAAACACAGATGTGGGAAAACTGATCTTGACTGCAATTAATGTTTTGAAAGCAGCAAAGCTAAGGCTGAATCAGTTGAGATTTCAAGCCAGGGACACCCAGACATGGTCCTGCCTTCATCATGTGCCCAAGAGCCATTTTCAAACCATGCCCAGTGCCTGGTCAAGACCCGAAGCAGGGTTGTACTTCCCCATTGTGGGAAGGGAGCAAAGTGGCTGGCCCCAGGGCCACACCATCAGAAAGTGGAGAGATTTGGTCAGGAAGAAGGCAGAGGTTTTAAGCAGAACATTCAAGACTTGTGCAAGTCGTGGCACAGCTCAGAAGCATATCCAAGAGGTTGCAAAAATAGCTCATGAAATGACCATCCTGTGGGTTACACACAAGAGCAAAAATAGGAGGCTGGTCCTCAGTCATGCTGCGATGGATGCAGACCCAAGGGATGCCCAGAGACTGGTGTGCTCTAGGACATGCAGGGATGCAGCAGCCTCCCTAACCTCAGTACCTCTGTTTCCACTGGCCTTACTCACACGGGAAAGAACAGCCCCAAATTCAGCAGATAATGTTGAAACCTCTTTAGGCTCCCCTGACAAAAGCCACTTCCATAATCCATAAGACATGGTTGATTGAATAGGGAAAAATCCAACAACATCAATGCTTTGCTTGTTTCTTCCAACAGTCCTACAGGACAACTCCTTCCCCATAGCTCCGTCTCTTCTATCGCTACAGACCTTGTACATAGGGAAATTTGAAATAAAACACTCAGATGCCCATTGGTTACCTTGGGGGGACAACACCACACACATTTATTTATCATTGGACATTCCAGCTGGAAATAAAATATCAACTGTAATTTGTCACGCTGAAAATATAGCAACATGTTTTATTCCCCGTTCCCCCTCCTTCCGCCCATCAACAAAAGTGGGTGGAAGTCAAAATTGCTGAGCAAAAATATAATGTATGTACATAAGGAGAGGAAGCAAACGACCAGGATTACAATTTATTGCTGAGACCGTAGGCGGCGTATGTGATTGCACACAAGGAAATTGCCAGAGATGCAGATATTTTGCAGAGCTTCTTATTTACTTTCTTTTTTACTTTGCAAGTAAATAAGATATTCAATAAGAGTTGGCAATTTTCTCACATGCAGCCTCCAAACAGCTCTCTATTTTTGATGAGGAGTAGTAATTCCAACATTTTGCCTTTCAAAAAAAAACCGCAAAACCACCCAATCTTCCACACTTCATATTTTCCTAATGGAAAAGGTTTATCCTTGTAAGAAATTACCTTTCATTTATGAAAAACATTGGATTACTTAAAAAATCACTATGGCACACGCTGAGCCATACTGATGTGTGGTATGGTATTGCTGAAATACACCAGCCCTTTTTGAGATCTCTTTGGTATTGATATAAAAGTCAGATGACATCAATGGATTGGGGAGCTGGGGAGAGCTGCGAAATATCCATCCCATTGGCATCTGTCTTCCTTAGCTGCATTGACTGGAAACATCAGATGCAATCTCTTGGAGAAGTGGCCCAGAATGCCAATTTAGAGTGAGGGACGGGGGTGAGATGGGTGAGAAGTGAACTCAGCCATGCAGCTTGTCTCCGGGAGAGGGTCAGGAAGCATGGGCATCACTCCCAACCAGCTGCTCGGGGATCAAAATCATTTGCAAAAGAAGATTTCCAGATGGTATGGAAGCAGGACACCACCAGGCCAACCCACTACAGTCCGTCAGCAATGAATGTAGATGGTGCTGAGTATCACATTACCAAGAGGAGCATTTATCCTTATGATCAGTGGCATGTTTTGTCCTATCTCTTTCTTGGAAGAGACCTCCAGGGAAGTCAGTGAAATGCTTCTGCATCTGCAGGCAGCTCTTGTAAGGCCTCTGCTTTGGGGACATGGGGCCAAATGCAAAAACATATATTTCATTCATTCATTCGTTTGTTTACTTTTGGGTATCTAACTGCCATTGGAAATCAATGGTCATTAGAGTGTAACTGCCAGCTTCAAACCTACCCCGCAGCCGGGTGATGAGGGAACGGCTGTAGGAGCCAAGTGACTGATACTGTGTCACAGTCTGAAGGATGGCTAGGTGTAGGAAGGGGAGGAGGCAGGGGGAAGAGAGACCTTCAAGAGCAGGTATGAGACAAATAAACAGCTCAACTCCTGCAGCGTAACATTTTTAAGCTAACGAAAGGAGGTTTGCATGACAGTGGCATGTACATGTGAATGTGTGCATTCATGTGCCTTTCCTTTTCCTCTCCCAACATTTGAGCCCATGGTTGATATCAGCTGATGCTGACAGGGGCTTAAAATCTCCTAAATTCCTAAAAGTTTTGGCAAAAGAAGTCAAGAGTCTCCACTTTTGTCCCTGGAGGCAAGTGGCTCCAGCGTGACGTCTCTCTTGGGAGAAGCCACGGGAGAAAGGTGGGAGGGAAGGGCTGGGAAGTGTGACTCCTTGTATTCCCAGCAAAGACTTGCTTTCAATATCACCTACCGAACTCAGCCTCACCTCCAGGCTTTCAACAGCAGCATGTCTAGATTTTGAGACAGCTGCTGAGGTTGCCTAAGCCCATCCCTGGCTGTGGCCCCATGGATAGCATTTCTGAAGTTTCTTGCACACTATAAAAAGCCAGATCATTTAGGTGAGCGTGCTGCGATCAGTCACGTCGCAGGGGCCACTTCTCATCTGTCACCGAAGAGACTAGGCAGGAGAATGACTTGCATTGAAACCAGTGGTGTTAAACACATGGCTCAGCGAGCAAGGGCAGGAGGCTGAAGCCAGCCTGCACGACGCAGAGGTGGCTGTGTGCCGAGGCTGTGCCTTGCGGCATGGAAAGCTCCCAGGAAGATGCATCTCAGACACTTGAATTAGCTCCCTGCAGCTTAAAAAAGGCAGTGAATAATGTAGACAGGAAAACGAGCACAGGACAATCTGGCTGTCATCCAGTTTATCCAAATATTGCTATTTTGGGCTTTGTTTGAGTTTCTTTGCAGCTCAGAGGCACATCCCAAGATCCCAGTTCTTTTGATCTGGAATGTACTGAATAATTCCCTTTAAACAATAATAAAAGAGGAATTTTTGACACCGCTGCCATAGCAACGACTGATGTCATAAATGCAGGAGCATGACTTCATGGCAGGACCCAAGTTCAGAAGGAACTTTTGCTCAAGAGCAAATACCACCTGCAGGGGAGTGGGGAATACAGAAAACTGAGTAAACAACAGATCGTTGTTTTGCATAAATGTCCTTTTACCTCAAGCACTGCTGAGGATGAACATCCCTGTTTGAGGCATCAGACGGGTCATTACAGGTAGAGCTCTCCATGTAGACAGCATGCGGAGAAGTGGTTTTTCAGGTGCTAACCTATTCCCAGCCCTTCCTTGGGGGAGACCTTGGGCATTGGACTGCACAAGTTCTGAGATTGCTAAACAATCCCAATGAGATAAAGGATTTCAATAGTTTTTCTTGGCGCTCGCAGCACAGTAGAGCTGTGCTGAGCCTGGACTTGGGTGGAAAAGCAGGGGGTTGTTACCCAGCCCCTGCTTCCCAGGACAGCTGCTGTGGCTGCAGAAAAAGCTGTCCTTTTATATAAGGAGCCTTTGTAGTGGGTCATGTTGGGTGAATACAAGCCATCTGAGTAAATGCAAGCCATTCTGGGCGAACACAAGCCATCCTGGTGAATACAAGCCATGGCTGATGGCTGCTGCAGTGAAAGGCTCTGCTGGAAGAGCCCCTTGCACATCCTGGGGACTGCTTGCAGGGTGGCTTACTGTCGCTGAGCCAAGTGGCTCTTAAAAAACATTCTGGACAAAAATAAAATGTACTGAGGCACTTTAAATTCAGCCTGGAGGCGATCTCCGTCTGCAGCCCTTGGTTCACATCACCATCTGGCAGGAGGAGCTGAAATCCATTTCCATCAGAGGGTTTGCCAGCGAGAAAAATAAAGTGAAGGTAGGAGCTGGTTTCTCAAAAAGTAAGGGCTCTTTCTGAGCTCCCACCGCCTGGCAGCCTCCGAGACCAACGCCTGGGGAAGCAGGAGGCTTTTACTTAAGACCATGTAGTCATTGCCTGAATCTGCAGTGAAAAGCAAACCCAGGGAGGTCTTGGTCTCTCCATCATATCCCTCTGTGATACAGAGTCTGAGGCACTGGCCAAGGCTCAGAAAATTCAGCTACTCCTAGACTAGCTAGTTGAACTACCCTTTCTTCTGCTCTGTGCTTCTATAAAACAACTTCTTGGGGGGTTCCTTGTCATGAATAACTTGAAACCTGAGGACAAGGACCAAACCCCAGCATCCCACCGCCGTGCCCAGCGCTGGCTGCCTGCAGACCCAGCACCCAGGTAAGGTAGAAACCAGGGGTACGCCCAGACATTCAAGGTGTGTTTTAGCCTGAACCCAAAATAAGACAGATCAGAAGGTGAACCTCAGTTCTCTGAAGATGCTCTGTATCATCTACACACATATTTCAAGAAACATTGTAGTCAGCCAACATTGTATAAGAGAGGGCTGTGTCTAAAGGGAGTCTGATTCTCCTGCCCGTGATGGTGTCTGCCTGCCAATAATAGATTCATTTATAAAATCTCTGTCATCGTCACCAGGCAAGTTACTCCAGGGCTACCGAGATACAGGCCTCAGGCCAAGTTATATTGCTTGCTTCATCATCCTGCACGGTTGTGTTGCCTGCACCAAATTTTCACAATCTATTATTCACATCAGCCTGGGGTTTAAGGAAACAGATTTCCAATAGTTTGCAAATACCATATTCAGAACAAAAGCCATTTCCCTTCTGCAGAAAAAATAAAGGAACGTGCATTAGAGGCTTCAGTGGGTCCCTGCCACGAGACCTAAGAGTGATTTTGCTGCTTTGTGGGTTTTCCACCTGGCAGCGACAGGCAGAGGATGCAGCAGAGACCCCGGACACGAGCTCTGGATGCTCCGGAGGTGCCAGCTGGGATCCCTGCAGACACACCGGAGCTAACCCTGCCTGCCTGCACAGCAGCTCTGCCGTCTACAAAAAACCCCAACAACCCCCAGGCTGCCCTACAGTTATAAATAGCAAAGAGCAAGTCTGAAGCGCTGCAGTGGTGTGGTTTGCCTTAAAGTCAGGATTCCCACCAGGCTGGGGCAGGGATGGCTTGCGATGGAGAAGTTCAGCAATGTCCTGGGGAGAAGCTGGAGAGGGGAACCAAGCTCTCGCTTGTGTCTTCCTCCCCTGCCACAACCAGGTTTATGCGAAAGAGGGGCAAGGGCACAGTTAGGAGCATAGTTTGTTCAGGGGATGGGCTTGAACAGCTTTAAATCTCCCTGATTTCTCACCCCCTGCTGCAAGTGAGCCCGGGAAGGGCTGTGTCCTCTCCAGCAGCTGGGCTGGAGGGCTCGGCATGGCTCCCCTCCCTCAGCCACAGATTTGCTGGCAGTTTCCCTTCTTAGAAGATATCTCCATTTCATGATCCAGCATTCCTCCTCCCTCCCTGGTAATAACATCATTTCAGCCACCGGAGTGGGACAAATGGCTTGACGGTGATTTCATATTTATTTGTTGTCCTTGAGATTAAATATTCTTAAACAATAACACCAAACACGCTTAGAGCAACAGATGAAATTCTTCTGAGCTTCCATTAATTCAGTGCCGCGAAGAGACATGAGATTAAAGGGGTGGAGTCAGGCTCTGCCCACAGCAAGGTACAGGATTTATTTTTCCTGAAACAGGGGTTTACTGAACTGGTGCATACATGGTTTCACGTAGAAGCTTAAAATCAGGGGAACGTTAATCTGCTTTTACGGTCCATGCCTTTAATCAAAGCCTGTTGTAATTAATGTACAAATTAATAACTCTATAAATGCAGGACAGATTAAACAGGAAGAGTTTGCACAAAAGGAATTTCAACCAGAAAATGAAGCTCAGGGTGTTTCTGGCTGTGGGCTTGATCTGGGTGAAGGGCAGCAGGGCCGGTCTCTGCTTGCCTTCGCTGGGATATGTGTGCCCTTGCAAACCCAGGAGTGTTTGCATCCCGGTGGTCCCAGGGGGAGCCTGGAGCAGGGGTTGGAGGGCTCCAAGGAAGGGGCCAAGCTCTCCTTGCACCACAGTGTAGCAGTTAAATTCTTCACATGCAAAATCCCAACCGATCTGGTGAACGATGAACGGTAGGAAAAGGCGGCAGGGGGTAAAGGGTGCATGGGTGGGGGCTTTCCCGTGCCCGCAGCCCCCTCGGGACCTGCCACCCTGTGCAGTGGGAGGGTGAAGCTGGTGTTGGCTGCTGAGCTGGACCAGATGCAGAAGCCACATATGGAAGCAGGCTGGAAAGCAACGCACCGGCATCACACCTCTCTGAGTGCCCACACAGGGATGGAGAGTGCCGGAGTCCTACCTTGCCATTAAGTATTAAATACTTTCCTTAAGAAAAATGCCTTTGGTTACTGGGTGGGGAGAAACAGGGAAACTTGTTGAATTAATCCAGAGATTTAATGTCCAGCTGTTGTGGAGTTTACAAGCATAAAAGATTATTGTGCTTGGAGGTCCTATGCCACAGAGACTAACAATTTTTGCTGCAATGGGGCTATCAAGAATTGGGATTGTGTTTTATGGGGCTGATATATGACTCTATAAAGAAGAGACAAGATCTCTTTCTTTTCTTTTTGAGTAGCTACTGAGTCGCGCTACAAAGCTCCAATAAACTCAGTTTGAGCGTTCAGGGATTCCAATGCAGCAACGCCAGAGTCTCGATATTATTACTATTAATTGTTATTATTATTACATTAATTTCTAAGACATCAATCTCCATATTATCTGGGTACTGTGACATAAATTTAGCACAAAATTAGCATACATTAGCTAAATTAATGTAACATACCATATGTGGCAAAACCTAACGTAACATAATGTGGAATAAATTACAATAATTTAACATTGACTCTCAGGACTTGATGAGACTGTAAATCTTCTTTAAGAACTAAGATTAAAGCAAGAAACATTAAAAGGTAGATTCATTTTACAAAGGAACAGTCTTTGCAAATGCAGTGTTTTGAAACACAGTTCATTTAGTAAAAGGTTTCATCCAATTTGCCACTTAATAGCATTGCTTTGCAATTACAACATTCCCTTTCACCCAAAGCACCTGCAGCACTTTACAAATAATAATTCATTTGCACTGTGTCTTGTGAAGCCAAAGAGTATCAACATCCCCAGGTTTTACGCAGAATGAAAATGAGTCGTGGATAAATTAAACCATTTGGCTAAGCGAGGCAGAGACCAAGTCTCAGAAATCCCGACTTCCAGTTCTTTGCCCTGCTCATCCATCAACACGCTGCTGCTGCTCCTGCTTGTGTCAGTGAGGAAACCTCTTCCCAGCTCACTCTGCTCAAACACCAAACCCTAATTCCTGCATGCAATGAAGGGCACAAGCGGAGCCCCGCGGGGTGGAGGTGCTGGGCTCCGGCCACTGAGGTGACTGCCCTGGGCAATGCCCACCCCACCGCTGCCCTCTCCTCTCCAGCCATTCCAAGGAGGATGTTAAAAGCCTTTCTTCCCACCCCCGTGTGTTTTGTTGGGGGAGGTATCCGCTTTAATGGAGGGGATGTTCTTCCTGAAATAGTCACACCGAGCTCAATTTCACTCCTGCTGAAACAACCCTCCCTGCCAGCCCCTGATTTAGAGCCGACAGCAACACGGATCTCACAGGTCCCCATCCGCCTCCGTTGGGTACCAGACAATAACTGCACAATGCAGGGAAACTCTTCACCTGTTTCCTTGTCTCCATGTGGTCTGCGTTTTCCTCACCTAATCAGAGGAACACAAGCAGCACATGGAGCTTTACTGCAACTGCTGCACTCGGATCTGCTGGGAGGAAAACCAAGTGCAATTTCCCCTCCGTGTAAAGCATTTTGCTGCTGTTAGCTCTGGAGAGCTGTGTTCCTCTATGCCTCAAGGGGGAAAAGAGAGAGGAGGAAGAGTCAAGACATTGCCCTTGAAGAATGCAGGAGCAAGTATATTAGTCATAGAAAATCCATTACTCAAGATGATGAATGCCTTTTCCTGTGATGTTGCTGTTAGTTTCCAGAATTAAAACCCAGACACATGTTGCAGCTCTGTAAGGACACTAATTTACATGACAAGTACACAGATTACAAAACACAGTATTTCGCTGGATTGCAGAGTTAGCCTGGCCATTGGAGAATTGCTCCTTTCCAGCCTCCACCATTAGGAATCCCACCAAAGGAGCCTGAATCCCCCATGGCACCTGGTGGACCTTGAGCAACGCTAGAGCCCATCTTTATCCCCTTCCTCTCCGAAGAGTCACCAGGCTAAGGCAAGGGGGTGCATGTGGGGGAGCCCCAGGGGGGTATCTGTCAGCAGAGCAGAGAGGGGATTTGCTCATCAGAGATGGCTCAGGAGTGGCCACGAGATCCAGGGTCAGAGGGATGCTTGTGGGGAAGACGAGGTGTCTGGTGTCTCCCCCACGGACCATCCTGAGCCAGAACTTCTGAGCTCCAAACACGCCCTGCAGACATCAGCAGCCCAATTCCTGCAGTACGGGGGCAGATCCTCACACAAAAAAACTTTGAGCCCAAACCAACAGGCAAAACGATTAGGGAAGATAGCTCCAAGTGCAGCAGAGTAGGAGAAAACAGATGAGGTAAGTGAAATCCCTGCTCTCCCTGGGATTTCGCAGAGCTTTCACACATCCTGGGGATCCAGCCTCAGGGAGGCAAGGCTCTCCCTGCCTTCAGTCTGCCAGCACAAACCTTTTGAGCTCCTCATGGCTACGTTTCTGCACACCTCCACACGCTCAGGTGATGCACCCACGCATGTGTCCAGGCGTCCTGCCCAGCCCCAAGTGCCGCGGCCATGGGAAGCCCATGGCTGCCTGCCCTCCATCCCTCCCTCCTGCATGGTGCAGCTCAGCCAGGCTGTGGGAGAAGCCTGCTGATGTGCTCCTGTGGCTGGAATAAGCCCATTGAAAGCAGCAGCCATGGCTGGCAGTGCTGCACTGGAATGGTAGTCCCATGGAAATTACCATTTTCGTAAATGCAAAAGAAAGAGAAAGCGAATTTAAGCCCTGCAGGAGGATGACAAACACCTCGAGGTCCTGGGCACCGCCCTCAGCAGGTACCTGCTGATGGAGGGAAATGTTATTTTGCAATATTAAACCAATCTCAAACTGATTCAGAATCCGGTGACAGTGGGGCAATTTAATCAACTGCTCCAAAACATTTCACCTTGGAAGTGGGAAAATGAGCTAGTGGAAAAACAGCAAATGAAATGTTCTAAAACATCTGAAATCTGGTTTTGTTTTTTACACACCATCCTTTGAGATGTTATGACACAATGGCAAAATGTGGAAACAGGGATTTTCTGAGGAATAAAACTTTTAAATTTTGCTCATTCCTGGTTAGCTGTGAGTTCAATATTATGAAGCAGGTTTTAAAGCTGTAGAGAAGGTGATGAAAGAGTATTAATGATATTCTTAGATAAGCAGTAAAATACACTGATGCTGCTAATAAATTGTAGCTGCTTTTTTCATCGGTGAGATATGGGATGGATACAAGCTGATCTGTGAGAGAATTTTTGTTGCGCTTTGCTGGAACTGGTGGAGGAGAAAGGTTAAAACTGACAACACTGGCTGTACTGGGAAGACACCATGAAACCCAGTGGTGATTCATCAACTTAGAACAATGCAGACCATGACTATAGGAACTATTATCAACCCAGGAACGGTAGCGTAAAACCTCCAAATTATTCATCAGTCTCCGACCCAGGTCGCTGCTTGTGCTTTTTATCTTGCAGATAAGATGTCAGATCTCAGGAGGCTTAATTCAGTCTCTGCTTCCCCAACTTGGTGGACCATCTATAATGATGTGCCATTAAGTATCCCACATTCACAAATTTCTACATTTATTGGCTTCATTTTAAAACATCATGGCTATCTTTTTATGTCAGCAGGTGATATGACAGAGCTCTTCGATGAAGAGAACTGACTATAAAAGGTGCTAATAAAGAAATCAATCTAACATTATAGCACATATTTAGAATTAATTCTACCTATTCTCCCCCCCCCTCCCCCCGAGCAATAGACAGCACCTAATAACAGCAGGATCATCTGAAAAGGTATATCCCTTGATTTAAAAATTGATGTGTGTCAAGCTAATGGGATTAAAAATGAATTGCCATTTTAATAGCTTCCCACCAGCATCTATCTCACTGTCAGGTCTTCCCAAACAACAGAACACGAAGATGCAGCCTGAAATTAGCCCAGCTCATTTTAAGATTCTTCCTAATGAACATCTGAATGAATTCCTGCTATTTAGCAATATAATTTCAGAGTTAAATATCAGCTAATTTTTTTTTTAATGTACTGATAATACACCATGGGTTCTTCACTTAGCAATGGTGCCTTGAAGAATAAAACAAAGTGAATCCTTGTGGGGGGAATTGGTGCTTTCATCACTCTGCTGGCAAAGGAGAAGAGCGAGCAGCCCCTTGCCCTGCTCCCAGGCACAGGGCAGAGCCCAGCCTTGTACGGCTTGTCAGGGGCTCGATGGAAAATGAAGTTCCCGTTTGGGAGATCATCCTATTTCTCCCCTTGCAGAGGGTCAGGGCCCAGGGCGGCAGAGCAGGCAGAGCTGCTGGCTTGGGCGGGCTGCGCCATTCCCAAATTTATATTCCTGTGTATTGCAGCCTGCACTGTCAATTGACAATTGTGTCCCGGTTTTAACTGCAGCCTTGACACCACTCTGTTTCTTCGGCGTACAAATCTGTCAAGGGCGCCGGCAGAGAGAGTACATAAAAGCTTTTCTTTTTTTTTTTTTTTTTCCTCCACTTGCTCGAGTCTTAGAGTTTTACATATCTGAAGAGAAATAAAAAGATGAGTCTTTGATATTCCATGGTACATGTCGTGCAAAGATCACTTAGTTTCTCCGTGGTGTCGCCACCCAGCTCACAATATTCTGCCTGCCATGCAAACAGGGGGAGAGAGGCGGCTTGGCTCCCTGGCGCAGATGCCTAGAAAAAGGTGTGGAAAGAGACAGACTCAAAATAAATTCGGGGCTTTCCCTTTTTTTTCCTGCAGGGCAGACTCTCACAGCACACGGGGAGCTCAGGCTGAGGCAGGGTAAATGCATTCACACCCCGTGGATGTAGGTACCGGTGTCTGAATTTCCCTACGTAGAGGACAGCTGGTGAAGCAGATCTGACCCAGCGCTTTGGTCCAACTCCAGCTTTCCCAGTTCTGGTTGCAGGCTGGGATTGGGGGTACTTGTAATTGCAAGGACCATCTCTCTGGGTACCAAAGAAGACGTTGAAAGAGCTGATTTCCATTTTCATCTTCTGAAGGGTTTATTAATAAACAGTGAGGGTAAATATCCTCCTTCCAATTATGACAAATACCTTGAAGGTATAGTGTCCTTTTAAACAAACATTAGATGCCTTATTAAATCTAAATTAAATGCTCACTAAGGGCCATTCATTGACAAAAAATGTTTCCAAAAGTAATGAGCAGGTCACCTCACTGGTGTACTGCTGCTTGACCTTGGCTTCCCTGAGAGACAGCCCTAGATAATGCACCAAACACTTGGCTGATGAATGACTCTGACGAAACGCTCTTGACCTAGGAGGCACTCCAAAGTGATGAACAGTTAATGATGAAAGGCTCCAGCAAGAGATTGTTTTAATTTCTGGCCATTACACACAATTTTCAGGCCACTGCTTGGTGGGGGAGGGAGGGGAAGAGAGTACATGGAAGGGACAGAGGAGGTTATATTTTGATATGTAACAAAACAGGGTTAAACAGCATTGCTGAAAGGCACCGTACTTCTGGTTCAGTGATGCTGCAGGGGATGTACAGCACTTTCCTCAGCCCCTCTCTAAATTCCTGACAGATGTAGCCAGTGAGTCTTCCCTCAAATTCTTTGGTGGGTGTCATTCCTAACACACCCCACAGCCCTCCCTGGCTTACAGCATCCTCCAAGCTCTCCTCCTGGTCTCCCAGCAAAAGCCCCCCTCACCCTTCATGTCCAAGATGACACCAGCTGATGACACACCTTGCCCCATCCCTCTGTGTTCTGACACCCCCTGTCCCTTCTTCCCAAGATACGGCATCAGCCGAGGTACCAGAGAGAGTCCAACACCTATTTGTCAGCCTGCAACTGCTTCAGCCCCTGAAGCACTCACTTTTCTCCCATTCTGAAGGCAATAAAAGTAATGAGAAGCATCATCATGCCATCTGCTCCCAAAGCTTTTCACCTGCGCGGCAAGGCAATTTTTTTTCCTTGACTCTGTCAGACTCCATCCCCTGGGCAGCAGCAGGCAAGCCCAGCAGTCTGGGTGCCTTTTCCATCCCATACGGGCTTTCGCCGGCACAGGGAGGTGTACAAGAAGTTTACAACTTGAAAAAGAAACATCAAGGTGCATCCCTTCACTTGGAGGGACAGAGTAAGGGATGGAGATGTTGCTTTTGAGCTGGAGATGAGACCAGTCCCGGCTCAGAATTGCTTCATGGCTTGGAATCAAGCTGAGAGCAATCAGGAATGCTGCTTACCCCAAAAGCCACACGGGTCATTCAGTGTGGTACTATTAATGATATCCAGAGGAGGATGTGGACATTTTACTGCCAAAAAGAAAGGATGAACAAACCAAAATGAACAAGGGGTAAGGGGAAGGGTGAGAAGGGGTTGAGGATAATCACAGGATTTTGTTCTCTCAGTGGGTTGGCTAGGAAATCAATAGGAAATCAATAAAGGAGATTGAAAAAAGGGAAGAAAGAAAGACCCGGCTGGAAAAGTCAGGCTGACATTCACTTGGGAAGAGTGGCTGCAAGCATGTCAAAGCCCCCACAGAGCGAAGCTGGAGCAAGGCTTGCCAGCAGAGCTGCAGGTCCCCACAGAGCCAGGCTTGGTGACAGCGGCAATTTGTGTGTATCTGGAGCACTTTGTACTTGGGGCCAAAGCGCTTTTCGGTAAACAGTACCAAAATGTCACAACGTGCCCTGTGAATATTAACACTGCACACTTGACGCTTGGGCAACCTTGGGTGCTGAGAGTTTGAGGACTTGCTTGAGGTCAGCGAAAGACACAGTGGTTGATCATGGTGTGACCCTTCGTGTTAGCTACCAGGATTAGCTACCAGCTCACACTTCTTCATCCATCTCTCAGAGGAATGAGAGTGATTCTTTTTTTTCCCCTCCCTTGTAGCTGAATGCAGAAAGATGTATTGGTTCAATCTAGAGGCACAGCAAATAGTCACAGGGCTTTGGCTCCAGAGGGACTTTTTGTTCTTTTTTATACCAACTAATTACATTTAAACAAATTCTTGCTGTTGAGCTTGTTGGGAAGTGTCAGCTCCTGTTTTTGTCATCTGGCCTCACAACACTCATTCTGGCTGAGTTTGCCCAGCACTTTCATTAACCTTTCAGGGCATTTTGCTTATGAAACAGTGGAACAAGTGAACAACGTGCCACTTTGCCTGAAGTTTCAGTTCAGCTGCGCTTTAATTGGCCCATGCTCTGAGTTTTGAAGTGGTCCAGCCTCCACCCTGCATGTTTATCTATGTCCACTCCCCACAAAGCTAACCCTGGAGAAAGTAATGCAACAGATATATGTATGTCTTTCTATATACATGTTTATAAAATCAAACTATCTCCTCTGCTTTGAGTAAAAGGCAGGACTTCACCTTACTTCAGGGCATATAGTTTTCATGATGGAGAAAATGATGTTGTAAAGTCTTTTGGAGACCTTTCACTCTTCCTAACTGTAGGCATCTAACTAAAAAGCCTCAGTGAAGACCTTAGCCACCTACAGACGGATAACAGTAAGGTAAGAGAGAAGTAAGTGGCTCCAGAGGACTATTCTGAGTCACAGGAGACAGGGTGGAAGGACCTTGAAAAATCATTGAGTCCATTTCCTTGCCCCCAGGCAAGATGAGCTCAACCAAAACCACTCGGGACAAATGTTTGTCTGATCTCTCCTCCAGAATATGTTCTGCTGCTATTTTAATCCCATTATTTCTTTCCATGAAAGCAGTAAACTTGTAAAAAAAAAAAAAAAAAAATTGAAGTTTCTTCCTCTCTGTGGAAAACTTGAACATACTTGGTGAACTATCTTTCCCTTCAGCCTTTTCTTCTACAGAGCAAACAAACCCTGTTCTTGTTTTCTTCTGCCAAGGTGATCTCTGTACCCCTCACCCTGCTCGCTGCTTTCTTCCACCTATTCCCACTGCCCGCTCTCTGCCTTCAGTGCTCTTGACTTACTGTTGGGAGGTGCCCATTTTTCTTGCTCTTCCTTCCAACCATCCGTGTTTAAGTGAGAGCCCTAGAACAAGGCATAGCAACAACACTCCCTCAAGAGTTACCTGAAATTTCTTGGTGTTTCATTCAGCCAGGAGGTCAGTAAATAAGAGTGGGGTTTGCTTCATGTGGTTCTTGGCAAGATGTATGAGGGCTGCGGAACAATTCTTGTGGGATTTCACTCTGATCTTATCATCCAAGGGGAAACTGAGACACTCCAGGGCCCACATCTCTAAAGGAAAGCTTTTCAAAACGGCCTCAGGTAAGGGCTGCTAACTCCAGTCTCTCATAACAGACCCACCAGCCACTTACCAAAAGAAAATGTGCACCACAAGAAACAGAAACCTGAAGGTGAGCGACACTTCTCCAACCTCTCCTCTTGGAACATATTTCTCATTAACCTCCTCCGCCATCATCAAAGTCTCATTCTGTGGTGAGTTTGTTCATTGCCATAAAGAACGGCCAACCCTACCGTCTCTGCTTGATGCCCTCCAACTCCAGAAAATGACTTCAACACTTTCACCAAAGGTGCAGGAAAAACTCCTTGAAACATATGGCTCTTCCTGACCCAACAGGTGGTTTGGGATGTTCAAATTCAAAGTTTCTTTGGAACGATCATAACAGATGGACTTCTCAGTATTTTTAGCCACAACGTCTCCAGCTGGTAATGATAAAGTGGGTGGAGAGGAATATCTGAGGATAAGTCCATGGTACATCTCATAAGTCAGGCTATGCAAAGCCAGGACAGCCAGTTCTGAACTGCAAAGCTTCCAGCCCTGGGGAAAGATGCAATCCATCTTGCAATGAAATGAGTAATAGGCAGTTGCTAAACTTTGGTGAAGCCAATTTAAAAGCCCTGGTGCTGGGTGTGTGCAGGTGTAGGGAAACCACCGTCTGTTATCAGGTGGGATGGGTGGGCCTTTCTAAAAGCATCTCTAAACTCATTCAGGGTCTGTCTTTTTTTTGGGGTGAGGGCTAAAGACAAAATATTTCCTCTTCTACCAACTCACCCTGCTCTGTGGTGAGGCCAGTTTTCAGTCTTTGATCACAAATCCCTCACCCCACATGTGCCAGCTGCTTGTCCAACTGGTCTCCAACAGGAGGAAACCTTTGAGCTGAATCAACTGAGCTTGATCTCATCTTGGGCAGCCCCTGCAGCCTACCTGTGTTAGACTGGTTAGGTACATACACCCAGCCATTGAAAGCTTGGCCTCTCTTGCTCCTGGATGTAGAAGAGCCCCTGTGTAGTAGATGTTGCACATGGATCTATGGGGAGAAGGAAGCCAGGAGCAGGACATGAGCAACAGCTCCATGGCATCACCGACTACAGCTCTAAAGTCCATTAATTGACTGCACCCCAAAAGAAGGGCTACGGTCTTGGAGTGGAGCTGTGGAGGGCATCCATCTAAAGTTTTGTTTCAGCTGCTAAAAACATGCAAGAGCTGAATTTCTCCTGTATGGTTTTCCCCTTACAAGGCAAAAATCCTCCTGTTAATGGCTTGTAATGTCTCT
>JAVJGI010000065.1:6320593-6357277 GCA_035590275.1 Ibycter americanus | reverse complement strand
AAACACCCAAAGCTCCTGGCCAAGGTGGTAATTTATCAACCTCGTTATGCCATCAAAACAAATTGGCTGGATGCTTCGGAGTGCTCGAGCTCAACATGCAACAAAAACCTCTTTTGGGATGTTAACAGCAAGAGCTTGAAGAGGAAAAGGACCATAAAAATAATGATTGATGGTTTTACGGTAAGGAGAGACTTCCACAGGGAAGAGGTGATGCTTGCGCACATCCAGCAGCCCAGGAGACTCTACCCACCCTCAGCTGCCTGCTCAGGCTGGAAAAACAATGTCAATAAAGCATGAGCGGTTTAAAAGCCTGGGAAGGTGCTGGGAGACAGGGCTGAGGGATGTGCACAGGGGAGCCCCCACAGCCCCATCCTAAAACTGTGGCCTTGCAGAAAAAAAGCCAAATAATTCCCAACCCCAGGTCTGGGCTCCCGTTAGCACACTCCTCACTCCTGCTGCAGGACTAAGCTGCGATCTGACCGCTTTCTGAGCAAAATGTAAAGTCCACTTAATGAGGCTTAATTAAAACATAGAGACTGGTGCCATGTCCTGCAGCTGCAGGCACATCAGCTTTACCATTAGTACCCGAGGGTGCTGGCAATTAAAACAGCACTGGCAATTACTTGTTTACTGGTTTTGTTGGACTTGCTGTTGTTTTTCCACTCTCTCTGAAGAGGGATGCAGACCCCATGCACCCTTTGATAGAGCTGGAAACTGGGCTCCGCTCCGACTTAGATTTGGAGGGTTATCAAAGACTTGGTGTATCTGAGACACAGCTGAACTGCAGGCAAAGAGAAAATTACCTAATTTTAATGTAAAAACTAATACTGCAAGAGAAAAGAAAAAAAAATAATCCCATTCTTTGATATTTTCTGAACAAAGGGGTAGTCCCAGAGGTGAGTTCCAGCCCTGCCAAAGAGGAGGAAAAGCATATTGTGCATTTCTGAGATTTTTCCAATGCTGTTCTGTGCTCCTGAGGTTATACCTTGTACATTTATTTATACGCGAGTGACTTAATTAGATGTTCTTTTGTCTCAAGTGGCAGCAAGATGAATCAGCACTCTCTGTACATGGGCAAGGTCTCTGCTCAGGACTGGCTCCCCAGCACCTCACATCCCCGTCATTCCAAAAAGCCATGGCAGGGGAAGAGGGGGATGTGCTCACCCTGGCCCAGGACCCTGACCCAAAGCCTCCAGCGCTGCATTTTCTCCATGTGCCTTTGATAGCACTACCACAAGCAGTTGAAAGCAAGGGCATCCCCACGCTATCAGTTGCATCTCAGGCTGAAGAAACCCAAGCCCTAATGTGTGTTTGGGGTGATGGGCTTATTCAGTGGTAGAGGGTGGGGGTATGAGTCGAGCTGGTCCTGCCTCTCCCTCCCCTCTCACCTGAGGGACTCACCACAGATCAGCTGGAGCTTACGTTGCTACAACTTGTCAGGTAGAAGAGCTGGAGAAAGCAGGTGAAAAGGCTTCTTGTGATTAACCTTCCCCCCCGCCTTTGCTGGTTATCCCAGAAGGGAGCAGTCCCACTACTCCTGTATGCCACCCCAACTCCCAAGCCCTCCAGGACCTAGGGGATTGCTCTCACCCTTCAGTACAAGCAACGTGTCCTCTGAGGCAGCTGCAGAGAATTCACTCTTTGCAAAGCTGAAGTCATTTATCCCATACCCCATTATCAAACCCAGACAAGCACCTGCAGATGCAGTGGGATGGCGGAGAGTATCAACACCTTGCTCAGCCCACCTCAGCCCAGCCCAGCCCAGCCCAGCCCAACCCTACCCTACCCAACCTGGCAGGTCACAGCCTGCAAACCCACCCTAAGGACCTAGGTGAGATGGAGCCGGGGACATTTGGGCCCTGAGAGGTGTTGAAGTGCTTTAGGACCATGGGTAGATGCCCCATCTCCCCCGAGCAGGACCCCGAGGGTGGCCCATCACCCTGTGGTGGGTGGGCAGAGCCCCCCAGCACGTGTCAGTGCAGCTGCTGCAAACGGTCCCTGACCTCTACACTGATTTTTGCTGAACCAATTTTTTCTTGCTGTTTTATAAGCTGAACCCACACGGTCATGTTCAAAGCAATGAAAGTCTGAATTACAAAGTTTTACACATTTCCCCCAGTATCTGGCTTCATTTTTCATCAATGTTTTCATATAACATTGCCAATACCACATTATAAAGAAAATGCATGACTCTGCCAGCCAGATGTCTGCACTCCAGCACGTTCATTTGCAACCAGCAGTTCCTCCCGGCTCAGGAGAGGTGCTGCCCACCCAATTCCTGCGCCAAGAATGCGATGGGTGTGAAGCAAGAAGCAGGTACCAATGCCCAGGGTATGGTGCAGGATGCAGCGATTCTTCCCAGCTCTCTCTTGCTTTCACTTGGGCAGGATTTTTCACTAGCAGATGGGAGTGGGTTGCAGCATTATTTGATTGCTATCTATTTATGGCAGTCTCACAATATTCTGTTCCACCAGGGCAAGAAGCCATTTGCAGGGGGTTGGACATGTGAGTGGGAAGTCGTTATGAGTCGCTTTTCTTCAGCCCAGTGATTATGCAAGAGAAGATGGAGTGTCCAACCTGCAGCATTCGGCTGGAGCTCTGTCCTGCAGAGACGGGTCTGTTAGAGGGGCAGGGAGAGATGTGCCATCCCCCAGCAGTGTCTGGTGGGACGTGGGGTCCTGCCCGAGGGTGGAGGTGACAAACCACCCTGCTCCCAGCCAGGTGCCTGCATTGCTCCGAGCTTCATGGGAGCTGCAGTCTGTTCCCGTCTCCGTGTCAAGCTCAGCTTGCTGTCAGACTTTGCTCCTCCAAATGCAAGCTGGGCTTAGGGCTTGGAGAAAGCCTCTTTGCGTCTGTATTTTCAGTGAGAAATTGTGATTTAGCAAGTAAAAGCATAGAGGAAGAAAACCCTGGCTAACCTTGCATGGCACGTGCTGCCTGCTGAATTCCCTTTACTAACCAGCCTTCCTCGAGCAAACAACCCCATTACAAAGAGTTAAATGGCTCCCCAGGGTAAAAGCTCCTAAAATAATAACAGTTCCCACTCTGGCACAAGGGCGAATTCGATAAGAATGGGCCTTCCTGGGGCTTCGCATGGCTCTGGATGTCCCCAGCCCAGTGACTGAGCCCCGCTGCCCATGGGAGCAGCTCCAACCCTGCCTGGAGGCGGCTGGAAGGATCTAGCAGGGACTTGCCTGGCTCACAGCCACGACGCCTCGGGAACGGGTGTCAGAGCAAACGTCTCCTTGTACTTGGGGTTGCTGGCATTATTACTTCCGCGGCAGAGACAATATGATTTATTGGAGCTTTTCTTATTTCCCAGTGGTTCATCCAGTGCTGTATGTGTAAGGAAGATAAACTGTCTCATTATTGCCCTGATCTCTAATCATGTCACATTTTCAGTGGCTCTGCAGTGATGGTGACATGTTGACGTTTTGGTCTGCTCTGATGCAAAGATAAAAACAAAAAGAGGAGAAAGAGGAAGGGGAGCAAATGCAAGTGTGATGCTAACGCCAAAATAACATTGTCCTGGCCTTTCCTTGGAGACCAACACACACATACCTGATTCTGCTCAGGTCTGCAGTGTCACTGGAGGCAACGTGATGCAGTGTGTGATGTTATCTGCATGCATGTAGGAAATCTGGGTGTTTCCAAATGGCGCGTGCACCCTCCCAGCTCTGCCTGCCAGGGGCTGTGTGCCCAGAGCAAAGGGAGATTGCTTACCCACAGCAGAGACCGCTGCAGCTCACCCCAGGAGGTCCTGAGCAGGGGCAGTGCAGGCTTGTAAATGCTCCAGGGATCTTTTTCTAGTTTGCAGAAGAAAAATGGGATTTTTTTATCCCTCCACACAGCAAGGCGACACACAGAAAGCAGGGAAACCCTCCTGAAACCAGCTGTCCACCTTGAAGCTAGAAGGGTGCTCACAGAGAGGCCTTTTATCTGTTCCAGCGATGAATTCCCACATCTATACGTGCACTAACGGCATGCTGCCGTAACGCCTCTGGTACCTCTCAGCCCCGGCAGGATTCTCCCTTCTGACAGCAGCATCTCCTCCCTGGGCTGGGCGCGCTGCGGGGTGCAGCGAGGGGTGCCAGACAGACCACGCGCAGCCCTCCACCTCGTGCACAGCCTCGACGTGCAGGGGCACGGGCTGAGCATCGCTGCAGGCTGCCAGCCTCTGGTTACAGGGGCTCTTCGTTACCTGCCTACAAGATGGCATTCAATATGTAGGGCAAGAGCTCCACAGAAAACGGCTACGTTTTTTTTATGTCGTCATTAAGCAAAGGAATAATATGACCAGATGCTCTGAAAGAGACTGCTGGATTCATCAGTGAACAACAGAGAAGCCGTAATGATTAAACATATTAGATAGTGCAAGACAACAGAGGATTAATTTCAGCACTTAATTAGAGTACCTCTAATCTTCCCCTTCATCACTATTTTCCTTCTCTTCCCTTCCCTAGTTTGTCCACATGTGCTTCCAGAGAGCATCCTTCAGGGAAGAGGGAGGTGTGAGATATGCCAATGTTTATTTTAACAGCTCCTTTTTTAGGGCTTTGCTGTGAACATGCTCCTCCTGTTGAATGGGCTTGTTGCTATGGGATAAAGTGATCCAAGTTCCCTAGTTTTGTACTTTTTCTCCCCTCTGCTCACACGGAGCTCTCCTTCCTCACTAAAGGACACCCTTGGGTGCTCCCCAGGCACTGGTGGCCTGGCTGCAGGGGTCCCATGGCGTGCCCCTACCCTGCCCCTCCATTCCCTTCATGAATGCTTCCAGGGAATTAATTACCTGCCACCAGTTTTACGTCCTCATGAAGTTTGAGCTACAACTGGGCTGAAACAACAACCAGCCAAACCCACTGGGATGTCCAGGCTCCTGCAGTGAGCAGCAGAGCCCCGGCAGTTTCTGCAGTGCTTGAGGGCTCCTGCGAGGGTCGGGGCGGGTGCTTGACCTAACTGAGTCCTTGCGATGCTGATTTAACACATGGGAATTACATTATTAATACTGCAAATTTTGCATTAGAATGCAAAAGGTATTAGAGCATCACTGTGGACCGTATCAGCTCTGGTAGTCCGTTCCCAGCAGCAGCAGCTACTGCGGCACGCTTTCAGCAGAGAGCATTACAACTCCTAACACAGTCCATTAGATAGCATCACCCCTAGGACAAATTTCTTCCTGACCCTTAGCTGACAACCATCATGTGCCCTGGTGCATGAGGGCTGATTGCCCTTCCGCAGGTTTTATCCCATCTGGTTTAACTGCAGAAGCTATTTTTATGCCGAAGGCTGGAACATTTTACAGCTCTTTATCCCAGCTCTGTGCGTGCCCGGGGCAGCAGGGCCGAGGTTCCTTGCCCTGGCTCCCAGCCGGGGACGGGCAGCACCGTGCTCATCGCTGCCGTAACGAGCGGGAGGGTGAACATCTGGCAGTCGCAGAGCAGCTTCTATTCGCTCGCATTATGATAACACAGTAACGATGGCTGGTAATTAAAAGTCTGACAGTTATTCCTGTGCAAAACACCGGTTTATTGAGTTTTTGAAAGAAAGTGTTATGGTTAAAATCTGGGCACCGAGCCCTGTTCATTTGCAACAGCTTACCCTCCTCTGTCTTTACTGCAGCAACGGCTGCGCTCCAAGCACCTGCACTTGAGCGGTGCATGTGTCAGTAACGTGTTAGGTACTTTAGGATGCTCAGCAGAAATTCAGGATCTCCTCCTGCAGAATGCCCTGTGTTTCTACAGGCTGGTTTCCTTCCCAGGGATGAGTAGGGTTTTGATCTTAAAATCTGCAAAGGAGAGCCAGCACCCAGCTCTGCGTCCAGCAAGGAGACAGGCAGTCAGACCTGTCTTGGTATCATCATCATCTTCATCACTGCTGTCACCACAGCTGTAGTAGAGGATCGCAGCCCTGTTTTGCTCCATTCATTGCAAGTCTTGAGTGCCTCTGGCCATGGCTGCATCACTGATTTGTGCTGAATCTTCCTGCTCTTTCAGGGGAAATGACAAGAAAGAAGAAATGTGGAAGTTTGGATACATTTCTCAGCTTCTGCCTGAGCTCCTCAATGTGCCGTGCAGCCTGTGCATTGGCAGCTGAAGGCTGCCAGCTCTCAAGCAGTGTTTGCGAGAGGAAATCTTGCTTGAGAGCACAGACACTTGTGCTCAAAGACAGTGGGCCTAACCTAATGCCTTTTCTTCAGGCACACTCCTCCTGGATTGCAGGACTCACCAAAGCCTCATTTCTCAAAGTGCAGTCTGAACTCCAGCTCCCAGAGCCGCTCCATGTCCCCCAGATGGTCCCTCTTGCTGTGGCATGCCAGCGATGCAAACCCAGATCCATCCTCTCATCCTTCCACGACGTTTGCTCCCAGGTGATCCCAGATTTATGCTCGCCCACCCTGCCAGTCCTGCAAAGCAAAGCCAAGTGCATGGTGCCACCAGCATATCTTCCCTGGACCTCGCTCCTGCAGCTGAGCACAGCTGGCTGCCCAGTGCTCGCAGCCAGGAGCACTGACAAATTCAGACTCAGCTGCTAATTTCAAATCCCAGCTCAGCTATTGAGACTCACCCTTGCGGCTTCACATTGCAGAATTGCAATAAAGCTTTAATTGAATGCCTCCTTCCAAAGGGGACCTCCCTGAGTTAATGTCAGCCCCTCTGAGTGACCCTCTGCAGCCACGGCATGTCTATTTTATTATGGCATGCTGTGGCCGATTTGGTGGGAAAAGGAGACTGCTCAGGCCACAGAGAGGAAACGCTTTAACATTCATTCAAAGTGACAGTGCCCTAGTGCAATATGACTGGTAAATGCTAAATTGCCACAGATGGCAGATTTATGTTTCCTTTCCCCAAGGTCCCTTGCCTGTGTTGCTGGGGGCTCGCTGTGCGTGTCTGAGGAAGGACCCACATGGCTTCTGCAGGTGCTGATCTGCCTGTAGACACCTTTTTTTCAGGTAGCTGGGTGCTCAGAAAGTGCAAAAATGGGAAAGTATGCACAGAAGGGCATGAAAAATTTATCCTGGAAGTGATGAGGTCTTTAACAGCCAGATCAAAAAGCCAGAAGGAGGGCGAGAAAGAGCTCAGCCCTCGTCTGTCGAGAGGAAGCCGATTCCCTGCAAAGCAACCCCAAAGCTCGGAGGATGCGGAGGGCCGGGAGGGAAGCAGCAGCCTACGGAGAAGAGCAGTAGCACAGCGGCTGGAGATGGCCCTGAGCCCCTGTCTGGGTGTCAGCCAGTGGTCTGGGATGCTGCTCTCTGTTCCAGACCAAAGCTGTTTCCCAGGGTCATTTCCACCTCCTCTTGGAGGACAGCAAAGCCACGAAGCCGTCAGTGCCTGGAGTGGCCATGGCTGCCCGCGCAGCCAATTCCTTATGTAATCCCTCCTTTGCGTTCCTCTTTTCATTCTTTTTTTGGTTTTATTTGACAGATTTGCTGAAAAAACAGCGTGGGAATACAAATGACATGTTCAATACAGATCAGCTCGTGGCTTTACAACATCCCAAAGAACATAAGTACCATATTATCACAAGTCCACGGCACAGGCTGAGAACAAAAGCCCAGCGCACATCGCTTTGGCACGGTGCTGTTTGTCATGGCTTGCACGGGTCCCTCCTCACAGCTCTGCCGCACACCAAAGCCGCTTCCCTCCGTCGGTTCCCCTCGGTGATACGTGTCCTCCTACAACGGTTACACAACAGACTCTTAATGGCCATGAACTTACTCAGCCTGGCAGACCCGGGGACTGTTTTACAGGAGGAATAAGCTGTTTGAGGTTAGTTAAAGCTCTGTGGGCTGATGCCTGTTCTGCTGCAGACAAGCTGCATCCCTCCTTTGTACTCGTCGGATGCAATGTGAAGATGGCCATCCCTTCCAAATGGCTTGGGAACCACTTTGAAGAGGTTTTAAGCAAAACAATCCCTCTCCAGGTCAACAGAGCCATTGCTGCTCCCCTTGCTTCATGTGGGCTCTGCAGATTTCAGGAAGGGCTCAGCCCTGGGCTTGTCAATTCACCACCACCTCCTTGTTTTTTTGGCCACCACAGTAGATCAGTCCATAGACTCAGATATCTGAAAAACCCAAGCGAAGCCTGTGCGACTCTACTTCGTAGGAGAGACCCATTTTTCTTCTGTGTTTGGATCTGGTAGCTGCACTCCTCCAGCTAACAGCTTGTGCAATACAGTGAATATAATCCATGCCCATCTGGCTTTTATTTATTCATGATGGGCCCGATCCTGCAATGTGCTGTTGGGAGGAGCTCAGCCTTCCTAACTCTTTTTTCACCTCTGCAATGGAGGGTCTCGGCACCTACTGTCATCTGGTGGGAACATATTCAGGGTAAATTAATATAAAGAGGGATGTGTATATTTGTTTTTACAGTGCTGTAAAACGAGTTATTAGGAAATCAGCCTATAATTGCCCTCTTAATGGTTCTTACACTTCTGCACTCCTTCAGAGAGAGTCATGTCTGTCGTATCAGGTATAAAAAAAAGCAACTTCATTGACATGGTTTATGACTTTATTAAACCCAAGGATTTTATATTAATAACTATCAGCTCTTCAGCTGTATTTCCCCAGTGAAGGAAACGTGTGCATTGGTGTAGGTCCAAGGCAATTTGTAAACACAAAGTATTAAAAGGCTCAACAATTCTAAAAAGTTTTAATTGGAAACTCAACAAATTGCTTTGCAATGTCTTAATGCTTCAATATGGAGCTCTCAGATAATGAGGAGCTAATTAAGGGGCCAGGATTCATTTTTTTATGATAACTGTCTCCATATGGGCTCTGCATTTGGTGCTTGCAGAACTAATGAAGGTCAGAGAAGTAACAGCAAAGGAAGAAAGGAAAATTTTTAGCTCTCAGTGTTGTGAGGATGCTAAGCAACAGTCAGTTACTTGGGTTTTAGGCCAGGTGCTGAGCAAGCTTCATTTAATTCGACGGGACAGTCTGTGTAAGCGCTATCACAGCTCTAAGTTGCATTTCACAGCCCACTGCTGCTCCCCGTGGGCTCTGCCACTGGTGGGGGAAGGATGAGCTTCAGTTTCCGTACGTCAGCCCCCAAAGCCAGGCTCTCCCCAGCACACAAAACCAGTTACAGACGTTGCTAGATGTGGCCGGGAGAATGACAGAGGTATCATGGTGGTGAGGTGCAGGGAGCTGCTTTGCCTGTGGTCTGAGCTGGCCAGGCACAGAGCCGTGCTGGTGGGAGGCACGTCGCTGCATTCACAGTCACACAGAATCACAGCATGGTCAGGGTTGGAAGGGACCTCTGGAGACCATCTAGTCCAACCTCTGCTAAAGCAGGTTCTCCTAGAGCAGGTTGCACAGGATCATGCCCAGGTGGGTTTTGAATGTCTCCAGAGGAGACTCCACAACCTCTCCAGGCAGCCCGTTCCCATGCTCTGTCACCCTCAAAGAAGTTCTTCCTCATATTCAGATGGAACTTCTTGTGCTGTAGTTTGTGCCCGTCGTCCTGTCGCTGGTCACCACTGAAAAATGCCTGGCCCCATCTTCTTGGCACTCGCCCTTAGGATATTTGTAGACATTAATAAGATCCCCTCTCAGTATTTGTGTTCTGCTGTGCCCCAAAGCTGGGCAGGCATCCTCTGGGATGGGCACGAGGGCTCCAGGGAAGGGGATTGTCTCAGAGCAACGGGTAGAAAAGCACCATGGCTTGGTGAACAGCAAGAATGAGAGCATACCCCACCAGATATCCCATTCATCCCAAGGCACGTATGAACCAGATGGAGAGCGTTGGTTCATCTGACTCAGAGGATGAAGGACAGCAATGTCGTGACATGCCAAATCAAATCTGTCTAGTTACTTTGCTCAGCTACAGAGCTGGGACTCAGCATGGCTGATGGAGCTGGGAGCAGAACCTGGATTCTGCATCAAACCGAAACCCTCACAGGTATCTAGTATAGTGCTTTCAAATGAATCCCTTGTAAAATTTTAACAACACATAAACACACATAGAAAAGCATGGTCAGATGTTTCTCTGAAGTAACTCACTGACTCCCGTGACTAAATTTGGACCAGCAAGCCTCGTGCACCAAATAATTAAGTCATAGGCTATAGAAAGCAATCCTCTGGGACGTACTTGTCTTTGGCTCATCCACTTGAAAAGTAACACATACCATTAAGTATATGACCATATGGCGTCCATTTATGGAATATTGCATTACAGGCAAATAGGACAAAGGTACACCCCTTAAAGCACTTTCCTCATCTCATTAACTTTGGGTACATGTTACAGAAAAGCTTCTCTGTCTTTGTTGTGTTCAAGGACATTTTGTGCTGTTGAGTCTTGTCTTAAATAAATTGCACTAGGAAAATGAGAATCTAAATGTAGCTGTGCCCTAAAGCAAACAGCATTATTTTGCCTTTCTGTAATTCAATTTATTTTTGCAGATCAATGTTTTGAAGCAAACGTGTTCTTTTGTTCTCCAATCTTGCCTAATGACAAAGCTGACTTTGGATAACTTGGCAGTGCTTTGGCATGGCAGTGTGCCTGGCCGAGTTGCTGGCAGATTCAGGTGGTGCTCTGGTCTGCCTGAAACATCTCCCCAGAACTGGACAGATTGGCTGGGACAATCTCCGTGAACACCTACTGAGGTTTTAGGAACTGTCTGGTGCTCAGGGTGATTAGCACAACTCTGTGGTGTGCAGGCAACAGAATATGCAAAGCCCAGCTGCTGGGACAATAATCTGCATCGAAAAGCTGTTCAGCCTGTAGTACAGCTGACAACAGCCGTGATTCAAAACTACAAAACTACGGCAAGGCTGTGCAAGAGGATCACCGGAGCAGTTCCAGTTGGCTGCAAAAGCCCAGCCCCTCTTGTAGGCATCGGCATCTGTCCCATTGATCGCAGCCGTTGCTGGATGCAGCTCTAAATCTTACAAAAAACAGAGCTCTCCCCTTAAATGAGCTTGCGCTGAAGAAATACATTAATTAAATAGAAATGACTGCAGGTGCCTTAAAGCTTTTTGGCGTACAGATTTCTCTTGTGTATTGAAGATCAATACTGCTGCCAATTACACCATGGGTCTCTAGCCCCCTTTTTTAGCTTCTTGGAGGGAAAACACTGCTAAATATCAAAGATCTCCACAAACCTGGCAGTCCAGAGCCCTGGAAATATGGTGTGTAGCACAGAAATGAGTCCTCAGAGAGCTGTCCCCATTCTGGATACAGCCAACCTTACAGTAAGAGGAGTAGTGCTGACACAGGGCAGTATCTCAAACCGGTGTAACTGGCTCAAACAGCCACATGTGGCGGATCGTTCCTTGCTTGTGGTTTAATCCAGCTCTGGGAAACCACACTACACCTTTTTCCTTCCCTTCTCCTCCTGCTGAAGAGCCCAGCAGGGACCGTCTGCTAAGGCCATGTCATGGGTTAAACCCAGCCAGCAACTGAGCCCTACACAGCTGCTCAGGAGAGAATTGGAAGAGTAAAAGTGAGAAAACTCATGGGTTGAGATAAAGACACTATAATAGGTAAAGCAAAAGCCATGCATGCAAGCAAAGCAAAATCAGGAATTCGTTCACCACTTCCCATCAGCAGGCAGGCATTCAGCCATCTCCACCTTGGTAGGATGGGGTGGAGAACTGGAAAAAGGTAAAATCTGTGGGTTGAGATAAGAAGAGTTTAATAATTGAAATAAAGTAAAATATAATAATAACACTCCTGAAACAACTACTACTACTAACAATAATAATAATTGTTATGAAAAGGGAGATAACAAGGAGAGAGGAATAAAACCGCAGAAAAAACAAGTGATGTGCAATACAATTGCTCACCCCCCACTGACCAATGCCCAGCCGGTCCCCCAGCAGCACTCAGCCCCTCCCAGCCAACTCCCCCTGGTTTATATACTGAGCATGACATTTTATGGTATGGAATAGCCCTTTGGCTAGTTCAGGTCAGCTGCCCTGGCTCTGCTCCCTCCCAGGTTCTTCTCCCTGGCAGAGCACGGGAAACCAAAACATCCCTGACTTAGGGTAGGCACTACTTAGCAACAACTAAACCATCAGCGTGTTATCAACATTATTCTCATTATACTAAATCCAAAACACAGCACCACACCAGCTACTAGGAAGAAAATTAACTCTATCCCTGCCAAAGCCAGGACAGGCTACAAGGTTGAGAACCACATGTGCCATCTGCAGTAATTCCCAATTGCTTATTGCCAATTTTCTGACCTCAGTGATCCACACTCCTTCTGAGGGCCGTAATGCATCCATCTGCCGAGTTCGAAGGCTGAACCTCATCAGCGAATATAGCTGTTCACATACCACTTGGCTGAAAAACTGTCATGCCTGGTGGTACTAAACACGGTCACCTGCTTACTCCGTGTGGAAAAGAGGTGACAACAGGCTGATGACACCAGAGCGAGCCCTCTGCACCTTGCAGAGGTACCAGGCACCCCAGCTGCCCATGAGATCCAGCTCAGCTGGGCAGTGAAGGCAGGACAGGTCCTGTGCCTTCGCCTGGCTGTGGTGTGGGAATTGCCAAATAGTGCTCTCCTTGGGGTGGGGGGAAGAGATGGGACCCCACGTCTCACACCAGACAGTAGCGGCAGAATGAAGCTGCTGGTGGTGCTCTGCTCCCAGTAAAATGAGCCTTGCCAAGGGGAAAGCATGTGGTGGAAGTGTGTAAGGGGAGAGTGGGAAAGCGCAGGATTTATTAAAGGTGGTTGAAAAGAGCATGTTAGCATGCAGCATCTTAAGCTCCAAAATATCAAGAGCTTTAGGAGCGTTCAGCTGGAAAAGTACCTCAGATCATTTCAAGGTGTGTGCTTCTGTACTGCAGCATCCTGCAACACCGTGGTCCCTGCTTCGGCAAAAGCAAGAGGAATGATTGTGTTGAATGCTCAGGCCCCGACAGTAAGAGTTGCTCATTACAATAAGCATCGCAGTGCTAGCTGCATTAAATGGACGGTGATTTTTGCTGGCATAAGATCACAGCGAATTCAGGATGAGAAGCACTCTAAGCATTTCAGAAAGAAAACGATCCAATTGCACCTGGCTGTCTGAGGCACCAAGTCTCCAAATCTAATGAACGTGACAGATGACACCATTTCCTCCTGTTGTAGCCCTGCTATCAAACACCGTCACCCCCTGACCTGGCTCTGCCATCAGCCGTGGGACAAAGAGGATGCTGAGCACAGCACTGCGGGCAGCCAGAGCCCCTGCCCGCATCAGCCGGCAGCAGCACAGCCTCGCTGCAGCTGCCTTCGCTTCCCCTCACAGCGGAGGGCAGCCGCAGGAGCAGAGGCAGGATTTTATCTCCTTAAAGCAGTATCTGCTCCAAAGACAAACGGGAAGGTAATCCCGCTGTGTGAGCCCTACAGAGAGCCAAAGCCTCCCTCCCCTCAGCCCCCAGCTCCTTGCTGCCAGCCCCTCTGGCTCCCAGAGGCAGCTGTGCATCAGGTAATGCTCGATTCCAGATGTAAGGAAGGTCAGGATGGTTACCCAACGACGACCCAAAAACCCCCACAATAATTCCTGTTATTCCTCCCCTGCACCTGGTCCCTCGTACAGAGAAGACAATAAACAAAGCAGGGAAGTCTCCTAATATTTTTATTGTTCCTTAGATAACTGTGGATAGTACAAAGTTTTCCTCTTAAAAAAAATTAATTACCTTCACACTTCCATAAACAGGGCTTCCCAGGGGAATCTGATGCCACAGAATTTCCACAGAAGCCATTTCCATCCACCATAATGCTATGTAGATAGTATAACAGTAAGAGAATATTCTTGTAATTATCAACATGAAATTGGTTACCTGTGTATAAGGGTGAACACTGATCTTTTTTTTTCTTTTTAGAAACAAAACCATCATTTATTAATCCAAACTACATCATTGCATTTACAACATTCATTGCATAAACTGGACATACAAAGTTTTGCCACCTCTGGTAAATAACAGACATACATTATACAATATATTTGCTGAATACATAAGTTCAAACAATATGGGTACAACAACTTGTTCATAATACATACTTAAACCATCGTGTTTAATAGTTACTAAGACACAGATCCATGAGCTACTTCGGGTCTCAGCACAGTTAATCTAAGTGACAAGAACACAGTTGAGAGACAGTAGCTGCAATGGAAGGCGAGGAAAACTAACCTGTGATAGGTCTTGTTCAGACAGCGAGGGCTCCTCACGGGTCAGCTTTTTCTGCTTAGAAATACAAATCACACATCCATCACAGCTGACCGTGATGTCGGGAAAATGTCCATGCAACCCACACACAGAAGAGAGTGAGTCTCCCAAGGATAAACTTTCAACAGTCATTGCCTTACTTCTTTAGTATGTACTATAGGTTTGCTATCGGAACAGAAACAAAACAAAACCCCAAACTTAAGTGGTTCTTGAAGTGCAGTTCCAGCTGCAAGTACATGGTTATTCGTGAGTCTATAACACAGGGCCAGACTTCTAGAAATGTAGAGGTAATGCTGATCTGTCAGGTTTATGCTGAATAATCCTCCATGATGTTGGTCTTAATTTTGGCAGCTGTTAATATATTTACTTATTTAAAGTGTGTTTCCTTGATATTAGTTTGTTGGGTTTTTTTTAAATTTGTTTCTCCCTTTTTTCCTTTTTTTCCCCCCCCTAAATCAGTTTCTAAACAAGGATGGACTACAACTCGTCAGACCTGATGACATGGAAGAGGGTGACATTGTAAAGTATTTGGTGCCCGTTGTTCCAGGCATAGAGGGCCCGATCCTTGGGGTTGTAGTCCAACATGGAAATGTGCGAGTACTTGTTTTGGAAGGGGATGTCGATGTACTCGTAGGTGGAGGCATTGGTCTGGTAGGCGTAGTGCACCTTGGTACCTCCCGAGTAGCCGTTGGTGACGTAGAGTGTGCCGCAGATGATGAAGGCTTCCCCGGCACTGCGTTTCGGGTAGCTGGTGTTCCAGGTCTGGAGGCTCTGCAGGGTGTTGGGGTCCAACTTGCTGATGACGATGTTGCCCGCGTTCTGGTTGGTGGCATAGACAGCCCACAGCCCGTTCTCGTCCACCATGAGGTCAATGTCCGAGTGGCCACCCCAGGCATAGTGGTACATGTTGTTGTAGCCGGCATAATCCAGGCTGCGAGTCTTGAGAATGGTCTCTGTTTTCAAGTCAAACCTGATAATTATGTGGCTTTGGTATTTATTGAAATAGATAGAGCCATTGTAGACCACTTGACCGGTGCCCGACCACGGGTGAGGGAGACGGTGAGAGGTAAAATTGTCAGTATTCATGAAATCTGCCATGGATTTATATTCACGGACGAAGCGGTTGTTGTGGTAGCTGTCCATGTACCAGACCTGGGCGAGCAACAGAAACACGTGGGGTTAGAAAACAGCAGAGACCTGGCTGAGCCCTTTGCACATCATCCTAGAAACTTAGCTGGGAATGAAATCCAGAGCAAGGAATCTGACCCGCTGGAAAACAATGTGTCCAACACCTGCCACCTACACCCACAAATAAACGCAATTTTTGGAACCCAAAATCAGCCAAGGAATCAGCTGAATAGCAAAGCTTTCCCAGGGGGTAACGTGGTATCTCCCCAGAAACATGGGATTTAAGTGGTTCCCTGGGAGTGCAGCATGACTGGCACCATCCTTCCAGAGGGCAATTAACATCTTTCCTCTGGCATATTATGTTGATGCCGTTTTTGCTTCCCGTAAACCCCACCGTGGTAGCACTCAGTAAATTATACCAGCTGCTGTGCAGAACTCCATTAATTTGGCACGCAGAAGCGACGCACACAATCGCTCATTGTCAAAGAAATCCAGGCAAAGCCCATATTGGTTTAAAAATCACACACTTCTGCATCAAAAGCTTAAACCAAGGCCACTAAAATGTAAGAGACAAAGACATCAAAATCTTGCTGTTGGTAGATGGAGGGGAGATTTTAGACCATCATTTAAGTGCCAGTTCACTAGGGACAATGTCTAGACTCCTTAAAAAAAACAAAGCTTTTGTCATATGAAACCAATTCGGAGGCAAATGACCAAGCTGTGCAGTTAATATCAAGAAGAAATATCCAGCCAGTGAGTGACATTCTGTATGCAGTTGCTGCCTAAAAATAAGATAGCTGCTTTCTGTAAAAACTGTTTAGGAAGGAGGAGAGGTAAATTAAACAGCAAGAGGAAATCCCTTAAGGATGCGGATTTGGGTAATGCTGTAGTGCAAACCTCTTTTGCAAACCCCTTGCAAAATCTGCTGGTATTGTCTCCGCAATGTGGCTGTCTCCGGGGTCCCTTAGAGGAGCAGCCAAACATTTACACACCGTGTGTGTGAACGTAAACTGCTTTTGGCTGCTGTGTTTGAAAGGCCAAGTGGGGTTTCCAAAAACTTTGTAGGGAACTTCAGCCCTCCACCGTTACCTCCCTGGAAACACTGCAGAGGTGGGGAATGAACATATGGCAACTGGCTCTGATCTTCACACCTCCACTGTGGGCTTGAGGAGGGCTGCAAAAGCACCAGAGAAAAACCCTGCAAGTCCCTGAGCCCACAGCAGAGAGATGCCTGCAGCCTGGGAGAGCTTCTGCTGTCAGATGTGGTGCTGGAGAGCATTCCTCACTTAATGAAATGCCTGCGTTCAACTAAACCAGCTTGGGAAATCAAAAAAACCCCCACAAAACAGAAAACTGATTGTCTCCCTGCTGCTCCCGTTTCATTATTTGGTATTAAAAAATCATGCACGCAAATGCATCGTGCTAAGTTTTTAGAGAGGCAAAGAGAAGCCCAGAAGAGCAGAACGCCACATCATCACGCTGGGGCTGCAAGGCGGCAGGACCCAACAAGCATTTCATGCTTTGGAGAAGCAGGGATTGATGGAGAGCAATGTCTCACCGCACCGGCTGGCTTTGAGCAACCTTATCCTGCCAATACACATCAATCCCGGCGCTCAGCATCCACCTGCTGCCTCGCTGCTGGGCTGCTCCTCTGGGACTTGCAATTTTCCCCAGTTGTGTTCAATGATTTCATGACACGAACAAATGACCATACGAGCCACCAAACACCTCCTGGGGCTTGGTGACATAAGATGCATATGATAAACTGCCTATCTGTTCCCATCCCCAGTTTCCCACTCTGCCAGGCAGCCAACGACGTTCACCTAATTGTGTGTTTCTAATAAAATTCCCAGCAGATTTATACATTATATACACACACACGCTCGTGAAGCTTGAGCTACAGTTCAGAGAAAATGGCTTGTCTACTCTCATGACAAAAACACGCTGCGAGAAAAGGCATGGGTAAAAAAAGTATTAAAAAATAGTGGTTTGAGACAAAACTCTCTGAAGACATGGAAAGATATTTAGCATTTGATCAACCAGCTTCAGCTGCCACAAGCCTGGCTCTCCCTTCACAGATGTATAAATCACGTTAGTGCCGAGGGATGCAGCAAACACAAGCCTGAAGGGGACAAATCTGTCCCCTCTCCTGAGCAAAACAAGATGTGGCGTCGGTAGAGCCTTCCCATCCCACTTCTAATCAGGATCTTATTGGGGCTATAGGTGAAGTTCTGTCTAATAACTGTAAAATATGGAGGTGTTGTATTGGGGAACCAGTGCCAACCAGTTGGCTGCTGGAGGGAAAGAGCCCGACATCTCAAGTCACTGCTGCTTCATGGCTGCACATCCACAGGCAAATGGAACCGCCCCAGGGGTGGCTTGTCCAGAGCATCCCTCGTCCTCTCTTAGCTACAGAAAGTCAATCACAGGGCAGAGATCTCAAAATAGCTGCCCTGATACAGCCCTTGCCAGTGCCTTCATCCTTTGATGAAGGATGCTGCACGCAGGAGGGAATTACCATGCAGCCAAGCTCTGTGGTTTTTGTTTTGTTTTGCTGCCTGCAAATCCTCAGCAAACACTTGAGATATTTTCCATTCCATCAGTCATGGGAAGCCTGGATTGATTTTCAGCCAGTTATTGGCCTCCTACCTCCCTGGGATCAAAATTGAATGGTCTGAATGGAAAAAAAAAGACCAAAACAAAGCAAAACAAATCTCCCTCTGGCTGCAGTCAGTTAATTCCTCACAACAATGAAGGTGGAGGATGGAGGACAAATGCAGCCAGACGACATTATCAGAGGTGCTGGCAGCAGCAGAACAGCAGGGACCAGGACTATGGATCCCTCTGCTCAGCCCCAGCTCCCTCCTGGCTGTCAAACCCAGATGAGAAACCCAATATTTGACTTTTCCCTCCCATGGCGGGCACAGACCTCGTGGTGACACTTCTGAGACCACGCACGCTCATCACTGCAGTGAATTTCACCTGCCCTGGGAAAAGACCATTGCACAGGGCTGCTCAGCCACCTCCTCATCCTCCCTCCCTGGGGGATCCTCAGCTCCCTCCTGCTGCAGCAGCCAGCAGAGCCCTGTGAGATGAATTAGGACCTTCCACAGGTTTCACAGGGCACAACCTGGGCTTCACTGCTTGGATGTGATGAGTTTTCAATGACCTCAGCTGCATCGCTAGAGGTGGGAACACAGAGGTGAAGCTGTCGCAGTCTTACCTTGTTCTCTCCCTCAGGAGCAAGAGGGTCCGTCATCCATGATCCGAACCTGGACCCCGAAGTTTTAATTGTGATTGGGTCACTTATTCCCGTCAGCTTGCCACAAGCTGAAAAAGAGTGCAAGGCTGGTGAGCACCATGTCAGACCACCACCATGGCTGTGGGTCTTTGCCAGCCAGCCCCGAAGCCCCAGTGAGGGGCACCAGAGCCAGCCACCACCCACACCGCTCTGCCCACTGCCCCCCCAGCTGATAGGCAGCTCTGTATTTAATTAGAGGTAATTAGGCCAAGAACAACTGTTGGATGCTTTTGTTTGTTTCATGCCTCTTGATGACAATTGTCCTTATCACACTGTCCCACGAAAACAAGGTTTCCTGAACCAGCCGTGCTGCTAATGTCGCAGAATAGAAAATGAGAAGAGTTAGCCAGGGTCGAGCAGCCAGGTGGAGAAATTAGATGAATAACTCTGCTCATTTCTGCTATCGAGTGGGTGCAGCCAAGATAAAAAGACAGACGTGTCTATTCCAGCCTTGCTAGAAACATGCGTTTGTTACAGGTTATGCAAAGGAGAAAAAAAAATAAAATGGGAAATTATAGGCAATATAAATATCTTCCCTGCAAAGACCATTTACCGGCTTCTACCAGCCACTCTTTCTGTTCCCTATCAAGTCAGCACACTTAGGAGACATTAATGAATTCACCAGCCTCCTCCCGTCCCCTCTGCCAGCCTGGGCTTTGCCAGCTCCAGGAGAGGGACCCAGATGCAGAAGGATGGAAGGCAGGAGGTGGGGGTCCCTCAGGAGCTGCCCCGGGAATCCTGCCTAGGCTCAGCATCACCACAACAGAGACGTGCACCAGCACAGCACTACAAGCCCGGTTTTGAAGCATTCTCAGGTGCTCCACACCACTGATATCATGCCATGGCATTCAGTGGGCATGTCAGCACGTTTGTAAGCCCAGCTAAGTGCCTGGCTGTGTTTTTGAGCCCTAAGTACCAGGTAAAGCAGCAGCACCCCTCCTCCAGCTTGCCATGCTGGCTGCCTGTGGCAGCTTGCTCCTCTTCTGTGGCTCTGTCCCCTGACACTAAACCCCGCACCCCTCCAGGGATGCCCGTGAATAGATGCCTGCCATGGTACAGCCTCAGCATGGAAGGTGCAGCCATATGCTGAGCTCCTATTTCCAATGATATCCCCAAGATTCAGCAAAGCTGCCATTCTGGTCTCCTGCAACACCAGCATTTTAGCATAAGTGCACTCAGGAACAACAGATGAACAGAGGAAGATGCCGCTGCAGGGACTGGGGACTGGTCTCTTGCTACAAGAGCACTTATTTAAAACCCAGACACATTCAGTGCAGAGCTGGTCCTGCAGCAGCATCTCCTGAGCCAGACAAGCTAAGGTCAGCAGCACCAGGGGGACAGCCACACGCTGAAGTTGAAGTTCAGAAGGTGTTTCCCTGACTTATCCTTTTTGCCGTGGAAGCCTCAGGGCAGGCTGGGGAAGGGGAAGGTGGTGGTGCTGGGATGCAGCGGCTGCTCTGGGTGCTGAGTTCGCAGGCTGAGCTGCAGCTGCACTGCGGTACAGGTGGCCCCCCTGCCCAGCATGGGGCACCCAGTGCCAGGGCTGCAGGTGAGAAGTTGTGGACGTGCTGCTGAAACATGAGTAGAGCTCTGCCAGCTCAGGACAAGGTCCTTGTGCTCAAAATTGCCAAGCAGAATCACAGAATGGGTTGGGTTAGAAAGGGACCATTAAAGGTCACCTAGTCCAACCTCCCTGCAACGAGCAGGGCCATCTACAACTAGACCAGGTTGCTCAAAGCCCCATCCAACCTGACCTTGAATGTTTCCAGTATGTACACCCTTGGCTGCCTCTCTCCTTAGCCTGTTCTCATCTGCCCCTTTATACTCGTGATCACAGCCGCAGGACACATCCACCTACCTCAGCTCTGAGCTACAGGCAAAGGGGTCACCTTAGCCCGGGGCATAAAACAGATGAAGATATTTATGATACGCATCAGCATGACATGGCCAAGGGGACCATCAGTCTTCCCACAGCCTTCAGGCAGATAAAGAGAGATTCCACCAAACAGCAGAGAGTTTTCCTGGCCTTACTGAGACACGATGTACGGGAATTCTCCCTCCTGTCTGATGCATTCAAAGCCTCTCAGCTCAGGAGGAGAGCAAGGTATTGACAAAGGGATGCAATGGGTTAAAATAATAAATGCTCACTGTGTTGCAAATTCCCCTTGCAGAGGACCAGCCTTCCTCTAATCACAGATCTGCTCAACACTGCTTTCCATTATCGCAGCCCTACACTGCTGTCGCTTTATCTCTCCTTCCATTTCCCTGGAGAGAAAGGTTGTATAAAAGCTCATTGATTTAAAAAAAAAAAAGTAAAAAAAAGAAAAAGCAGCCGCAGCTGATAAGAGTAAACTAGTGGTGTTTGCAAGTAGCGAGGCTACATCTCATACATGTTTAGCTGGAGGCACATTTGCAACAGCTCTTCAGCAATGCAAGACGGTTGCTCTTACACAGGGCGAAGAGTTTTCTTTTTTGGTGTAAATCTATCACAGGCACTCAGATGCTAGGGGAAAAGTTTAAAACTAATCCTTTCGGGCCCCTAGTTAGCCAGGTCCCTGCAGCTCTCATGGGCTTACCACCCAGGGATGGACAACTCCAGCCTCTGTGATCCCCATTCATCCACCTGTGCCTGATGAGATCCACACCACCCTCCGAACACCATCAGCCTTCCCCCCCCCCGCCCCCTTCTATGGGTCAAACAAGGATGAAAAGCAGGAAAATTACTTTACTGGGGGCAGAGGGGACTCTGTCTTCTACTGCTTCCCTTGGACATGTCGCAGCTTGAATCAGAGCAGTAGCTCACGAGACAGGATTCTTGCACCTTCCCCTGCTCTGGCACCAAGCAGCAGCCTGCGCAGCCTCGCAGCACCCAGCAGCAGCACCTGCCAGTCTCAGCAGCGCTTTCCTCTGGGGGTGAGGAGCTGAGGACAGGGCGGTGGGTTGGGAGCAGAGCTGGGGCTAGATGCCCAGCATCCGAGTCCTTCCTCTATCAGACTCCACTGACTTGTCCAGGAGAGTTTTTAAGCCCTGGCTGGGATTGCCCTAAAGTTGCTTCTTGACTGCCCAGCAGAGCCCTGCCCTGGGCAAACCTGCTGTCCTGTGGGGATGGCAGGAGCATGGGATGCTACAGGTGTTTCAAGTCACTCAGGGACATATGTGCAACAGGAAAGCATGACCTGGTGCTCATCCATGAGTTCAGGACACAGGGGAAGCCTGTGAGCAGCAGCTTTCAGGCATGCATAGTGGATCTGTTTTCACTCCAGATTCCCCAGCACTATTCTGGTCCCTAGACCTGTGGTCCATGCGGTCCTGCATGTCCCTGTTCCTGGAAAACAGCACAAATCAACCTCTTCCCGAGTGACCCTCCAGACTGACCCAGCCAACTGCCTCTGACCTGCCCTCCTGCAGCTCAGCAACGACCACCACCTCCACACACACAGCCCTTTCCTCTAGCTGCACCAGGAATTTTCCAGCAGGAGAAGATACGCCTTCCTCCAGCCAGTTAAAATGAGCACTACCATCCTCCCAGGATACTAACACCTCCGCTCCATATTTCTCCTAAGATCCAGCCCACAAGCGATGTTTAGCAGCTCAGCAGCAATTTATCTGCCAATGCAGCCACCATGCCGACACCAGCATTGTCTCCTTCTGGACTCCACAGTTCTGCTTGGGCTGCTGCTACAGCCGAGCGCCTTCCCTGCTGGGGCTTCCTGAGGTCTGACCGCCCCCTCCACCCCAGTCCCAGTCCTCTGCAGCAGGGATGGGGCTGTGGCAGTTGGGTCATGCCCTGCCCTCACCTCTGTTGCCTGGCTGCGAGCTCCCCCATCCCAAAAAAAGTCTGGGAAAGGCTGGCAGGGCTCTGTCCTCATCCCTGCACCAGGATTGTGGGCTGGGATTTTTTGCAAGAGTCAGGGAAAGCTTGTGCTATCAGGCAAATGTGAGCTTGCAGAGCACAGCCGAGCTACATTCCCCCTTGAATCAAGCAGTCACAACCTCTCCAATCCTGCAAGGCTCCTCTTAGGAACATTAATGGAAACATTAAAATCCCTGTATAAATAGTGATCTTTAAGAGTGTAAACAGAATAACAGATTGAACGTGCCAGTATTGATTTTTTTTTCCCCTTCACACACATGCCAGGGTCAGGAAGTGTTTTCACTATTGATCCATCAATAATGCTTAGGAAACCCAAAATGCAAACCAGGACCTTGTCTAAGGAAAATGCTGCTGCACTGTCGAGCATCAGTGCTTCCCGGAGGATGGGGAGAGGTGAGCCAGATGGGAACATGGCACATCCCCTCCCCTGCCCTTGCCCTGTGCTTATTGCAGCAGCTCCCTGATCCTGTTCTGGGCACTCTAAGCTGTACCCTGAGCTCTAGGAGGTGAACGTGCACCAGGTGAGCAGCGTTGCTGGCCCATGCAGGAGCAAATCTAAGTTAAAACGTGCTACTTGAAATGCCAGTGAATCCCTCTGAGCAGACAATGTGCAGCAAACAGCAATCCTCAACAAACAGGGCCACATCGAGCGGCAGCAAAGTGTCTGTAAGGTTGTTATCTGAATTTAACTCAATTAACTACCATTTCACTAGTTTACACTCTGGAGCGATAAACAACATTGGAAATTCAATCTGTGCTGTTTGTTGTTAAGTTACCAAATAAATTACGCTCCTGGGTGAGCAGCAAACCCTCACGGGCGAACGCTTGCGAGACTCAGCATCCCTCTCCGCAAGCACCCAGGGGTGTTGCAACGCCCCAAGGTAGAAAAGCTGCCCAGACCCCATGGTCACAGAGAGAGCAAGAGAAAGAAAGGGAACAACCAAATAGCCCAAATAAAGCATCAAAAAGACTACCAAAACCCCCAAAAAGTTACTAAAAAAAATTGCCTGCAAGACCTAGCCATCCTTACTGCCTCAGCCAGCCTTAGCTGGGCTGCTGCCCTGGAGGGATGTCCCAGTTGGAGGACCTGAGCATGAGGGGGATGTAATGAGCCAGGACATGGCCCAGAGCAGAAGGGGCTAATGGTCCAAGAGTAAACCCTATTTTTTTTTTTGGAGCCCTGAATGAATTGGGAGCTACTTAAAGCCTGCCTGGGGTCTGTGGGAGGATCATCACAGCTTCCCTGGCTCTGGCAGGGTCAGCCTGCACTGGGCAGCTCCACTGAGGCTGGCTGGAGAGGGGCTGTGGTGTCCAGGATGGTTTTGTTTAAAAAATTGTCCCTGGGAAAGTACTTCTACAGCCCAGACTCAAATCCCTGGTCCTGCTGCTGTTCCCTCTCCCTGTCACCCACAGCTCCTCCTCATCTTCGGGGGATGGGCTGAAGGCTACGGATGCAGCAAGTGGATCCCTCCTTGGGCACCAACTCCTCTCATCACACCCAGCTCTGCCTTTGGCAGGGAGGAACGAGAAGAGCTGTTTGCAGCGCAGAGCTGCCCTGTGCCAGTGGTGTGGGGCTGCCAGGGGTTTGCTATGTGACCTTGGTCAACCAGACACTCCTGGGTCTGTCCTCCATCCTTTATCTCACCTACTGCAGGACTGTCATTCCCGAGACGTCTGTGCGGTCCCCACATGATAAAGCTTCAGATATTAGGTACTGCTAACACAGAAAGCACCAAGTCATTGCAACAAGGAGTAATGATTTTAAACTATAAGAGGGCAGGTTTGGATTAGATAGTAGGAAGAAATTCTTTGCTGTGAGGGTGCTGAGGTGCTGGCACAGGCTGCCCAGAGCAGCTGGGGATGCCCCATCCCTGGAAGTGTTCCAGGCCAGGCTGGACGGGGCTTGGAGCAATCTGGTCCAGTGGAAGGTGCCCCTGCCCATGGCAGGGGGTTGGAGCTGGATGATCTTTAAGGTCCCTTCCAACCCAAACTGTTCTATGTTTTCTGTCCCCATTAAGCTTTCAAGGTGAAATTTAAGTGGGCGAGGACAAGGTCAGGACTTCCCTGCCACAGGGCCATCCTCGCCATCACGGGGCGAGGAAAGGGACCGCAGACATGGTGCATGGTGCAGAGAGCAACAGCATGACTCGCCTCTGCCTGTTCTGCCCCTAAACCAGACCTGGGCACATCAGCGCTCGTTAATAAATGAGAACTCAGGCTCTGCCCTCTCACTTAGCCGGGGGGGCTATAGCTGCCTGCCAGGCTGCTCCCCGGGGCTATCTCGGCGCACGGCAGGCTGCTCACTCCCAGTTCAAATACCTCCGAGCATCCAGGCTCACGTAGAAATTTGCTTTCCCCTCCGAGATTTTAAGTAAAAGCTAGCTTCCAAGGGATGTACAAGGTATCCTAGGACAGGATGGAAATGCAGGGGGAAATACAGGGGAGATGGCTGCTGACAGAAGTGTGAGGGCGTCTAGAAACAAGCAAAAGCAATCCCATCAGAAGAGACAAGAGAGAAACAAAGCATTACCTTGCCAAGGATATAAAGTGTTCAGAAGAGATCTGATCTTCCATGAAGTTACCTGAGAGTGTAATTTCATATGTGCTACCAAAATAGACTGCAGAGCAGTTAATGTGTTTAGATTATCTAAATTGCTTAACAAGAAAGTCAATAATGTAAGTAGAAATTAAATCAAGTCAGAGCTAGGCCAACAAACGATGGGGAGATGTCTTGCAGCTGCAGAAGGCAGCGCCCTTCTCCCCACCTTCTCCACCCCCTGTCTGGGGTCAGACGCTGGGTGTAGCTACAGCTCTGTCTCCCCACAACAGACCCACAGGCTTCCGTCAATTAATACCCTCTGAATGAGATTGCAGACGAATCTCTCACGTTTTAGTTACTTGGCCTGATGGAAGGGGCTCCCTGTTCCCTCCGGGAATGGGAGAGATGGGGGGGGATTTATATCCTGCGCAGTGGCACAGTCCGGACCAAACGGCAAACTCACACCAGCAACATCATGCTCTTCTCAACAGGGATTTGCAAGATGCAAAAGGAAAAAGGGAAACCGAGTCACAGCCTGCACACACACACATACACACACGCACTACTTAAAGCGGTGCGCAGAGACCTTTGCTGATGTGCCAGGTCCAGGTAGCAAAAAAAGATCGGACATTGATGCATAAGCAAAACGAGTGCATGTGTTTGCTTTGCATAAGCGTTACTTGCAATAGGCCACGCATTTACCGCATTTCACCGTCCGCTTATGCAAACGCTGCAAGATGTCACATGCCTAGTCAAGGGCCCGATCCTGAAGCACTTACGCCGTGAGCAACATCGCTCGTGCAAGTAATCCTCAGCAGGACTACTCCCAAGATTAATGTTACTTATAGCATAAATATTTACAGGATCAAACCTGGCTGTGCGAGCTCATCCCTTACAGCCAGGCCAGGCACAAGGAGATGTCCAGTCTAGCATCTCCGCCTCCAGACGGGATGCGTGGTTTAACATCGATGGTGTTTAGCCAGTGCCACCATGTCATTCTGAGCCTACCTAATTTTTGCATGCATGCACGAAGCCTTTCTTCAAGATTTGACACTCTGTTCTGAAGCTCTTCGTAGTCATAGGCGCCAATCTCTTCCTGGAGTTCGTTTAGAACTGACGTCAGATTCTGGACCTCCTCTTTAAACTGCAATACCAATTTTGCATCGGCTTTGTACTCTTCCAACACTGGTATCAAAGGCCTAAGTTCCTCCATTTTCGCTTTTATTGCCTGCAAGGTTAAAATAAGCTTGGTTCAGTGCTATGCGTGCAAAAATCTGCATCACTCTCCCTTGACCTGGTTGCTTCCTACGTGAGTGCAATGTTCATATCCCACAATTATTATCATTAAAATTATTTTAATTATTATTTTGGTCCAAATGATGTATTGGAAAGAACATATTAAACAGGCTGCAGAACACCAAAATATTTGGGAAAGGCCTTTATTTGTCATTTTTAGAATGCAACATCTTAGGGTTACATGCTTCAGATCACATACACAAAGAGGTTTTTTTTTTTTCTTTCCAAAAAATAAAATAAAATAATATATATATGCATTGACAAGGGTTTCAAACTATTCATGAAATGCATCTACAATTGCATGCAAAGGAAGATCTTGGTTGTGTGGTTCAAGGTTCCTTAGTGAGATATGGTGCTAATTTGGAAAATAATCAAAAAAATAAATGCATGGTGCAAAATGCTCTGTGGCCCTCTTTTCATGGTTACATGGGAGTGAACTGCTTCTTCAGTCACTGCAGCATTGAAAAAACTTGCTTTTAAGTTAGCCCTGTAAGCAAGAAAATGAAATACTGTTGAGGATCTAGCTCACTAACCTGCCTTATATAGATAGCCATTCATAGACAAATACTCTTACGGAACTAAAGAGAAAAAAAAAACAAAAACACAAGAGCTCCAAACCACTCACATTTTAATGCTGGCATTAGCAGAAACAAAATGCTGTGCCTGTTATTTAAAATGGTGCTTTGGCAGCAAATTAGACAAAAAATTCCTTACTGTTTTTAGGCATGCTATAAAGAACATAAAAATCAAAGTCATTATCAAATTTATTTTGCAGAAATGAAGACTTTTTTTTTTTTTTTTAAAGTTAAATGAAGGCCTCGTTTAAAGGCACGGTATGCAGCATTTTGTTGAAGATGCTTTGCTCCAGCAGCTAATGAGTAGACATAAATATGCATGCACCTACCCGTTAATGAAGCATGTCAGTATACACAGTATACCTGGTGCTGCTTAAGCTGCTGCACAGTGGCCAAGTTCACAACGCTCAGGGCTGTGACATCTGGCTGTCTGCTGAAGCAGCTCGGGGGTGAACGGGATCAGAAATTGGTCCTCAGCCTAATTTCTTCCCTTCCCATCCCCTCCTACTTAAGTCATGAGGCTCTCCCTCCTGTCCTTTGCATGTGGGGAATATATTTATTTTTCTTCCCTACTTGCACTTTCTGGTGCAAGCTCCCTGGCAGGCAATGGGGAGGATTGAACTCATCAGAATGGAGGGGACAAAAAAAAAAAAAAAAAAAAAAAAAGCACCCCACCAAACCAAAACCCAAACTCATGCTTAAATCAGAAAGATGGTCCTCACATCCAGATTGCAGAGCTAAATTTAGGGTCCTGTGGTAACTAGAGATGGGGAGTGGAGGAGGAGGAGTTGGTGAAAAGTTTTAAAAACCATCTTCCCAGCTTTTTATGATGTAATCTTGGTATTTTGGTATTTAACATATGAATTAAAAAATTTCTGCTTTAAAACACCAGCCAGCTGGGTAGCTGCCTGAAAATGAGGATGGGAATCAGCTGGGTGGCTGATCAGAAACCCCCAAATTTCACTGGAAGTCTTCTCAGTTTGTTTTTTATATCTATTAATCTAAAGCACTACTAAAATTTAAGATTCCAAATATTGCTGACGGCCTCTTTTTTGGCAATTTCATTTGTTCTAAATCAAGTTCTCAAAAGTTCAACCATTGCTCGCAATGACAGCTTCATTTAAAAGGCTAATATCTTCTCATTTGTATGACACCAGGACAAAACACATATAATCCATCAGAATGTGCTGGCTCTGCTGCCAACATCATTACTTCCAAATTGGACATTCGCGCATCCTTCAGATGTGCTGTTTGCCAGCCCAAGGGCAGCTGCAATAGTTGTACTTTTGGGGTTTTTTGGGGGGGAGGGTTGATTTGTTTGATCGATTGTCCCCTTGCTACAGCCACCCCAAGGAGGGAAGCGATTTGCTGACAGGCCATTGCGGTTTGCCACCTGCTGCAGAAATGGAAACGGAGCCCCAGCTCCTGGCTTTTCCCAAGAAATGGGACCCGGGCATGGCATAGGGAAGGGGTGCCTGGCCATGGAGGGGAACGCACCATGCCTTGACCAGCTGCCCCAGGGTCTCCCTGCAGACCCCGCACTCACGGAGCAATCCTCCACTGCCTTATTTGTGGCAGCCAGGTGGTTTGTTGGTAGGGGAATACAGAGATTTATGCTTTTACCCCATTAAAAAAATGTATTGCGGCTGCGGAGGCGATGCCACAGCCTGGATCTGGCCGTGCTTTGGACAGGAGGGAGCTGCACGGGTGGGTGGTCACCAGCACCGTGGGCAACCAGACCAACGGCTGATGGGGACCAGGACCACAGTCCCACACGCACCCCGCTAAATCCCTGGCCACAGCTTTGTTAGCGGTTTGGAAAGCAAACATACCTTAAACTGCCTTGCCAGGTGCTGCTTGTGGCTTTCTTCCACTTGCTTAAATTTTGATTCCAGTCCCCTCATCTGGTTTTCCATCTTCTCAACGTACTGTAGGTCTCTTTGAGTCCGCCTGTCCAACACCTCTATCGACTGGGACATGTTTTGCACCTGTCAAAGGAGAAGGGATTCATTAAGAAGGCGCTTCCCCAGCAGCACGGCAGCTCCAATCGCATCCCAACACCGAACGCTGACCTTTCCCTACACAGTCACCAAAGCTAAAGGGTAATCAGCCTACGCATTATTTACTAGTTAATCAGCAGCATCTCAATAGTATTATGACCCCACGCTCTAAACCAGAGCAAATCGGTTCCACAAGCATTTATTCTGCCGCGCTGCAGAGAATAATTCACCAATCACACATGCAAACAAGGGTTGTAGTCAAGGCTAAAATGCATCGCTCACGACGGCCACTTTGAGAGGCTGGAGCAGCACCTGCCGTCACGCGAGGAGCGGCTCTCAGTTGTGCAGAAGCACATCCTACCACGAGAAATGCTTCTGCCAAGGTGCACATTACCATTTCTCCGTGTACGTAAGCGACGCTGATTGCCTAAGTGCAAACTTTACTCCCAGCTAGTAAAACTTCATTATCCAAACAGCCCTGCTGTTTATACAGCATCTGCCACAACAAATCCAGCTGCAGGTGAGGGCACCCTGAAGCTGGGAAGTACCGCCGGAGCTCCAGCTCTGGCTGGCCCCTCTGGTGCCTGCCCACTCGGGTGGTTGTGCTGCGTCGGCATCTTTTCTAGCCGACCGATGCCGCATCCCCGCAGCTCCCCGCGCAGCGCCCATCTGGCCCTGCTGAAGGAATGATGCAAGAAGGTTGGCTGGGCTCATCGTGAGAAAAAGAGCTGAAGGTGTAAGGAGGGGAGGGAAACGATAGCTAGGCTGACCTGATTTTGAAGGCTGGCTGCCATCTGATTTATTAAGATATTCCCTTCGCTCATTTTTTCAGGCTAGGAGAGGGTAAATGAAGCTCTGGCTTAGGCAGGCACCTAGGCACCTATTTGGCATTAAGCAACGGGTGTAATTTAAGGTCTCTGCATCAGGGACGGTTGTGTTTGCGCCACGGTTTGTACATTATGGGGCTCAGCCCACGACTGGTGCTCCTGCCACTGCTGTGTTACCCACAGAAATAAGACTGTTGGCATCGGTAGCGATGACGCTTGTGTTTCAAATGAATCAGGCATCCGAGCATGCTGCTGCGTCAGGACCCTCACATTAAAGGCATCCTGATTCAAGTCTCTTCATCTGTGGGCGTCTGAGCAAAACCCAAATGTGAGGCAGCACCGTCTCTGCGGATCTGCTCCGAGATGCTTCCCAGAGCCCCTGCTGCCACATTCGCTCCCGTTTCTGTCCTTGCCAAAGCCAAGCGCAGACAGGCTGGGATGGGGAAAGAACGGTGCAAGCACAATATTTCCTCCAGCAGATCACACTGGGCTGCTGCGACTTACCTCAAGTGACAGAGCAAGGGGACGGCAGGACACTCACACGCAGCCAAGTCTTGGAGACTACTTGCTGAAACCAGCATAGGTCAAATGCCAACTTTGGTGTCTGCATCTCTGAAGCGATCAAAATGCCCATTGCTCATGCACGGTGACAAGAAAACTAGTACAGGGAACTATTAAAAATGTATGGACAACCTGTATTTCAAAGGCCAACAGTGAGGAAACATTTTGTACAACCAGTACAACTGCTCCAGGGGTCTAATTAGTCTTCCTCAGCAAACGTCAAGCTATTCTCAGTCTCCGAGTCCCAACGCATCACCCAGAGATGAACCAGCACCCATCCTGACTGCCACCAAGGACTTGCTGAGGGAGGCATGAGGAGCAGGGAAGAGCAGAACAAGACCCTCGTGGTTTGAAGAGGAAAAGAGCAAACCAGAGCTGAGCCCGAGCCTGTGTAGCTCCTGTTCAGCCATGCCTGCCCTAGGGAACATGAGCTCCCAGGGGACACGGCTGGGTGCTGATTTCCCCGGGTTGGATGAGGAGGAGTTTGAAGACCTCTCTCTACTCTGTGGCAGGAGAAGGGCAGTCTTAGACAAGCATGACTGGTCTGCAAATATTTTTATTCTGGTAATCCAGTCTATCCTCTTTTGAGTCGAGCTGTATCTACATACCCGAATTCTTCCAATGGGTTGGAATAGGAATGACTGTGTAGGTAGGGATCACACAGAATTATCTCATTTATTCCACTAATGCCTAACCCCAATGAAAGGCCAAGCTGCAAGTAGTCAGAACAGAGCATTTCTGTAACGATACACTGGTACCTGACCGTGCAGGGGCTGAGCAAGGCTACGGGGGGGGGCTCCTTACGCTGCCTCTTGGATGGTGGAGAGGGAGAGACAGACCCTGCTAGGAAATGAATCAGAGCATCTCACTCAGGGTTCTGCTCTAAATCACCTCTGGCGGAGTCTGCCTCTCCCCTGACTGCAGAGGAAATCAGCCTCCTCACACGTCTCTAAACTGAGAGACCTAAAATTAGCTGCTGTGCTATTTTGGGGATGCATTTTACAAGCCCAGACTCTTGCTTTGTTGCCCATATTGTTCTCAGCCAGGCAAGATTCTGGCCAGACTTGTAGAAAGTCAGTCTCCATCATTCCTGATCTCTGACAGTAATGTGCGCTTCATCAGCTGAAGATCTACTTGTTCTCCTTCATTAGCATATTACGCCCTTGATCCTGCAAAGTACTTTGGCACAGGATTAGGTTTCAATGAGACTGTTCATAGCTTAAACTTAAGCTTGTACATAAGTGCTCTAATGAACCGAGACCCAAGGATACTCTCTCAAATTTCCTCAGCTTCATCCATTAACTGCTATCTTCAAGCATCAGATAAAATGCTTTTTGCCTCCGTTGGTGGAGCACACAGTCTCAACCTGAAACCTCATTTTCCATCAAGCTTATGTGAGAGAGAGACCCGCGATGGCCTTAGGGAAAAGAGTTAATTTTAACATTTGAAATAGAAAATTGATACAAACGGAACTTCCAGTGCTGTTCTTGTCAATCTTGTTTGACACCGAGTTGTTTCAGAATGAAACCAAGGTAATTGAGAGTCAATATTGGCCTGATGACCCTACTGAGATTTGTATGGTCAAAGCCATGGTTTAGACCTGCTCAAGCTTCCCTGCAGATCAGCCTTTCGTGCCAGCTCAGAAAGGGCTGTTCTAAGCCCATCTTTGGGTTTCAGCTGGCATGAATCTTTAGGTCTGGGTAGCCGGACAAACTGGTGGAGCAATAGCATAAGGCATCTTGAGGGAGATTTTCATGGTCTACAGGAAGAATGAGCAGAGAGATGGACTCAGCCAATGGACCAGGGCACAAAAAGTTCATCTTACAAGGTCTGTAGAAGGCCAAGTGAAGGCTGAGAAGAGATGTCATTATCCTCCCTAGATACATGTCGGAGTGAATATCAAAGGAACAAAAAGAACTGTTTAATCTGGAAATCAGCGCTGGCAAAGAATAAGAATTGGCAGGGAAGCAAAAATGGTTTAACCATCAAAGGAGGAAGTCCTCCCAGATAACAGGGCCAAAAAAAAAAAACCACACCCCAATCCATTTGAAGTTAAAACATAATCTGTTTATGAACAGGATTTAGGTGATGCCTTGGTTTGGATGCAGTCCAAGAACTGGACTCAGCACCTGACACATATAAGGCTGGAAGGACTCCGTGTACTCCAGCCAAGGATGAGCTCAGCCACCTCGGTGTCAAAACACGGGCTGAACAGTTTGTGCGGTGGCGAGCAGACCTGGCTCACCTCACCTCACTTAACACCTGCTCTTTAAACTGACAGAGTGCCCAGGATTCACTCACAGGCAGCACGAACCGCAGTTCCTAAGCATATGCCTGTGCCCATGAGTTGAGTGTAGACGGGGTCTTGGCAGCTTTGAACCTCAAAGCTCACTCAGCTGCTGAAGCCTCTGTGCGGCAATTTTCACTGAAGATGCTATAATTGGTTTGTGTTAGACACACACACATACACACACAAATGCAGCTCATTTCTTGCCTGTAAAAGCAACGCCTTATTATTTCCATAGGTGATTGCCAAGTCTCCTCCTTTGAAAATCCAAACACAATTACCTTTTGGACACATTATGCTTCTTCATCTGTTAGCAGAGAGAAATCGGGAGATGCGAGTTTTCCCATCGCAAAGCTAGAGTTAAAATGTCAAATGAGGGAAGGAGTTTTCAGGTTTGAAATCCTTCCTGGGAAGCTGGAAGCTCTTCTCTGCTGTTGCATTTTCCTATAGGGATTATCATTTCAGCCTTCATCAAGCTCAGATGTCTGGCACTAAGAGCTTATTCTTTATTTTTGGGGTTTTCATATAGGTTAGCGTAGGAGTGAGATGCAGACAGATTAGCAGGCAGGTAACATATCCCCAGAACACATGCCATGAAATACTGCTCCTCCCTCACTTTATTCATTGGCAGGCAGAGAGCTGCAGAAGGGAAAAATCACGGAGCACTTACACCCTCCGCACAGAAACCGATGCTATCCCAGGCCTCGAACGCCCAACTCGCCTGTCCATTAGCAGAGGGCACTGGGTCAAATCTTGCTTGTTTAATGCATATGAGCAGTTCTGGGAACTTGATGGCTCTCGGATCTATGTCGGCTGCTAATATAACGCCTGCTGCCTCTTAGACAAATGTGCTGTTGGACCGATTGCCATTATTGCTTAGAGAAATAAAAGCTTGAGTGGGATTATTTTTAGAAGCCTCTGACATATCAACAAAGTGTTTTAGGGCTAAATGTTTCCTGCCTCACTCTATTGTCCTTATCACATAGGAAAATCAGTTAAGTGTAGGTTTAATATTGTTATGAGTGACTAATACATCAACTTCCCGAAAGCAGCAGGATAAAAATTATTTCGTCATGCACAAAACATGCCAACAGAGCATTAGTGCATGAGGGATAATTACATATCCAGCACAGGAGTCCACTTGTATTGTAAAGAGGAGCACCATTTCACATGAAACAGCATTTCTTCAATGAAATCTATTATCTGGAAATTTTTTTGTTATCACGAATGTTTCCCTAATGAGATTCTTTGATCTCCTTGGACAGCAGACTATTAAAAACTAATCAAGTGGATGTCAACATTAGAAAGAAAACCACTAACTGTCATTCCTGTGCTATTTGATGTCGACAGCTTGTACTGTTTTATTCGACCTTTTTAATATCGGCTTGGCTAGGAATGCATGGGCTTTGGGTTTTTAATTCTATCTTCTCTCATCTTGTTGAGGCTCATCCTTTGAAACTGCTTGTGTTAATGTAATGGAAAAAAATGAGTAAATTACATTTTTTTAATTATTATTTTAAGCGATATGGTTCAATATCGTTGCTTTTATCTCAGCAGTTTTAACCTAACCTTAGGCCAGGGTCCTTTTTCCTCTGCGCCTCAGAAACACTTCAGAGATTTATATTCCCAACTGTGGCTTATTATTTCCCACCACACGCATGGGGACAACTATGGCATGGGAAGGCTGGCCCAAGGGGTCCATCTTCCCTGGAAATCAAGGTTCAGCCCAGCTCGCTCAGGTTTTTACCCCCAATGTCATGCCAAACCAACCGCCTTTCCCAGAAGGGGTCAACCGTTACCTTTTCTAATAGTTGTCTCAGCTGCTTTGTCCTGGCATCACGCGAGCACATCGTCTGTTGAGGTGCCACCACTGTGCATATACAACGTCCCTCGCTATCTTGGGCAGAGCTGTAGACCTGCCAGCTTTCCTCTGGGTTGGTAGGCAACACCTAATTAACACAGGGAAAGATGGGTTAAGTAAATAGGGGGAGGCCTGGCAGAGGTGCGGGAGGTGAAGGGAGCAGAGTGGAGGAAGCAGGATGGATGGGGCAGATACTGGAGCTGTGCTGGAAGCCGAGGGAGGCTCCTCCGAGGGCCCAGCTGGCAAAATTCACTTGTAATGCAAAAATATGGATTGGGGACAAATAAAAGAAGGGTCTGAAAAGGAGAGCGAGAGCTGAAGCAAGAAGGCAACGCAAGTGGGGAAGCATGAACACAGGGAAAGCCACGAAGCTGTGAGGGTTGTAGCGTGCTGTACGGCACCGAGGGAACCTGCTGCCCGGCTGGCGTTACGAAGCACTTGACTTCTCCTTGACACCGTAAGAAGGATGTGCCCGAGCTACCGGTGAGGATACGGTGTCCTGGCTGAGGGCTGAGCAGTGATCAATGTACCCCTGCAGAGCTCTCCCGGATCCGGCAGCAGGAAAATCAGTTTTCCTGGGTAAACCGACCCCGGGAGTTACATTTCCCCCCTCCTCTGCCAGACTCTCCTGGGGATGCAGAGGTTCACCAGCCAGCCATTTCCCTCCAGATGTTCTGTGGGTCCCAGGCAGGGAAAGCCCGGCGCCGCGCCTTGCAAAGCATGCCAGCAAAGGGATGCGATCCAGAGGGTGCGACTGTCGGAGCTTCCAGGACACAGCGCAGAACGGGAGCCCAGCCACAACCACCGCACATTCCCCAGCCCTCCGCGTGCCCCCCGTGCTCTCCAAACCTCTCTGATCTCAATTTTCCTTTGATCTCACAGCACTTTGCAAAATACAGTATTTAATCACAATTCGGGCTCTGATAGCTTTGAAGGTACCACCGTGTTGCCAACCAGGGAAATGTTCTTTCTGCTATTTCAATACATCGCAAATAACCTTGCAAACACCCATCTTGACAGACACGCACCGAGAGAGACGGCTAGGCAGCCAGACAGACAATTTGATTCTCTAGCTAAAACAATCGGGGGAAACAAAATAATAAATGGGTGTCATAATCCCTGGTAACACGGGAAAAAAAATATTATCCCAGTTCATTCACAACCAGCGGAACCACTACACGAAATACTCGACTTGAGAGAGCGGAACTGTAATACCTGAGCTCTTTTGGAAGGCACAAGCATGCAGCCTGGAGGCGAAAGATGCCCATTTTATCCCGCTAAGGGAAGGCAGCCAGCAGGATTGTTTTTCTTAGCCATTTCCAAAGTGGCAAGACCAGGCACCGTACCAGCCCTCCAGCAAAACAGGGACAGGAACCATACGGCGCGACCAAATTACACCGCAAGTTCTCCGCTGCATTCCCCATCCCATTAAGGACTATTGATTAAAGGCAGGGAAGCGAACGGGCTCCTGCGGGATTCGCACCTGCCGCTACGAAGAGGCGAGGAGGGAAACTTTCCAACCCTTTGGCTGATGGCACGGCGGGTGGGTGGGGGGGGACACCCGGGTCGCCCCCAGCCCAGGGCTAGGGATGGCTAAACCCGAGAGCTGGAGGAGGAGGGATGCTCCCCGCATCGCTACCCCAGCTCTGCCAGCCCCCACCCCCTCTCCGGCCCCGCACCGACCCGACCCTGCTCTCCGTGCCTGCACAGCCCCCCCGGGGGGGGCACTCTGCAAGCGATACCCCCCCATCGCCCCGAGGGGCCGCAGACCTGCCTCTCCCTGGGGAGCTGCTGTCTGCAGCCGGGGGGGGTCCCGCAGGGCCTGCCGCCGGGAGGGGGGGCGGCAGCGACAGAGCCAGACCGCCGGGCATGTCCCGGGGGTGCGGGGGGGGCAACACCCGGGCAAGGAGGGATTTAGGCAGCCCGGGGGACACCCCGGCGAGGCGGGTCCGGGAGGCCGGGCGGGGGCGGGGCAAGCGCCGCCGCGGCAAAGCCGTCGGGACGCCGGGGAAAGCCAGCGGCTGGCAATGACCCGAGGCAAGCGTGAACGGCAGCGCTAGGAGTTAGGCGAGGCTAAGAGGAAGGCAGGGAGGACACAAAAGTTTTCTTGTAGTCTTAGAGCCCAGGACGGGGGACAAATCTCTCTCAGCGGTTGTCAAGGAGATGGGCGGCCGGGTTCGCCGCACTGTCTGCCTTCGAAGCCCGCGGCTGGGGGGGAGCCATTTCCTCCCGGCTCCCTGCGAGGGGCGTGGGGCTGCGCCCCCCAGGGCCGC